>CM077085.1:177424702-177986939 GCA_039513925.1 Platanthera zijinensis | reverse complement strand
AAATGAAACAAAATGAAGAGAAGTAATTTCTCACAAGCGATCTGGCGGAAAGAAGAAGGCCGGCCTAGGGTTTGGGAGCTACAACACAAGCATCACAACGAGTAATCCGGAAACTCCATACTCTGGAAGAGGAAGATGGTGGTGGCTGGAGCATCGACAACCGGTGGGCGAGTGGATGAACTGTCCGAAAATGGATGGAGAAATGTACGCTAACTCTTGGAAAGGTCCCCAGTGGCAGTTCCGGAATAGGATAGGGAGGGAGACCTCATCGACGCTTCCGTCGAAGAATAACGCCGGTCGAATCTCCGGTGAGCAAGGGCGCACTGGAGATCCGGATTGCGGGACAGGAACCGAACGGGAATGATAAGGGTTTCGTTCAGATGAATTTCCAGTCGCCTAGAATTAGGAAGGGGTTTGCTTTTATAGGGGAGGGGTTTAGGTCAAAATGGCTGTTGATAGCCATTTTAAATAAGAGAGAAGTTTGTTTATATATATATTTAGGAAAAATAGGCCTTGAAAGAGGGTTGACTTTAAAACATAAAAATGCATCAGATTAAGATCCGACGGCTGAGGATATATGATGACAAAATCAAACGGTTACATTTTTTTTAACTCATGTTATTGGCAGATCTGGTTAAATTTAAAATAAAATAAAAAAAATCAAATTAAGCTAGCTAAAGCTAGCTATAGCTAGCTATTTTATAAAAAATCTTATTTTTTATTTAGCTGTAGTTAGCTATTTTAATTTTTTTTAAATGTTACTTAGCTATAGTTAGCTGATTAAAAAAAATTGTAATATCCACTTAGCCTCGACTAGCTGGCCATAGCTATCTGTCCGCGTTGTACCACTTAGTTAGCTGTCCGAGGTCTGCACCAATGTCAAGTTACAGTGGGTCGGTAAACACATGACTACATAATGTAATCCCTCATTGTGTAGGCCAACATGTTGACTCACGTGTAATCTCTCTATTGGGGTGTACTTCTATCCCAAGTACATGAGAAGGACCAAGGAAGGCCAAAGACATGGACTCAGGAAAATTGGAATTTTACCTAAGTAAAATTCGGCGAGTATGGTTGGGCATACACGTCGAATTCGTTGAGTATCATTTTGATACTCGCCGAATTCGTCGTGTATACTTCCCAATACCGGTCGAGTTCGTAGTATATACTTAGAGAAAATTCGTTGAAAATCGGAAAATTCGCCAAGAAATATTTGCCGTGTATCACTGGGGATACTCACCGAATTCGTCGAATATACCATGCGATACTCACCTAATTCATCGAGTATCTTAGGCGATACTCGCCGAATTCGTCGAGTCAAATTTTGACTCCTTTTGGATTTTCTTCTAAGTCCAATTCAACGTATATCACATATACATTCGGCGAGTATCATAATCAATATTCGATGAATTCCGCCGAATTTGACTTAGGCCGTTTTCCGAAAATTTTCTCTTGTTCGGATTTCGGTCGGCCATGCACAGTAACTTCTAGGTTACGTTTTTGGAAATCTTTTATAGCCATTATTTTGAATCTCTCTATATATATGGTAAGTTGATTTTTGAAATGACTAATCTTGCCAATTGCTAATTTTGAAATCTCACGACTTTCCAAAATCGTAAACTGACGGTACGACAATTTTCGATCTCGCGATTCCTTCCGTTCGGCCGCTGGCAACGAGCAAGATGCATTGTCTTCGACTATCGTGACTGGATTGTTTCTTCTCTCAAGATCTATTCTAATCCAGTCCTAGTTGCTCGAAGATGAAGGCTCAAGGTTCAAGTTCTACAAGGATTTTAAGTTTCCGTGTTCTACAAGTTTCAAGATCTACTTCTATGAAGAATGTCGGAGCGAAGACTTGTAATCGTTGTTGTATTGTAATACTTATTTTTTATTGTAGGATATTGTTTCTCTGAGTTTGTAGATCCATTTGTGGATAAAGTTTGTAGATCCGTTAGTGGATCAAGTTTGTAGATCCGTGTGTTGATCGAGTTGTAGATCCGGTTATGGATCGAGGTGTAGGAGAGTTTATTCTCTGAGGTGTAGAAGTGTTGCTCTGAGTTATAAGATTGTGATAATCTAAGAAAGGTGAAGTAGCCGAATTTATCCCTTCGTGGTAGATAGGCGAGGCGGGACAGTGGACGTACTCAATACGGGGAACCATTATAGATCTCTGTGTTTGTGTGGTTGTTTATTTTTTAATCCGCAAAAAGACAAACATCACCTATTCACCCCCCTCTAGGTGAGTTAGGTAGACGCTAAATACTTTAAATTGGTATCAGAGGGGCATTTTGTTCGATAAGGCTAACACCTTGAACAAGATCTCTAATTTAGCGTTCAGAGATTCTGTATATTCACAATGGACAGAAGCAAGGACATGTCATCCATGAAGCTGCCTATATGCACCAAAGAAAATTTTCTCGTGTGGAAAGAAAGAGTCAGGTTCTTCATGGAAGCTGCTGATCCAAGAATCTTTCAGATAGTGGAAGAAGGGCCACATATCCCTACTCAAGCTTCAGCTCTGAATCCGACGATTATGATCCCTAAGAAAATGATGGATCTAACGAAGGATGAAATAATATTGGTCTCCTTGGACAAGAAAGCGAAGAACATCATAGCAAGTGCAGTGGACGACTCTATGCTCCAAAACTTATTCCACTGCAAGTCTGCCAAGGAGATGTGAGATTGCTTAGTAGTTCTGATGGAAGGGACAGAGGAAGTGCGAGACGATCGAAGATCTTTACTGAATCAAGAGTACGCAGCCTTTAAGCAAGGATTAAGTGACTCTATTGCTGACAGCTTTGAATTTTTTTCAAGATTGTCAACAACCTCAGGAACTATGGTTGTACATTCACTAATGGCGAGCTCAATGAAAAATTCTAAGATCCCTGACTAAGGACTAGGACACCAAAGTTGTTGCCATTAGGGAATTTGGAAAATTGCCGGAAATCAACCCCCAGAACTTTTTTGGCAAATTGCTCTCCTACGAACTCCAGATGAACACTCGAAAGAAGGAGGAGTAAAGCAACAGAACTTCTAGTAGAGAAAATTCAGTGGCTCTGAAGGCTGAAGGTTCGAGTAAATCTAAAGCTGTGTCACCCATAAGGACACATACTCCTGATACTCCAGATGACTCAGAGCCAAGCCCGTCATACTCCGAGCTATCAGACGAAGAATTTTCTCTTATCTCCAAGTAGTTCAAGAAAATGCTCAGCAAGAGGAAATAGATGAAGAATCAGTCATCCTCGTTTGACTACAGAAAATCTCACTAAGATGGAGATCGCTCAAAGAAAAGCTACAATAAGGAGGATAGGTATAAATCAAGACCGAGTAAACATATTTTCCTCTGACATTGTTTGTTATTGTTGTAATAAGCCAGGACATGTGATTGGGGAGTGTCCCTATAAGAAGAAGGATAGTTCCAAGAATGAAGAAAAGAGATCCTTCAAGGGAAAAAGAAAAGAAGAAAAGAGCTTCGTTGCCAAGAAGTCGAAGACTCTCAGCGACAGTGACTCGAGTGAGTCGAGTTCAGATAATGAGGAAGCCTACTTCGGGCTTATGGCACAATCAGATGAGGAAGTGGGCGGCTCCGAGTACCACGGGAAGGTAAACTCGCACACAATACTCTCTGAGTCTGAAACGTCCACCAATGGTCATGAAGGCTATACTTCTAATGAGGACGAATCTGAATTGATGTCTCAACACGAGCACTTGCTAAAGGCTTTCAACAAATTTCGTAAGGTAGTCCGAAAGTAGTTAAAAGAGATTGCCTTCCGCAAGGCAGTGGGAGCTAATCTGAAGGAAGAAATTGCACAATTACTTCCTCTCAGAGATGAATTCCACTCCTTAAAAGAGGAACTTCAGGGCTCCGCTGAGACATTAAGTTTGAAGGAAAAATATCTTGATGAGATGGAAGAAAAGCTCGCTGTGGAGAGAAAACTCGTTGAGAGTTACTCCAAGCTGAAGACTGTTCTCCCTCTCATTGATGAGTTTTCAACTCAGAAGAAGGGTAGTGGTCTTGGCCATGTCGATGGAAAGGGTAAGGCTACCAAGAAGGCTAGCGCTAAAGAAAAGGGGAAGGTACCCATGGGCCAACCCTCGTTTAGAAAGGTAATCTTCCTGACGAATAAGTTTGACATTGAGTCGTCCTATGACCATCATGTAAGGCCTACTTATGTAGAGCCCAAGAATAAATACCAGGGATGGACCCGTCCCCGGGACATTAGTGTCAGTGTGTTCAAAGCACCTTTTGAAGAGATTTAGAGGAAGATTTATAGTCCATATGTACATGGTCATAACAATAAGAAGGCACAAAAAGCCAAAACTGGAGTGCCTAAGGCTAAAAAGATGGGGAGCTCCTATATATGCTGCAACCAGGAGGCCTCCTCCTCAAGGAATGCTGCCCCTGCTAGACCTCAGCTCCAAAAGGTAAAGAAGGAGTACAAAAGGAGGTACAACAGATTTGACTGTTGGTGCTGCGGTAAAATTGGTCATTTTGGAGCAAATTGTTGGTACAATCCTACTAATTATGTAACCCCACGAGTTAGTAATGTGAGATCGACCACTCATAAGGTTAATGTTCCTAGTGGTGTTCAACTGACCAGGAACCAAGGACCTAAATACATTTGGGTTCCTAAGGTAAAATTATTTGTTTTTGCAGGTATGTCCAGAGGCCACCAAAAATCTGATCTGGTATTTGGACAGTGGATGTTCTCGGTACATGACCGGGACAAGAAGCCTTTTACTTGAGTATACCCCAGTCGAAGACATATCAAAAGTGATCTTTGGAGGGTCAAACAGGGGAACAACAAAAGGTTATGATATGATTTCCAACAACATAATCTCTTTCATAGACGTAGCTTATGTTGAAGGATAACACCATAATCTTATAAGCATAAGTCAACTATGTTATAAAGGCTACATCATTGAGTTCTGCAAGGACAAGTGTTTAATAAAATCGTCTGCAAATTTGGAGACGGTCTTAACAGGCACTCGGAGCAGAAATATTTTTTGTTTGAATTTCATTTATTTAGACAATTCTACCCGTGTATTTTATGGCTAAAAGTAGTGTGTCTCTCTATGAACAATGACAAAAAAGATTAGCATATATTAATTTAAAAACTATAAATATGCTCTTTTCTCACAACTTAGTGCGTGATTCCCCCAACATTAAGTGCCTTAAAGAGAGTCCATGTCACTCTTGTCTAATGGGTAAGCAGACACAGACTACCTTCAAGGGTATTGCTGAAAAAGATTCTTCTCGAAGCTTATACTTTCTTCATATGGACTTATTCGGTCCTATGCCTAGTCACAACTTAGGAGGTAAGGTCTATACATTAGTAATTGTTGATGATTACTTGAGTTTTACTTGGGTGTTCTTTCTGAAACACAAGTCAGACACTTTTGATGCTTTCACAAAATTTTTTCGGCAAATTCAGAATGAATTGAACTGTTCAGTGGTCAAAATCAGAAGTAATCACAGAATAAAATTTGAGTCTAGTGTCATGACAGAATTGTGTGGGAAGTCAAGTATCTGTCATGAGTTTTCCTCCCCGACACACTTTCACATAGCAAAATGGAGTTGCTGGAGAGAAGAAACTGATACCCTAATTGAAACATTGTACAATAGTTGATTGATGCTTCACTCCTAGCAGTACTTCTGGAGCGGAAGCAGTTGGGGAAGTAAAAACACGGCTTGTCACGTGCAAAATAGAGCACTCATCAAACAAAAACTATCGTAAGACTCCCCCTATGAGCTATTGATGAAGGGCAGAGAAAAACCGACTGTGTCCTACTTTAGAATATTTGGAAGTAAATGCTTCAGACTTAATAATGGGAAGTATTACGCACAAAGTTTAGTGAAAAGTGTTTTGAAGGTATTTTTGTAGGATATAGTAGCCATAGTAAGACATATATGATCTTTAATAAGAAAACTGTTATGGTAGAATAGTCGATAAATGTTATATTTGATGAGACTAGCATGCTCCATAGCAGCTCATCTAGTGTTTTTGGTGTAGATGTAGGTACCAGGTTCAAGGAGCTAAACTTGTATGAAGCTGTCAAGGAAGAAGCTCCAAGCTCAGTCAAGATCGTCGATCCAGGCTTGGTGGATGAAGAACCCCTAGGGGAAGAATTACCTCAACCTACAGAGGCGGCACCGGATGTTACAAAGCCTGCTTGAGGGAGAGTAAGGAACCTAGGGTTCAGACACATAAAAGATCATCCAGCTGATCAGATCATTGGAGAGCCAGGCGACGGTGTTAGAACTAGAAGAGGTACGCTAATGAGATTATGCATCTTAGTTTTTTGTCTCAGGTTGAGCCAAAGAAATTCAAAGAGGCAAACAAAGATGCTTCTTGGATTTTGGAAATGCAAGAGGAGCTCAATCAGTTTGAACGATGCAAAGTGTGGGAGCTGCTACCAAGGCCCAAGGGATAGAATGTGATCAGAACCAAGTGGATATTCAGAAACAAGCTAGACGAACATGGAGTAATCATCAAGAACAAAGCCAGACTTGTAGTACAAGGATATAGATAATAAGAGGGGATCAACTTCGACCAGACCTTTTCTCCAGTGGCCAGGCTCGAGGCGATCAGGGTGTTTCTTGCGTATGCTACCCCAAAGGCTTTACCATCTACCAAATAGACGTGAAGTCAGCATTCCTCAACGGGAATATGAAAGGGAAGTATACGTAGCGCAACCCCTTGGTTTTTGTCAATTCTTAATTCCTTGACTATGTTTTCATTCTAAATAAAGCTCTATACGGGTTAAAGCAAGTCCCCGTGCTTGTTATGAGACATTGTCTAGCTTTCTTCTTGAGAACAAGTTCATGAGGGGAAAAATAGACAAGAAATTATTTCTTAGGGAAGTTAAAGACAAGATTCTGCTAGTGCAAATCTATGTCGACGATATTATTTTTGGCTCTACGGATGACAACCTTTGCAAAAAGTTTTCCAAACTTATGCAAGGGAAGTTTGAAATGATTAGTATGGGTGAGCTGAAGTATTTCTTAGGACTTCAGGTGAAATAATCTGAAGATGAAATTTTCGTCTCTCAATCGAAGTTCACCAAGGAGCTTCTTAAAAAATTCGGAATGGATAGCGCATCCTCTATGAGGACTCCAATGGTTCATCTGTGTCTCTGGACAAGGATGAGAAATGGAAACCTTTGATGAAACTAAGTACAGAAGCATAATTGGATCCTTGCTCTACCTGACTGCTAGTAGACCAGATATAATATTTTCAACATGTGTCTGCGCTAGATATCAGGTAAACACTAAGTAATCTCATTACGTCGCTGCAAAGAGGATTTTAAGATACCTTAAGGGTACACCCAATCTTGGCTTATGGTACCCAAGAAATAATGATGCCGAGCTAATTAGTTTTTCAAATGTCGACTTTGCAGGTAACAGGGATGATAGAAAAAGTACTTCCGGGACGTGCCAATTCCTCAAAAGACGACTTATTTCATGGAGAAGTAAGAAGTAGAATTGTGTGGCAACTTCTAATGCCGAGTCAGAGTATATCTCTGCAGGTAATTGTTGCGCACAGCTTCTTTGGATAAGGAATCAACTAGAAGACTATAATTTAAAGTTCCAGAAATTCCCATGTAATTTGACTCATCCAACGCAATAGCAATCACAAAAAATTCAGTCTCCCACAACTGGACAAAGCATATCGAGGGCACAACCACTTCATTTGGGAGCATGTGGAGAACAAGGACATCACCCTCAGCTATGTCCCGACAGACAAGCAGGTTGCATTATTTTCTCACAAGCAGCTGACGAGGCCAAGTTTTTCGTTCTTCAAAAAAAGAACTAGGCATGCTGAAGGGACTCGTGAAGAAGGCTAAGCAAATAGGAATTCACTCAGTTCTTAAACCAAGACGGCAGAAGAATTTTCTAAGAAAATTCAGCGAATATCGGCGGCAAACTTGTCGATTTGTCAATATCACGCTTTACTCGCCAAATCGGACGCTGGATTCAGTGAATCTCGCTGAATTGGACTTATGCAAAAAACAATCTTACTATATTGGATCTGTCGGTTCGATTTTTGAGTATGCACCCATTTTAGGTTAATTAAATAATCATATATATATATAATATTCAACTGGGCATGCATGACACTCATCGATTGACTGTCGATTCGTCGATAACTGCAATCCGACAGTTCGGTTCCAGCAACCATGTCGTCGTCTTCCTCTCCGACAGTAACAACCTCTTTGCATTCGGTCATTTTCGACTAGGGTTTGAACCACTTCCAAACCCTAGCCGACTGTTATTAAGAGCAAGATTTAGAAATTCAAAGTGAAAGTGAAAGCCTCTCTTCTGTCTAGTACTTGCAATGCCAGTCGGTGATCAAGTCGATTACCTTGATAAGCTTCTATGGATTGCCCAGAGGCACCAAGGCCATCAAGCGCAAAGGGATAATGATGAAGGCAAGCTTCTCTCAGACATCGGTAAGGTGCTGATTTTAAGACGGGCTCTCATGATTACCTGTCTTCAGAGATGTTCAATGTTCTAGTTGGTATCATCTACAGAAAGAAGGTAAATTGGGGTGCGCTTCTATTTGACAAGATCAAGGATAGCCTCCACACTCCCAACTTTGGGAGGATTATCAGCCTATACCTGAATCAAATAGACAGGATAGGTTTGATATGACCAAAGGAGTTCCTATCCATCACCTCAAGAATATGGACTCCACAATCTTCTCCAGGTGGGATAGGAGGATAGTGAAACAAGGGGAGCCCCAGCATTGCTAGTGGAGGAGGAAGAACATGTACCTGATAACAGGATTCCTACTCCACCACCCAGTGAGATTCCTAATAGCCTGAGTGCAGGAATTGAGGGAAGATGTTGCTCTATCAGATTCAGTTCCAGTGGTTCTAGATTCAGTGACCGCAGATACAGTGCCTTCCGCTCAGAGCCAGTTGATCTCCTAGCAGAGGTTGCTGCTATTGGTACTGATGTTGCGGCTGAGGTTCTACCAGTTGAGGATGCAGAAGTTACTCTATAGGAAGAGGATCCAGCTCCTTCTGAGCATGAGGAGGATGCTGAGGAATTTGATATTAAGGTTGCTGCTGATGATGATCTGACAGTTGCTGATTATGAGATTGAGATTGCTGCTGATGTATCTGAGATTGTTGCTGAATAGATTATTATTGATACAGACAAGGTTGCTGCTACTAATATTGCTGAGACTGAGAGTGTATGTATTGATGTTGCTGCCGAGCCAATGTCTGTGGACAACCTACTAGTTCCTCTCCCAAAGATGACTCCCATTGCAGTTTCTGAGGGGGAGGCAACTCAGTACCAGATCTCTGTCTCCACTGAGGTTGATAGGTTCATCCGTAACCTGGAGAAGAGACTTATCAAGAGGCCAATTATGCCCGAAGGCATCATTGATCTCTCTGATGAGGAAGGAGATGTTGAGGAGCATTCTCCTGTCCAGACTGTTGTTGATTCTATTCTTGCTGATAAAGCTCATCTTTCTCTGATCGAAGAATCCCCCAGTTATTCTAACATCCCAGCAGATGTTCTAGTGCCCGGGGCTGCTAATATTCCATCTTCCACTACATCTAACCCCATTCTACAAGAAGTTGAAGTGATGCTGGCAAAGCAATAAGCCAAGTTTTAGGATTCGTTACAAAAGGTTGTGAAAAGAGTTAAAGATTCTGTAAAGGTTATGCTGAATGGACTTGCAGAGGTAAAGGTTCAAATTGGCAAGCTGGAAAAGAGACTTGATGAGTGGGGCCAAGAGGGTGGTACAACAATTGCCTTGACTCTGAATGCTCTAAAGAAAAATATTCATGTTGTGAAAAATGTTGATCACAACGCTCTATCCTTGATCGATGCTCACAACCGATCAATGGCTCACTTCGATACAAGTATGCTACATTATGATAATGTCATCGCCGTCGAAGCCAAAAAGGGGAGGATGCCCGTACAGCCAAGGTGGATGCTAAAGTGACTTTGTTGGGAACTTCGATGTAACAACACTTCAAGGCTACAAATGACTACATATATGACAATACTGAGTGACTCTATAATCAGCTGACAGGTATTCAAGTCCCTGTTGAGCATGTACCGGCGACTAACGAGGCTTATCCTCCCCAAGATTGCTCGTAGTACTGGTCAGGAACATAGTATTTTGATCCAGACATTATTGCGGCTGTAGCTATCTTTCCAGAAGCTTAGAGGGTGAAATACGTTGCTCCCCCAGTTCACAAGAGAAAAAGATATGGGGAAGGCACCTCAGAAGATAGGCCAGAATAGGTTAGACCAGAGCCAACCAGGGAGCAACCCTATAGTGAATTGGAAGAGGTATGGAGCCCAACATCCAAAGGAATCATATTGGATACCTTTTCCTTGGTCGAGCTGGGAGTAAAAAAGCATCAGTTCCACCACAGTCAAGAAGAATGGAACAAATACTAGGTGGCATGCGCAAAGAGGAGAATACATTTCAGGAATAACCGCAGTGTTGATCCAATGCCTCCAGCTCCTCCTAGATATATCCAAAGCCCAGAGAATACTTTGAGAGGCAGCGAGTAAAGATGCAGAACAGGAAGAACTGACAGTCATATTTTCTTGTGTGTCAAGTGTAGTAGGCTGCCCTCCCTAAAATATAAACAATTCTGATATATATATATACATATGATTTCTATAATTGTCTTGGAATGCGTGTTATTATCCTTTTATTTTCATTCATCTTTTTAAGTCTTAATTTTGTTATTTGGTATGTACAATTAACCTTAGCTTGTAGGATTTTGGCTTCTTCAAATAGAGGGAGATTGTTGGGTATTGTATCCACAATAACCCTTGTTTGAAGAAGGGTCCAATCAAGCTAAGATGAATTGAGATTGTATTTGATGCTACTTTTAGTTATGTACTTGCAGGTTCACATTGCTAAGTACACACCAATATCAGGTTACAGTGGGTCAGTAAAATACAGGCCTACACAATGTAATCCTTCATTGTGTAGGCTAACGTGTTGAATCACGTGTAATCTCTCTATTGGGGTGTAATTTTATCCCAAGTATAGGAGAAGGACCAAGGAAGGCCAAATACATGGACTCAGGAAATTTGGAATTTTACCTAAGTAAAATTCGGCGAGTAGGGTTAGGCATACACGTTGAATTCGTCGAGTATCATTTTGATACTCGCCGAATTCACCGTGTATACTTCCTGGTACCCGTCAAATTATTAGTATATACTTAGGTAAAATTCGCTAAAAATCGGAAAATTCGTCGAGTATCTCTGGGGATACTCGCCGAATTCGTCGAGTATACCAGGCAATACTCGTCGAATACGTCGAGAATCCTAGGCGATACTCGCCGAATTTGTCGAGTCAAATTTTGACTCCTTCTAGATTTTATTCTAAGTCCAATTCGACTTATATCACACATACATTTGACGAGTATCATAATCGATATTCGACGAATTCCGTCGAATTTGACATAGGCCGTTTTCAGAAAATTTTCTCTTGTTCGGATTTCGGTCGGCCATGAACTGTAACTTCTAGGTAATGTTTTTGGAAATCTTTTATAGCCATTATTTTGAATCTCTCTATATATATGGTAAGATGATTTTTGAAATGACTAATCTTGCCAATTGCTAATTTCGAAATCTCACGGCTTTCCAAAGTCATAAATACGACAATTTCCGATCTCGTGATTCCTTCCATTCGGCCTCCGACAACGAGCAAGATACATCGTCTTCGACTATCGTGACTGGATCGTTTCTTCTCTCAAGATCTATTCTAATCTAGTCCTACTTGCTCGAAGATCGAAGGCTCAAGGTTCAAGTTCTATAAGGATTTCAAGTTTTCGTGTTCTACAAGTTTCAAGATCTACTTCTACGAAGAATGTCGGAGCGAAGACTTGTAATCGTTGTTATATTGTAATAATTATTTTCTATTGTAGGAGATTGTTTCTCCGAGTTTGTAGATCTATTTGTGGATCGAGTTTGTAGATTCGTTAGTAGATCGAGTTTGTAGATCCGTGTATGGATCAGTTGTAGATCTGGTTGGGGATCGAGGTGTAGGAGAGTTTGTTCTCTGAGGTGTAGGAGTGTTGCTCCGAGTTATAAGATTATGATAATCTGAGAAAGGTGAAGTAGCCGAATCTATTCTTTCGTTGTAGATAGGTTAGGCGGGACAGTGGACGTACACAATATGAGGAACCACTATAGATCTCTGTCTTTGTGTGTTTGTTTATTTTTGAGTATTTTTTTAAACCGCGAAAATACACAAACATCACCTATTCACCCCCCTCTAGGTGAGTTAGGTAGACGCTAGATACTTTCATCTTTATAGAACCCCTTCGCATATTTGTGATCATCCAAATCGTAGGAGTCAGCGAACCTTGCGAGGTGCTAAAAACTCTCGTTGGTATTCCACGACTGACTTTGACCCCTGCTTCAACTATAG
This sequence comes from Platanthera zijinensis, assembly GCA_039513925.1. Taxonomy (NCBI): domain Eukaryota; kingdom Viridiplantae; phylum Streptophyta; class Magnoliopsida; order Asparagales; family Orchidaceae; genus Platanthera; species Platanthera zijinensis. The sequence goes on along the minus strand of CM077085.1, from coordinate 177,974,517 downwards.
GAATCTTTCCTCGAGCTCTTCTCGAGTAGTGGAGGGGGCAAAATGTTCAAGGAAAGCCTCAAAAAACTCGTTCTAGCTGATGTCGGTGTATACATGCCCTTGAAAAGTGGAGCCCATAAGGGACTTCCACCACCTTTTTACATGCGACTTTAGGAAGGACACAACTAAGGTAACAGACAAACTGGTTGGGCATCTTATTCTGGCCATCAGTTCTTGTACAGTATCTAGCCATTCCTCAGTATGAATAGCTGACTCAGTCCTATGGTAGACGGGTGGAGAAAAAGCTCGGAAGGTACTCAACCTATTGAAGCCCGGGGCCTGTTGCTACACCGGAGCCTTCTAAGACCCGAAGGCATCTAAGATTACAGTTAAGGTCTGCCCCAACTCCGATTGTTGGAATAGAGTAGGGATTTGAGGGACATGAGTGCTCGTCATCGGCTCTATATGTACGGGAATCTACGAATAAAGATACGAACCTATTGTCAGGTTCGCTAATCGTAAGGTAACAACTGGACATACTTAGTGTGAATTACGCATGGGCACAACACTGTTCTGCTATGTCAGTTTGACCTCAAACTGATCACTCGAGCGGGGGTGGCGTCATTGTTCAATGACTTCTTTAGTTCAGGATCATTGCAGGCTGATACCATTTGTAAGACCCCCCTCCTGGAACACAACACACGTCTGAGGGAAGTCTTATGCCTAGAACAGTTGTCTTGCGGTAACGTCAACACGCAGGTTGATCAGTATTATAAGATACCTATTTTGTCGGCTCTCACAATATCATTCATGCTAACCCAACATATAGAGAATAAATAGAAATCAAAGCCTCATAATAAGTAAAGTTTCCAAAGCACGGTACATGAATAAAAGGAACTACATCGGTTCCTTGAATATCAGAGTACAACAAAATTGCCTGAAGGCTGCAATAAATGTCTCTCAAAAGTCTCACACCTCAGTAACTAACGACAGCGAGGGTAACATCATATCAGGCCCTGTCTCCATGGCCTGACTGCCCTCCTACATCATCTGCTGCTAATGTTGCTCTAACTACTGGGTTTCCTCCTAAAATGATAGACGTAGCAACCGTTAGTCATAAAGACTAAGTGGCTATCACATTTGCGCACCCCAGCGACTCTTAGGCACCCGGCAGGAAAAAGAGGAAAGGTACAATATATACTTATAAAAAGTAAGTGCAAACAAGTGGTACATTTCGACACATAAGAGTACTAATAACAACATTTTATGACATGTGATAGTATCATTCTACACTAGCAATTCAGTAATGGAAGAGCAATCGACTACAGCATATAATTAATAATAGAATATAACTTAACTTATAAAAAATACTCATACAGATTTATAAGTTAATGATCGGCTTAACAAAAAGTAACTCATCATATAAAAGTGTCTATACAAATTTATATGATGAGGATCTTATGCAATGCAATGCAATGATAGTTTATGATGCACCCATGCAACTCACGCACTCTGTTTTATTATGTCGATATAGTCCTCTAGTTCCCACTTTTTGATTGGTAGCTAACCTCTCAGGCGTCATCCGTCGTGGCCAAATGGTGACAGTGGAGCAGGCATCTCCACTACTAAGCGGGTATCCACACTACCAAGCCTAGGCCTCTGTACGCCTCAACGCTAAGAACACAACAGCGGAGCCTCTGCATACTACGACTCAGAGGGGTCTCGGGTAGATGTGCACCAAGAACACAACCCAACTGGCCTATCGTCGTGGTACGGAAGGAGCCTTGGGAATGAGCACCAAAGGACCAAGCCCAACTATCCATTGGCACAAAAGGATCCTCGGGAATGAGCACTGAGGACCAAGCCCAACCGCCCAAGGTCTATTTGTTAACTACCATCGGTGTGATGACTGGCGAGCCTATAGACCTGTCACACTATCCTTAACCCAGGATTATGACATCGCATGTCAACAAACACCACATGAAAGTTCACTTGGACATGCTATCAAATATCCAAGGGCTCAAACCGAGTCCCTTCTCATCATTATCAATCTAGTGCTCAAAAGCGCCAAAGCCTACCCTAGCATGGGAGTCTAATCATCTTAGTTATCAATCCTGCCATATCTACATTACCAGAGATAAGTGACTAACACATCACATAGCCATGGGAATTTTCACACCTAGCCCTTCTTTTACAAATTAGCATGCACCTACATACCAATCATACATCTTTCCCCAAATTATATTTCATTAAACACTTAAGCGTCAACATGATCAACATAACCTTGCAAGGAGTACATCAAACGTTCTCCCAATAGTTGTAAATCACCGCCTAGTTATATGCTACATATTCATGCATCATGCATCACAAGCTCTTCCAAACTTATAACATTCATCGCATTGTTATTCAGTGCATGTTTACCGGATTTCAGGGATAAACCATTTACAACCAAGGTTCACCCAAAACCTTTAACTTATCGTGGTTACATATAATTTGGCTATGATATACCTATTGAACTCAAACCTCCAAATGCACGGCTAACACATAACTTTCTTAGACAGAAATTCTATCCTGACCTTATGTTAGTTTAGACAAATCACAACTACACATAATACATCACAACACAGACACTTTGAATGAACATTCCTGGGGCTATAAGACTCCCCCAACAACGGGAAACCATCTATTTTAAAGGTCTTTCCGAGGTCTACAATTTTTGTGTTCAGTCTGAGACCTAGAATTACTCGAATTATGGCTTAAATCGAGGATGAAGCTTATTGGTTCCCTAGTTTTTATTTGGGCCATGTCATCTCAATTAGGCTTAATTGACCCAAGAATTATCTATGGTCAATGGTTAGACTAAATGTTAGTCTACCCTAGGTTTAGTTAGGATAGACCCAGATAAGATAGTTGAGATTGGATTGAAATGGAAATTTTGTTTAAATGATTTGTGCTCGACGATAGTCGATTGGCGCTCGACGATCTTCGATTGATGATCGACAATCTCAGAGTTATATGTTATCTGAAGTGGGATCGACGATCTGCTTACTCAGATCGACGATCATTTAGCCTAGGTCTATGATTTATGTTTAGATTATGTTCTCTCTTCAGAACGACAATCTGCTTGGTCAGATTGACGCTCTTCGATCCTTGCTTGACGATTTCTGTCTGCTATTATCAATATTCATTTCATTTGATTCCCTATTTTATTTACTCTTGTTTAAAACATATTCTATTCAAATATTCTGCTTATTACAATGCTTATACTCTGTTGCTTATTTGCAATATTTCTTATGCATTGATTAAAATATTTTGACAGAATAAAGCCGTTTGTTTTATTAAAAGGAAAGAGTGGATTTTGTACAGCTGTAATATAGCCGTTAGGATTTGTCTCCTGTGCATTTGTGAAAAGTCAAATTGATAGGATATTTTAATATCCTTAAATCCATTTTGGGAATGACAGAAAAGACTATATCTGCAGTTTCTTTATTTGACTTATTATATTATTTTGGAAAGATCTTTTTGTGCAGGGCTCGAGGCATTGTTAGAAAGAGAAAAAGTTTCTATATTATAAAACAGTTGGCTGAATACAAATAAGAGATACAGAAACTCAGAACACAACAACAAGTGTGATAGAACAAGAGCTCTCAAGAAAAAGGATTCATTCTTCTGCTTCTTCCTGAGTTCATCGTGTCTTCAGAAAAATCAACACTCAGTGTTCAAGATTTCAAGAAGAACTTTCCTTCCAGATTACAAAAGCTATTAAAGAAGAACATTCATCAACATCTTGAGTCTTCTTCAAAGCTGCATCAGAAAAAGATTCAAAGCAATCTAGAGTTCCTGCACCCTGAAGCAAAGCTTCTTCCTGGACATTCTCTAAGCCAGGGGGAGCTTTGATTTTCTCAGAGAAATCAACTAGCTTCTCTGGACACAGAGAAGACACCTTTTTATCTTTCTTTTAACCTCCTTGTAAAAGGGTTATTACTCCCTTCAAAAGTGAATTGTTGGTGATAGGGCACCTGATCAAAAACCTATTGGATTTTGGGCTCCTGATCAAAAGATCAAAGGGTCTCTAGATCTACCTGAAGCAGATCTTGTGGTGGCAGGGTACCTGAACAAAAACCTGTAGTGGATTCCTACCAGGGTGGTAGAAGAGTGGATGTACCCATTTGGGGAACCACTATAAATCTCTTGTGTTGTTTGGTTGCTTACTTTAATTGATGCACTGTGGCTGTGATAAATTTAACTAGGTTGCTAAGTGCTGTGCTAGGCTTAAATCTCAACTGAAACTTCAGTTAGCTTGATATTTTATTCACTACACTCTGATAGGCTTTAGGTTTTAAGTTTTCATATTTCTATTCCGCAATAACTCTAAGAGAAGTGTTTAGAGTCTCCTTAATTTTTGAATACTCTAATCACCCCCCCCCCCTCTTGAGTAGTAAGTATCTTATCCCCTCACTTTCAATTGGTATCAGAGGGAGGTTGGTTATTCAATAGCTTAACCATTCCTAGGTTGATTGGTTGAACAGGCTAACACCTGAACCATAAGATCTTGTGATAATATACTTTGATACCATATACACTCTTATTAGATTCATGGCCCAGTACAAAGATTACTCTAGCACCAGACCTCCAGTATGCAACTTAGCCAAGTTTGGCATTTGGAAGGCAAGAATCAGACTTTATATGAACTCCATTGATGAAGATATTTTTTCTTATATCTTAATAGGGCCACCAACACCACCTGCTGCAACTACTGCTACAACATCTGCAAATCTCAGTGTTGTGCCACCTCCTGACTATAATGAAACCTACAAGAAGGCCAAGATAGCTGATGCTAAAGCTATGAATATTCTGGCTCAGACTATGTCTGATGAGACATTCTAGAAAGTGGCTGATTGCACCTCAGTAAAAGCCATATGGGACTCACTGAATCAGATTGTAGTTGGTTCAGCTGATGAGAGGAAGGACAGAAGGTCCAATCTCATATCCCAATATGATAACTTCAAGAAAGAAGTGGCTGAGACTGTATAAGCCATGTACACAAGGCTCAGCTCCATTATCAATGAGCTGAGGACACTTGATAAGGAGATTACATTGACAGAATTCAATGATAAAATACTGATGTGCTTTCCCAGCACATGGGATCTCAGAATCTGGCCAATCAAGGAGTCCAGAAGTACAACAGAGATCTCAACTGAAGCTCTCCTTGGCAAGCTCAAATCACTTAAGCAAGTACTGAAGACCAGGGAAGCTGAAGCTAAAGCACCTACTCCAACAAGAAAAGAGCAAACCCTTACTCTTAAGGCTGATGATGAGTCCAAAGTGACTCAATCAAATGAAGAACTGTTGGCACTCTTTGCCAAGAGGTTTTACAAGATGGGAAGAAAGGACAACAGAAGAAAGCCATCAAAATATGATGACAAGCCAAGGTATGATAAAACCCCATCTAAAGAAATTATTTGTTATGGATGCAGGAAGCCTGGACACATCCTACCTGAGTGTCCAGAGACAAAGCATAAGGAAAGGAGAAAAGAAAAGGAACATGAGAAGCACTACTCCAAGACATCTTCTCACAAATATAAGAAGAAAGAGAAAGGTCTTGTTGCAAAGACCTTGAGTGATTCTGAGGAAGATTCTTCTTCTTCCAGCTCCAATGAAGATGATGAAGAAGAGAGGAAAGCTAAGGAGATCTGCCTTATGGCAATCAATGCCTGCAGTAGTAACTCAGCTGCAAAGATGACTGAAGATGAGGAGGATGAATTGTCTGATGAAGATCAGGTAATTGCATCTTATGATTTTACCTATGATGAATTGAAGCATGAATTTAAAACTCTTTGCCTAGACTTACTTAGCTCAAAAAGGAAATTAAATTGCTTAGAGATAAACTAGCTAAATCAGAATCTATATCTAATGAAAACATTAAGTTGGAAGCTGAACTCACTAGATCAACTGAAGAAATTAAATTTCTTAAATTAGAACTAGCTAAAGCTAAGAGGTTAGAAGATTCACTTAATGGCAGAAGCCTTAAGTTGCTAGAAATCACAAGCACTGCCAACACTAGGACATGCAACAATAAGTTAGGCTTAGGTGCCTCCCCTAGTGAGCCCCCATTGCTCCTTGAATACAATCTGTCTACTCCAGTAAAGTTTGTTTCTGAAAAGGGAATACACAATACTTAGGTTATTCAAAAAGCTAAGAAAACCTTAAATAAGATTAAGAGAGACAAAAGGAAATAGAAATTCATAGAAATACAAAAATCGTCGAACGCCCATCGACGATCGCTGAACCCATTATCGAACGACAATCGACGATCTCTGAACTCACCTGCTGGGTATAACTACTTGGCAATGAGGGATCGACGATCTCAGCCTGAGTCGTCGAACATAGATCGACAATCGTGGAATCCAGAACTCTCTTCTGTGGACCAAGATCGACGATCTGGGTACCGATCGTCGAACATCGATCGACGATAAGAACTAAATTTTCAGAATTACAACAATACTAATAGAAATAATAAGTTTAATAGTAACCCTAGGTCTGCTAATTGGATTATCCCACCTAGGAGATCTCATCCCTTAGGATATCACCCTCAATTTGCATATTCTTTTATTTCTTGTTTTTCCTATGTGAAGAACAATGGACCCAAGGTTACCTGGGTCCACAATATTTAATCTATCTTATTGTAGGTGAAGACCTATCCTATCACTCAGGACAAGTGGTATTTGGATAGTGGATGCTTCAAGCATATGACTGGAAACAAAGAGAACCTGTCAAACTTCAAAGCCAAGTTAGGACAAAAAGTAGTCTTTGGTGATTCTAGTTGTGGTCAGACTGAAGGATATGGTAAATTCACCATAGGGTCAGTGACTTTCAAGAAGATAGCTTATGTCACAGGACTGAAGCACAATCTCATTTCTGTAAGTAAGCTTTGTGATGCTGGCTACCAGGTTTGGTTTTCTAATACTCTGTGCAATTTTACTTTAAACAATAAAATTGTGTTAGTAGGCATTAGATAAGGAAATATTTATCTTGTAGACTTTAATTCCACCTCTTCTGAAATTTGTTTATTTAATGAGGTGAGTAGTAATAATACTTTGTGGCATAAGAGGCTAAGTCATGTTAACCTTAAAAATATATCTAGGTTATCTAAATACAACCTTGTTAGAGGTTTGCCCTCTTGCCCCTACAAGAAGGAAGGCCTATGCAAGGCTTGTCAGCTAGGCAAGCAAACCAAGAATAGTTTCAAAGCTGTAAATAAAAGTGATTCACCTAGAATCATGTACCTATTGCACTTGGATCTCTTTGGTCCAATAGTTGTATAGAGTCTAGGAGGGAAATTCTATACCCTAGTTATTGTAGATGATTACTCTAGGTTCACTTGAGTGTTCTTCTTGAGAACTAAATCTGATAACTTCAAAGTTCTTACAGATTTTCTACTTTGTATACAGACTGAGTACTCTACTCAAGTTGCCTTGATCAGAAGTGATCATGGTACTGAGTTTGAATCTCTTCTTATGCAAGAATTCTGTGAGAAAGAAGGTATCGGGCATAGCTTCTCTGCTCCTAGAACTCCTCAACAAAATGGGGTAGTTGAAAGGAAAAACAGAACCCTAATTGAAGCTGTAGGAACATTGTTAGCAGATGCTAATATGCCTCTATCCTTTTGGGCAGAAGCAGTTAGCACATCAAACTATGTACTGAATAGGAGTCTGATACATAAACTTAAGGGGAAGACTCCTTATGAATTGCTTAAAGAAAAGAAACCTAAAATAAACTATTTTAGAATTTTTGGCTGTGTAGTTTACATTCACAATAATATCAAAGACTACATTAGAAAGTTTGAAGCAAAGGCTTCAATGGGAATCTTTCTAGGATATTCCCAAGTAAGCAAAGCTTATAGGGTATTTAATAAATCCACATTAAAAATTGAAGAGTCAGTTCATGTATCTTTTGATAAAACAAAAATGTTTTACAGAGAGAAGGAAACTTCCTCCAGTAACTATTTGCAAGTACCTGACTTGTGCAAGAATTTGAATGAACAAAAACTCACTCGGGAGATTCAACCTCAATCAACTTCTCAGATAGTTGATTCAGACAGTGATGAAGATCAGGTAGAAGTGATTGCAACTTTGCTAACAGCCAATCTAATTCCACCTGAGGAATTGATTCCAACTGCTGTTGAAGATCACATATCACCAACTGATTATGTCATACTTAGAGATCATCATACATCTCAAGTGATTGGAGACATTTCAACTGGTGTGCAAACTAGACATCAACTAAGTCAAGATGTGATGCTTGCTTGTTTTCTTTCTCAGTTTGAGCCCTCAACCATAAAAGATGTTGAGCAAGATCCCTACTGGATCATTGCTATGCAAGAGGAGCTAAACCAGTTTGAAAGATGCAAAGTCTGGGATTTGGTTCCAAGACCAAAAGGCCAACTAGTTATAGGCACTAAATGGGTGTTTAGAAATAAATTGGATGCACAAGGAATTATCATAAGGAATAAAGCAAGGCTTGTAGCACAAGGCTACAGACAGGAAGAAGGCATAGATTATGATCAGACTTTTGCTCCTGTTGCAAGGCTAGAGGCAATAAGGATCTTTCTAGCCAATGCAGCCTACATGAAGTTTAAAGTGTTCCAAATGGATGTAAAGAGTGCATTCCTGAATGGAGAGCTAAAGAAAGAGGTGTTTGTTGAACAACCCCCTGGTTTCATTTCTTCAACTCACCCCTCACATGTTTTTAAGCTGTAAAAAGCTCTGTATGGACTTAAGCAGGCTCCTAGAGCATGGTATGAAACTCTAGCTAGTTTCCTATTAGAACATAAGTTTGTTAGAGGCGTAGTTGATAGAACCCTTTTCATTAAGCACCATAGGACAAGATCATGTTAGTTCAAATCTATGCAGATGACATTATATTTGGTTCCACTGATCCCAAACTATGCAAAAGGTTCTCAGACCTAATGCATTCAAAGTTTGAGATGAGTAGTATGAGTGAGCTGTCTTATTTCCTTGGTCTTCAAGTGAAACAAGATACTAATGGCATCTTCATCTCCCAATCTAAGTATGCCAAGGAATTGGTAAAGAAGTTTGGGATGACAGATGCTTCAGCAATGCACACTCCTATGGCTACTAATGTAGTTATTGATTTTGATGAAAAGAGAGCCTGTTGATCAGAAAAATTATAGAGTTGATAGGAAGAGCACCTCAGGGACTTGTCAGTTCCTAGGTGAGAGATTTGTCTCATGGTTTTGCAAAAAGCAGACTTCTGTTTCAACTTCAACTGCAGAGGCTGAATATATAGCAGCTTCTAATTGCTGTTCACAGATTCTGTGGATTCAAAATCAACTCTTGGATTATGGGTACACACACAGAAACACCAAAATTATGTGTGACAGTACCAGTGCTATTTCCATAGCAAAAAATCCTGTGCATCATTCTAGAACTAAGCACATAGACATTAGACACCATTTTCTTAGAGACTGTATTGACAAGAATAATATGAATCTCGAGTTTATACCCACAGATCTTCAGAGAGGTGATATTTTCACAAAGCCTTTAGATGAACATAAACATCTATTCTTTTTGAATCAACTAGGCATGATAAATGGATCAGACTAAGTGTAAAAATCTGCTAAGTTGAAATCTATTCTGAAATCATCGAACGGTGTTCGAAGATAGTCGAACAGGTTGAGCTAAATCGTCGACTCTTGGTCTATGACAGCTCTTTTCCTTTAGAGACAGAAATCGTCGATCGATGATCGACGACTCTGCTTTGGAAATTGATCGTCGATCGACGGTCGACGACCGATTCTCCTGATCTTCATTCAGAGATCGACGATTCTCGTTTATTTCTAAACGATCGTCTATTTAGGTCTGAAGATCGTCGACGGAGCTCGCCATTTCATATTCTGCTTCCAGAACTGTTTCGAGCTCTCGTCCTGCGCTTTCTGCTCTCTTCTATTGCGATTTGTCTCGTCATGGCGATTTCCTCTGCATCCCTATCCGTGATGAAGTTCAATCCCGGTTTCTATGTTGACTTCGATTCCTTCAGTGACAGTGAACAAGTTTTCAAAGAAATACTGCAGTTATGCGATGAACAAGGACTCAAAAAGCTTATGTCTACAAAGACAAAACTCCACTTATCAGAGATAAAGGAATGGGTGTATACATCTTCTTCTGATGACAAAGTGATGACAGGAACCATCAACGGAGTGGAGGTAATTCTTACTCCTGAAATTCTGACTGAAATCTTTGAGTTAAAGAATGGATCTGAAGAGTATGAGCAAGATTCTGCAGAGTATGGTAGGATGCTGATAGAGATGGGACATGCAGAAGGCATTCCCTCTAAGCTATTGTGAATAAGAGAGAAATCAATTGGGTTGGATTGCTGTTTGAGTTAATCAGGAGAAAGAACAACAAGAAAGAGGTGACTCAAGGTCGGCTGATTGGGCTCTTTCTATCCAAGAAAGCTTCCCAACTGTTAGGCTCTGTTCCTACGGCCATCAATGCCAGTAAAAGGATTGATTCTTCCATGTTTGCTAAGTGTAAAAGGATTATTCAGAAACCTTCAAAGGCTAAGTCTGCCCCTATAACATCTGAGGGCACAAGGGCTTCTAAAGCCACTTCCCACCCTAGTGAAGAAATTCCTGCCTTACCCTCCTTGTTATCCACCTCCATTGCTACTCATTCTTCTCCCGTGAACCATCCATCACAATCTGCTTCTCCAACTCCAGCTCATCTAGCTGAGATACCCAACTTCAACATAGATTCCATGTTCAATCTGCTCACTCCATCTCCTCATCACTCCCCAGCTCCTTCTCCTCATCATTAATCACCAACTCATGATCATCCATCTCATCACAATTCCCCACTTGATGAAGCCCCAGCTCAGAAGAACATCAATTCTGATGATTCTCCATCGATCATTCCTCCATCTTTTCAAATAACACCAGAATTCATTGCCAGTATTCTAGACCTCATTACCCCATCCATCAAAACAATGATAGCTGAAGCCATTGCCCCCCTTGCTAACTCCATCTCTTCACTTACTTCTTCCTTCACTGCCCTCTCAACCCTTTCTTCATTTAGGGGTCTGGGTTTAGTTCCCACTGAACCCAGGCAGGGGGAGATGTTCAATGATGATGATTCAGGCTCTGCTTTGGCTCGTCAGGTTGTGCAATCTCCAGCAGCAGTGGAGCTAGAAATATGTTTAGATACAGTTCCAGATGAAGTCCAGAGGAAATTTGTAGATTTAGATGCTCCAGTAGTTCCAGATGAACTGGAGGCATTTCTTGATTCAGATGATGAGTCCTCTCTCTCTTCTCTTGGAGGCCATTATCAGTCCTCCCCTTGTTCTTTTGATCCTCTTCAGGCCATTGTGTGCTATCAGAGACCAATGTGCCTTCAGTTTTTGAACAGTTTTATTATCTCTGAAGCAATAGCTGAAGCAGTCTTTGCCTTCAAATTCTGTCTTGAGGAGATTTCCACTCCTATAGTTTCCAGACATCTAGAAGGGATTATTACCTCCTTCTTAGAAGATAAGTGGAATTCTGTAGAGTCTTCAGATAAAAGTGTGCCAGTTGCTGTTCCAGAAGTTGAGTCTGCGCCCTCTACTCTTTGGGATGACACCCCAGGTCCAGATTTGGACTCTCTCTTGGCACAAGATATATTAGACGAAGAAAGAGAAAAGGCTATGTTGAAAGCTAAAGAACAAGAGGAAGTTGTGCTAAAAGACATTGATGATTTGTATGCAAGACGTTAGTCCTCACACTCTGAGGATGAGGATGAAGATTCTGATGATTCAGAAGATAATAAGAAAAGAAAAGGATTGCTAAAAAGAAAAGGAAGATTGTTGCTCCACCTCCTCCAAATCTAGATCATGATATTCCATACTATATTTTGAAAGGAATTGATTCTAAGTCCAAAAGCTTTGAGCCCTTGATGTGGCTTTCTAAAAATGCTCAGAAAGCAAGGAAGAAGAGCAGGAAGAACTCTCCTCCTCCCAAAGGGATTCAGAGAGGTCCTCCTCCTCCTCCCTCTGCTGGTGCATCAGGCAACATTGCTCCCAGATCATCTACTCCTTCTACCAGACCAAATCAACCATACACCTATCAGAGGAAGGGTAGGAAGCCTCCTCCTAGCAGGTCTCATGATCAACCATACACCTCCATTGTTCTTCTTCAATAGCTTTTGTAATCTGGAAGGAAAGTTCTTCTTGAAAGCTTGAACACTGAGTGTTGATTTTCCTGAAGACACGATGAACTCAGGAAGAAGCAGAAGAATGAATCCTTTTTCTTGAGAGCTCTTGTTCTATCACACTTGTTGTTGTGTTCTGAGTTTCTGTATCTCTTATTTGTATTCAGCCAACTGTTTTATAATATAGAAACTTTTTCTCTTTCTAACAATGCCTCGAGCCCTGCACAAAAAGATCTTTCCAAAATAATATAATAAGTCAAATAAAGAAACTGCAGATATAGTCTTTTCTGTCATTCCCAAAACGGATTTAAGGATATTAAAATATCCTATCAATTTGACTTTTCACAAATGCACAGGAGACAAATCCTAACGGCTATATTACAGCTGTACAAAATCCACTCTTTCCTTTTAATAAAACAAACGGCTTTATTCTGTCAAAATATTTTAATCAATGCATAAGAAATATTGCAAATAAGCAACAGAGTATAAGCATTGTAATAAGCAGAATATTTGAATAGAATATGTTTTAAACAAGAGTAAATAAAATAGGGAATCAAATGAAATGAATATTGATAATAGCAGACAGAAATCGTCAAGCAAGGATCGAAGAGCGTCAATCTGACCAAGCAGATTGTCGTTCTGAAGAGAGAACATAATCTAAACATAAATCATAGACCTAGGCTAAATGATCGTCGATCTGAGTAAGCAGATCGTCGATCCCACTTCAGATAACATATAACTCTGAGATTGTCGATCATCAATCGAAGATCGTCGAGCGCCAATCGACTATCGTCGAGCACAAATCATTTAAACAAAATTTCCATTTCAATCCAATCTCAACTATCTTATCTGGGTCTATCCTAACTAAACCTAGGGTAGACTAACATTTAGTCTAACCATTGACCATAGATAATTCTTGGGTCAATTAAGCCTAATTGAGATGACATGGCCCAAATAAAAACTAGGGAACCAATAAGCTTCATCCTCGATTTAAGCCATAATTCGAGTAATTCTAGGTCTCAGACTGAACACAAAAATTGTAGACCTCGGAAAGACCTTTAAAATAGATGGTTTCCCGTTGTTGGGGGAGTCTTATAGCCCCAGGAATGTTCATTCAAAGTGTCTGTGTTGTGATGTATTATGTGTAGTTGTGATTTGTCTAAACTAACATAAGGTCAGGATAGAATTTCTGTCTAAGAAAGTTATGTGTTAGCCGTGCATTTGGAGGTTTGAGTTCAATAGGTATATCATAGCCAAATTATATGTAACCACGATAAGTTAAAGGTTTTGGGTGAACCTTGGTTGTAAATGGTTTATCCCTGAAATCCGGTAAACATGCACTGAATAACAATGCGATGAATGTTATAAGTTTGGAAGAGCTTGTGATGCATGATGCATGAATATGTAGCATATAACTAGGCGGTGATTTACAACTATTGGGAGAACGTTTGATGTACTCCTTGCAAGGTTATGTTGATCATGTTGACGCTTAAGTGTTTAATGAAATATAATTTGGGGAAAGATGTATGATTGGTATGTAGGTGCATGCTAATTTGTAAAAGAAGGGCTAGGTGTGAAAATTCCCATGGCCATGTGATGTGTTAGTCACTTATCTCTGGTAATGTAGATATGGCAGGATTGATAACTAAGATGATTAGACTCCCATGCTAGGGTAGGCTTTGGCGCTTTTGAGCACTAGATTGATAATGATGAGAAGGGACTCGGTTTGAGCCCTTGGATATTTGATAGCATGTCCAAGTGAACTTTCATGTGGTGTTTGTTGACATGCGATGTCATAATCCTGGGTTAAGGATAGTGTGACAGGTCTATAGGCTCGCCAGTCGTCACACCGATGGTAGTTAACAAATAGACCTTGGGCGGTTGGGCTTGGTCCTCAGTGCTCATTCCCGAGGATCCTTTTGTGCCAATGGATAGTTGGGCTTGGTCCTTTGGTGCTCATTCCCAAGGCTCCTTCCGTACCACGACGATAGGCCAGTTGCGTTGTGTTCTTGGTGCACATCTACCCGAGACCCCTCTGAGTCGTAGTATGCAGAGGCTCCGCTGTTGTGTTCTTAGCGTTGAGGCGTACAGAGGCCTAGGCTTGGTAGTGTGAATACCCGCTTAGTAGTGGAGACGCCTGCTCCACTGTCACCATTTGGCCACGACGGATGACGCCTGAGAGGTTAGCTACCAATCAAAAAGTGGGAACTAGAGGACTATATCGACATAATAAAATAGAGTGCGTGAGTTGCATGGGTGCATCATAAACTATCATTGCATTGCATTGCATAAGATCCTCATCATATAAATTTGTATAGACACTTTTATATGATGAGTTACTTTTTGTTAAGCCGATCATTAACTTATAAATCTGTATGAGTATTTTTATAAGTTAAGTTATATTCTATTATTAATTATATGTTGTAGTCGATTGCTCTTCCATTACTGAATTGCTAGTGTAGAATGATACTATCACATGTCATAAAATGTTGTTATTAGTACTCTTATGTGTCGAAATGTACCACTTGTTTGCACTTACTTTTTATAAGTATATATTGTACCTTTCCTCTTTTTCCTGCCGGGTGCCTAAGAGTCGCTGGGGTGCGCGAATGTGATAGCCACTTAGTCTTTATGACTAACGGTTGCTACGTCTATCATTTTAGGAGGAAACCCAGTAGTTAGAGCAACATTAGCAGCAGATGATGTAGGAGGGCAGTCAGGCCATGGAGACAGGGCCTGATATGACGTTACCCTCACTGTCGTTAGTTACTGAGGTGTGAGACTTTTGAGAGACATTTATTGCAGCCTTCAGGCAATTTTGTTGTACTCTGATATTCAAGGAACCGATGTAGTTCCTTTTATTCATGTACCGTGCTTTGGAAACTTTACTTATTATGAGGCTTTGATTTCTATTTATTCTCTATATGTTGGGTTGGCATGAATGATATTGTGAGAGCCGACAAAATAGGTATCTTATAATACTGATCAACCTGCGTGTTGACGTTACCGCAAGACAACTGTTCTAGGCATAAGACTTCCCTCAGACGTGTGTTGTGTTCCAGGAGGGGGGGTCTTACAAATGGTATCAGCCTGCAACGATCCTGAACTAAAGAAGTCATTGAACAATGACGCCACCCCCGCTCGAGTGATCAGTTTGAGGTCAAACTGACATAGCAGAACAGTGTTGTCCCCATGCGTAATTCACACTAAGTATGTCCAGTTGTTACCTTACGATTAGCGAACCTGACAATAGGTTCGTATCTTTATTCGTAGATTCCCGTACATATAGAGCCGATGACGAGCACTCATGTCCCTCAAATCCCTACTCTATTCCAACAATCGGAGTTGGGGCAGACCTTAACTGTAATCTTAGATGCCTTCGGGTCTCAGAAGGCTCCGGTGTAGCAACAGGCCCCGGGCTTCAATAGGTTGAGTACCTTCCGAGCTTTTTCTCCACCCGTCTACCATAGGACTGAGTCAGCTATTCATACTGAGGAATGGCTAGATACTGTACAAGAACTGATGGCCAGAATAAGATGCCCAACCAGTTTGTCTGTTACCTTAGTTGTGTCCTTCCTAAAGTCGCATGTAAAAAGGTGGTGGAAGTCCCTTATGGGCTCCACTTTTCAAGGGCATGTATACACCGACATCAGCTAGAACGAGTTTTTTGAGGCTTTCCTTGAACATTTTGCCCCCTCCACTACTCGAGAAGAGCTCGAGGAAAGATTCCTATAGTTGAAGCAGGGGTCAAAGTCAGTCGTGGAATACCAACGAGAGTTTTTAGCACCTCGCAAGGTTCGCTGACTCCTACGATTTGGATGATCACAAATATGCGAAGCGGCTCTATAAAGATGAAAGTATCTAGCGTCTACCTAACTCACCTAGAGGGGGGTGAATAGGTGATGTTTGTGTATTTTCGCGGTTTAAAAAATTACTCAAAAATAAACAAACACACAAAGACAGAGATCTATAGTGGTTCCTCATATTGTGTACGTCCACTGTCCCGCCTAACCTATCTACAACGAAAGAATAGATTCGGCTACTTCACCTTTCTCAGATTATCATAATCTTACAACTCGGAGCAATACTCCTACACCTCAGAGAACAAACTCTCCTACACCTCGATCCCCAACCAGATCTACAACTGATCCATACACGGATCTACAAACTCGATCTACTAACGAATCTACAAACTCGATCCACAAATAGATCTACAAACTCGGAGAAACAATCTCCTACAATAGAAAATAATTATTACAATATAACAACGATTACAAGTCTTCGCTCCGACATTCTTCGTAGAAGTAGATCTTGAAACTTGTAGAACACGAAAACTTGAAATCCTTATAGAACTTGAACCTTGAGCCTTCGATCTTCGAGCAAGTAGGACTAGATTAGAATAGATCTTGAGAGAAGAAACGATCCAGTCACGATAGTCGAAGACGATGTATCTTGCTCGTTGTCGGAGGCCGAATGGAAGGAATCACGAGATCGGAAATTGTCGTATTTATGACTTTGGAAAGCCGTGAGATTTCGAAATTAGCAATTGGCAAGATTAGTCATTTAAAAAATCATCTTACCATATATATAGAGAGATTCAAAATAATGGCTATAAAAGATTTCCAAAAACATTACCTAGAAGTTACAGTTCATGGCCGACCGAAATCCGAACAAGAGAAAATTTTCTGAAAACGGCCTATGTCAAATTCGACGGAATTCGTCGAATATCGATTATGATACTCGTCAAATGTATGTGTGATATAAGTCGAATTGGACTTAGAATAAAATCCAGAAGGAGTCAAAATTTGACTCGACAAATTCGGCGAGTATCGCCTAGGATTCTCGACGTATTCGACGAGTATTGCCTGGTATACTCGACGAATTCGGCGAGTATCCCCAGAGATACTCGACGAATTTTCCGATTTTTAGCGAATTTTACCTAAGTATATACTAATAATTTGACGGGTACCAGGAAGTATACACGGTGAATTCGGCGAGTATCAAAATGATACTCGACGAATTCAACGTGTATGCCTAACCCTACTCGCCGAATTTTACTTAGGTAAAATTCCAAATTTCCTGAGTCCATGTATTTGGCCTTCCTTGGTCCTTCTCCTATACTTGGGATAAAATTACACCCCAATAGAGAGATTACATGTGATTCAACACGTTAGCCTACACAATGAAGGATTACATTGTGTAGGCCTGTATTTTACTGACCCACTGTAACCTGATATTGGTGTGTACTTAGCAATGTGAACCTGCAAGTACATAACTAAAAGTAGCATCAAATACAATCTCAATTCATCTTAGCTTGATTGGACCCTTCTTCAAACAAGGGTTATTGTGGATACAATACCCAACAATCTCCCTCTATTTGAAGAAGCCAAAATCCTACAAGCTAAGGTTAATTGTACATACCAAATAACAAAATTAAGACTTAAAAAGATGAATGAAAATAAAAGGATAATAACACGCATTCCAAGACAATTATAGAAATCATATGTATATATATATATCAGAATTGTTTATATTTTAGGGAGGGCAGCCTACTACACTTGACACACAAGAAAATATGACTGTCAGTTCTTCCTGTTCTGCATCTTTACTCGCTGCCTCTCAAAGTATTCTCTGGGCTTTGGATATATCTAGGAGGAGCTGGAGGCATTGGATCAACACTGCGGTTATTCCTGAAATGTATTCTCCTCTTTGCGCATGCCACCTAGTATTTGTTCCATTCTTCTTGACTGTGGTGGAACTGATGCTTTTTTACTCCCAGCTCGACCAAGGAAAAGGTATCCAATATGATTCCTTTGGATGTTGGGCTCCATACCTCTTCCAATTCACTATAGGGTTGCTCCCTGGTTGGCTCTGGTCTAACCTATTCTGGCCTATCTTCTGACGTGCCTTCCCCATATCTTTTTCTCTTATGAACTGGGGGAGCAACGTATTCCACCCTCTGAGCTTCTGGAAAGATAGCTACAGCAGCAATAATGTCTGGATCAAAATACTATGTTCCTGACCAGTACTACGAGCAATCTTGGGGAGGATAAGCCTCGTTAGTCGCCGGTACATGCTCAACAGGGACTTGAATACCTGTCAGCTGATTATAGAGTCACTCAGTATTGTCATATATGTAGTCATTTGTAGCCTTGAAGTGTTGTTACATCGAAGTTCCCAACAAAGTCACTTTAGCATCCACCTTGGCTGTACGGGCATCCTCCCCCTTTTTGGCTTCGACGGCGATGACATTATCATAATGTAGCATACTTGTATCGAAGTGAGCCATTGATCGGTTGTGAGCATCGATCAAGGATAGAGCGTTGTGATCAACATTTTTCACAACATGAATATTTTTCTTTAGAGCATTCAGAGTCAAGGCAATTGTTGTACCACCCTCTTGGCCCCACTCATCAAGTCTCTTTTCCAGCTTGCCAATTTGAACCTTTACCTCTGCAAGTCCATTCAGCATAACCTTTACAGAATCTTTAACTCTTTTCACAACCTTTTGTAACGAATCCTAAAACTTGGCTTATTGCTTTGCCAGCATCACTTCAACTTCTTGTAGAATGGGGTTAGATGTAGTGGAAGATGGAATATTAGCAGCCCCGGGCACTAGAACATCTGCTGGGATGTTAGAATAACTGGGGGATTCTTCGATCAGAGAAAGATGAGCTTTATCAGCAAGAATAGAATCAACAACAGTCTGGACAGGAGAATGCTCCTCAACATCTCCTTCCTCATCAGAGAGATCAATGATGCCTTCGGGCATAGTTGGCCTCTTGCTAAGTCTCTTCTCCAGGTTACGGATGAACCTATCAACCTCAGTGGAGACAGAGATCTGGTACTGAGTTGCCTCCCCCTCAGAAACTGCAATGGGAGTCATCTTTGGGAGAGGAACTAGTAGGTTGTCCACAGACATTGGCTCGGCAGCAACATCAATACATACACTCTCAGTCTCAGCAATATTAGTAGCAGCAACCTTGTCTGTATCAATAATAATCTATTCAGCAACAATCTCAGATACATCAGCAGCAATCTCAATCTCATAATCAGCAACTGTCAGATCATCATCAGCAGCAACCTCAATATCAAATTCCTCAGCATCCTCCTCATGCTCAGAAGGAGCTGGATCCTCTTCCTATAGAGTAACTTCTGCATCCTCAACTGGTAGAACCTCAGCCGCAACATCAGTACCAATAGCAGCAACCTCTGCTAGGAGATCAACTGGCTCTGAGCCGGAAGGCACTGTATCTGCGGTCACTGAATCTAGAACCACTGGAACTGAATCTGATAGAGCAACATCTTCCCCTCAATTCCTGCACTCAGGCTATTAGGAATCTCACTGGGTGGTGGAGTAGGAATCCTGTTATCAGGTACATGTTCTTCCTCCTCCACTAGCAATGCTGGGGCTCCCCCTTGTTTCACTATCCTCCTATCCCACCTGGAGAAGATTGTGGAGTCCATATTCTTGAGGTGATGGATAGGAACTCCTTTGGTCATATCAAACCTATCCCTGTCTATTTGATTCAGGTATAGGCTGATAATCCTCCCAAAGTTGGGAGTGTGGAGGCTATCCTTGATCTTGTCAAATAGAAGCGCACCCCAATTTACCTTCTTTCTGTAGATGATACCAACTAGAACATTGAACATCTCTGAAGACAGGTAATCATGAGAGCCCGTCTTACAAATCAGCACCTTACCGATGTCTGAGAGAAGCTTGCCTTCCTCATTCATCCCTTTGCGCTTGATGGCCTTGGTGCCTCTGGGCAATCCATAGAAGCTTATCAAGGTAATCGACTTGATCACAGACTGGCAGTTGCAAGTACCTAGACAGAAGAGAGGCTTTCACTTTCACTTTGAATTTCTAAATCTTGCTCTTAATAACAGTCGGCTAGGGTTTGGAAGTGGTTCAAAACCCTAGTCGAAAATGACCGAATGCAAAGAGGTTGTTACTGTCGGAGAGGAAGACGACGACATGGTTGCTGGAACCGAACTGTCGGATTGCAGTTATCGACGAATCGACAGTCAATCGATGAGTGTCATGCATGCCCCCAGTTGAATATTATATATATATATGATTATTTAAATTAACCTAAAATGGGTGCATACCTCAAAAATCGAACCGACAGATCCAATATAGTAAGATTGAATTTTTGCATAAGTCCAATTCAGCGAGATTCACTGAATCCAGAGTCCGATTTGGCGAGTAAGAGCTGATATTCGACAAATCGACAAGTTTGCCTGCCGATATTCGCTGAATTTTCCTTAGAAAATTCTTCTGCCGTCTTGGTTTAAGAACTGAGTGAATTCCTATTTGCTTAGCCTTCTTCACGAGTCCAGCTTCAGCATGCCTAGTTCTTTTTTGAAGAACGAAAACTTGGCCTCGTCCAGCTGCTTCGTGAAAATATCTGCAACCTGCTTGTCTTGTCGGGACATAGCTGAGGGTGATGTCCTTGTTCTCCACATGCTCCCAAATGAAGTGGTAGTGCACCTCGATATGCTTTGTCCAGTTGTGGGAGACTGAATTTTTTGTGATTGCTATTGCGTTGGATGAGTCAAATTACATGGGAATTTCTCGGAACTTTAAATTATAGTCTTCTAGTTGATTCCTTATCCAAAGAAGCTGTGCGCAACAATTACCTGCAGAGATATACTCTGACTCGGCATTAGAAGTTGCCACACAATTCTACTTCTTACTTCTCCATGAAATAAGTCGTCTTTTGAGGAATTGGCACGTCCCGGAAGTACTTTTCTATCATCCCTGTTACCTGCAAAGTCGACATTTGAAAAACTAATTAGCTCGGCATCATTATTTCTTGGGTACCATAAGCCAAGATTGGGTGTACCCTTAAGGTATCTTAAAATCCTCTTTGCAGCGACGTAATGAGACTACTTAGTGTTTACCTGATATCTAGCGCAGACACATGTTGAAAATATTATATCTGGTCTACTAGCAGTCAGGTAGAGCAAGGATCCAATTATGCTTCTGTACTTAGTTTCATCAAAAGGTTTCCATTTCTTATCCTTGTCCAGAGACACAGATGAACCCATTGGAGTCCTCATAGAGGATGCGCTATCCATTCCGAATTTTTTAAGAAGCTCCTTGGTGAACTTCGATTGAGAGACGAAAATTTCATCTTCAGATTATTTCACCTGAAGTCCTAAGAAATACTTCAGCTCACCCATACTAATCATTTCAAACTTCCCTTGTATAAGTTTGGAAAACTTTTTGCAAAGGTTGTCTTCCGTAGAGCCAAAAATAATATCATCGACATAGATTTGCACTAGCAGAATCTTGTCTTTAACTTCCCTAAGAAATAATTTCTTGTCTATCTTTCCCCTCATGAACTTGTTCTCAAGAAGAAAGCTAGACAATGTCTCATAACAAGCACGGGGACTTGCTTTAACCCGTATAGAGCTTTATTTAGAAAGAAAACATAGTCAAGGAATTAAGAATTGACAAAACCAAGGGGTTGCGCTACGTATACTTCCTCTTTCATATTCCCGTTGAGGAATGCTGACTTCACGTCTATTTGGTAGATGGTAAAGCCTTTGAGGGTAGCATACGCAAGAAACAACCTGATCGCCTCGAGCCTGGCCACTGGAGAAAAGGTCTGGTCGAAGTTGATCCCCTCTTATTATCTATATCCTTATACTACAAGTCTGGCTTTGTTCTTGATGATTACTCCATGTTCGTCTAGCTTGTTTCTGAATATCCACTTGGTTCTGATCACATTCTATCCCTTGGGCCTTGGTAGCAGCTCCCACACTTTGCATCGTTCAAACTGATTGAGCTCCTCTTGCATTTCCAAAATCCAAGAAGCATCTTTGTTTGCCTCTTTGAATTTCTTTGGCTCAACCTGAGACAAAAAACTAAGATGCATAATCTCATTAGCGTACCTCTTCTAGTTCTAACACCGTCGCCTGGCTCTCCAATGATCTGATCAGCTGGATGATCTTTTATGTGTCTGAACCCTAGGTTCCTTACTCTCCCTCAAGCAGGCTTTGTAACATCCGGTGCCGCCTCTGTAGGTTGAGGTAATTCTTCCCCTAGGGGTTCTTCATCCACCAAGCCTGGATCGATGATCTTGACTGAGCTTGGAGCTTCTTCCTTGACAGCTTCATCCAAGTTTAGCTCCTTGAACCTGGTACCTGCATCTACACCAAAAACACTAGATGAGCTGCTATGGAGCATGCTAGTCTCATCAAATATAACATTTATCGACTATTCTACCATAACAGTTTTCTTATTAAAGATCATATATGTCTTACTATGGCTACTATATCCTACAAAAATACCTTCAAAACACTTTTCACTAAACTTTGTGCGTAATACTTCCCATTATTAAGTCCGAAGCATTTACTTCCAAATATTCTAAAGTAGGACACAGTCGGTTTTCTGCCCTTCAATAGCTCATAGGGGGTCTTACGATAGTTTTTGTTGATGAGTGCTCTATTTTGCACGTGACAAGCCGTTTTTACTGCTTCAGCCCAGAAGTACTTAGGGAGTGAAGCGTCATTCAACATAGTTGTACATGTTTCAATTAGGGTTCTGTTTCTTCTCTTAGCAACTCCATTTTGCTATGGAGTGTGCGGGGAGGAAAACTCATGAAAGATACCTTGACTTCCACACAATTCTGTCATGACACTAGACTCAAATTTTATTCTGTGATTACTTCTGATTTTGACCACTGAACAGTTCAATTCATTCTGAATTTGCCGAAAAAATTTTGTGAAAGCATCAAAAGTGTCTGACTTGTGTTTCAGAAAGAACACCCAAGTAAAACTCAAGTAATCATCAACAATTACTAATGTATAGACCTTACCTCCTAAGTTGTGACTAGGCATAGGACCGAATAAGTCCATATGAAGAAAGTATAAGCTTCGAGAAGAATCTTTTTCAGCAATACCCTTGAAGGTAGTCTGTGTCTGCTTACCCATTAGACAAGAGTGACATGGACTCTCTTTAAGGCACTTAATGTTGGGGGAATCACGCACTAAGTTGTGAGAAAAGAGCATATTTATAGTTTTTAAATTAATATATGCTAATCTTTTTTGTCATTGTTCATAGAGAGACACACTACTTTTAGCCATAAAATACACTGGGGTAGAATTGTCTAAATAAATGAAATTCAAACAAAAAATATTTCTGCTCCGAGTGCCTGTTAAGACCGTCTCCAAATTTGCAGACGATTTTATTAAACACTTGTCCTTGCAGAACTCAACGATGTAGCCTTTATAACATAGTTGACTTATGCTTATAAGATTATGGTGTTATCCTTCAACATAAGCTACGTCTATGAAAGAGATTATGTTGTTGGAAATCATATCATAACCTTTTGTTGTTCCCCTGTTTGACCCTCCAAAGATCACTTTTGGTATGTCTTCGACTGGGGTATACTCAAGTAAAAGGCTTCTTGTCCCGGTCATGTACCGAGAACATCCACTGTCCAAATACCAGATCAGATTTTTGGTGGCCTCTGGACATACCTGCAAAAACAAATAATTTTACCTTAGGAACCCAAATGTATTTAGGTCCTTGGTTCCTGGTCAGTTGAACACCTCTAGGAACATTAACCTTACGAGTGGTCGATCTCACATTACTAACTCGTGGGGTTACATAATTAGTAGGATTGTACCAACAATTTGCTCCAAAATGACCAATTTTACCGCAGCACCAACAGTCAAATCTGTTGTACCTCCTTTTGTACTCCTTCTTTACCTTTTGGAGCTGAGGTCTAGCAGGGGCAGCATTCCTTGAGGAGGAGGCCTCCTGGTTGCAACATATATAGGAGCTCCCCATCTTTTTAGCCTTAGGCACTCCAGTTTTGGCTTTTTGTGCCTTCTTATTGTTATGACCATGTACATATGGACTATAAATCTTCCTCTAAATCTCTTCAAAAGGTGCTTTGAACACACTGACACTAATGTCCCGGGGACGGGTCCATCCCTGGTATTTATTCTTGGGCTCTACATAAGTAGGCCTTACATGATGGTCATAGGACGACTCAATGTCAAACTTATTCGTCAGGAAGATTACCTTTCTAAACGAGGGTTGGCCCATGGGTACCTTCCCCTTTTCTTTAGCGCTAGCCTTCTTGGTAGCCTTACCCTTTCCACCGACATGGCCAAGACCACTACCCTTCTTCTGAGTTGAAAACTCATCAATGAGAGGGAGAACAGTCTTCAGCTTGGAGTAACTCTCAACGAGTTTTCTCTCCACAACGAGCTTTTCTTCCATCTCATCAAGATATTTTTCCTTCAAACTTAATGTCTCAGCGGAGCCCTGAAGTTCCTCTTTTAAGGAGTGGAATTCATCTCTGAGAGGAAGTAATTGTGCAATTTCTTCCTTCAGATTAGCTTCCACTGCCTTGCGGAAGGCAATCTCTTTTAACTACTTTCGGACTACCTTACGAAATTTGTTGAAAGCCTTTAGCAAGTGCTCGTGTTGAGACATCAATTCAGATTCGTCCTCATTAGAAGTATAGCCTTCATGACCATTGGTGGACGTTTCAGACTCAGAGAGTATTGTGTGCGAGTTTACCTTCCCGTGGTACTCGGAGCCGCCCACTTCCTCATCTGATTGTGCCATAAGCCCGAAGTAGGCTTCCTCATTATCTGAACTCGACTCACTCGAGTCACTGTCGCTGAGAGTCTTCGACTTCTTGGCAACGAAGCTCTTTTCTTCTTTTCTTTTTCCCTTGAAGGATCTCTTTTCTTCATTCTTGGAACTATCCTTCTTCTTATAGGGACACTCCCCAATCACATGTCCTGGCTTATTACAACAATAACAAACAATGTCAGAGGAAAATATGTTTACTCGGTCTTGATTTATACCTATCCTCCTTATTGTAGCTTTTCTTTGAGTGATCTCCATCTTAGTGAGATTTTCTGTAGTCAATCGAGGATGACTGATTCTTCATCTATTTCCTCTTGCTGAGCATTTTCTTGAACTGCTTGGAGATAAGAGAAAATTCTTCGTCTGATAGCTCGGAGTATGACGGGCTTGGCTCTGAGTCATCTGGAGTATCAGGAGTATGTGTCCTTATGGGTGATACAACTTTAGATTTACTCGAACCTTCAGCCTTCAGAGCCACTGAATTTTCTCTACTAGAAGTTCTGTTGCTTTACTCCTCCTTCTTTCGAGTGTTCATCTGGAGTTCGTAGGAGAGCAATTTGCCAAAAAAGTTCTGGGGGTTGATTTCCGGCAATTTTCCAAATTCCCTAATGACAACAACTTTGGTGTCCTAGTCCTTAGTCAGGGATCTTAGAATTTTTCATTGAGCTCGCCATTAGTGAATGTACAACCATAGTTCCTGAGGTTGTTGACAATCTTGAAAAAAATTCAAAGCTGTCAGCAATAGAGTCACTTAATCCTTGCTTAAAGGCTGCGTACTCTTGATTCAGTAAAGATCTTCGATCGTCTCGCACTTCCTCTGTCCCTTCCATCAGAACTACTAAGCAATCTCACATCTCCTTGGCAGACTTGCAGTGGAATAAGTTTTGGAGCATAGAGTCGTCCACTGCACTTGCTATGATGTTCTTCGCTTTCTTGTCCAAGGAGACCAATGTTATTTCATCCTTCGTTAGATCCATCATTTTCTT
This sequence comes from Platanthera zijinensis, assembly GCA_039513925.1. Classification (NCBI taxonomy): domain Eukaryota; kingdom Viridiplantae; phylum Streptophyta; class Magnoliopsida; order Asparagales; family Orchidaceae; genus Platanthera; species Platanthera zijinensis. The sequence goes on along the minus strand of CM077085.1, from coordinate 177,948,727 downwards.
AGGGATCATAATCGTCGGATTCAGAGCTGAAGCTTGAGTAGGGATATGTGGCCCTTCTTCCACTATCTGAAAGATTCTTGGATCAGCAGCTACCATGAAGAACCTGACTCTTTCTTTCCACACGAGAAAATTTTCTTTGGTGCATATAGGCAGCTTCATGGATGACATGTCCTTGCTTCTGTCCATTATGAATATACAGAATCTCTGAACGCTAAATCAGAGATCTTGTTCAAGGTGTTAGCCTTATCGAACAAAATGCCCCTCTGATACCAATTTAAAGTATTTAGCGTCTACCTAACTCACCTAGAGGGGGGTGAATAGGTGATGTTTGTCTTTTTGCGGATTAAAAAATTATTAAAAAATAAACAACCACACAAACACAGAGATCTATAATGGTTCCCCGTATTGAGTACGTCCACTGTCCCGCCTCGACTATCTACCACGAAGGGATAGATTCGGCTACTTCACCTTTCTTAGATTATCACAATCTTATAACTCAGAGCAACACTTCTACACCTCGGAGAATAAACTCTCCTACACCTCGATCCATAACCGGATCTACAACTCAATCAACACACGGATCTACAAACTTGATCCACTAACGGATCTACAAACTCGATCCACAAACGGATCTACAAACTCAGAGAAACAATATCCTACAATAAAAAATAAGTATTACAATACAACAACGATTACAAGTCTTCGCTCCGACATTCTTCATAGAAGTAGATCTTGAAACTTGTAGAACACGGAAACTTAAAATCCTTGTAGAACTTGAACCTTGAGCCTTCATCTTCGAGCAACTAGGACTGGATTAGAATAGATCTTGAGAGAAGAAACAATCCAGTCACGATAGTCGAAGACAATGCATCTTGCTCGTTGCCAGCGGCCGAACGGAAGGAATCGCGAGATCGAAAATTGTCGTACCGTCAGTTTACGATTTTGGAAAGTCGTGAGATTTCAAAATTAGCAATTGGCAAGATTAGTCATTTCGAAAATCAACTTACCATATATATAGAGAGATTCAAAATAACGGCTATAAAAGATTTCCAAAAACGTAACCTAGAAGTTACTGTGCATGGCCGACCGAAATCCGAACAAGAGAAAATTTTCATAAAACGGCCTAAGTCAAATTCAGCGGAATTCATCGAATATTGATTATGATACTCGCCGAATGTATATGTGATATACGTTGAATTGGACTTAGAAGAAAATCCAAAAGGAGTCAAAATTTGACTCGACGAATTCGGCGAGTATCGCCTAAGATACTCGATGAATTAGGTGAGTATCGCCTGGTATATTCGACGAATTCGGTGAGTATCCCCAGTGATACATGGCAAATATTTCTTGGCGAATTTTCCGATTTTCAACGAATTTTCTCTAAGTATATACTACGAATTCGAGCGGTATTGGGAAGTATACACGACGAATTCGGCGAGTATCAAAATGATACTCAACGAATTCGACGTGTATGCCCAACCATACTCGCCGAATTTTACTTAGGTAAAATTCCAATTTTCCTGAGTCCATGTCTTTGGCCTTCCTTGGTCCTTCTCATGTACTTGGGATAGAAGTACACCCCAATAGAGAGATTACACGTGAGTCAACATGTTGGCCTACACAATGAGGGATTACATTATGTAGTCATGTGTTTACCGACCCACTGTAACTTGACATTGGTGCAGACCTCGGACAGCTAACTAAGTGGTACAACGCGGACAGATAGCTATGGCCAGCTAGTCGAGGCTAAGTGGATATTACAATTTTTTTTAATCAGCTAACTATAGCTAAGTAACATTTAAAAAAAATTAAAATAGCTAACTACAGCTAAATAAAAAATAAGATTTTTTATAAAATAGCTAGCTATAGCTAGCTTTAGCTAGCTTAATTTGATTTTTTTTATTTTATTTTAAATTTAACCAGATCTGCCAATAACATGAGTTAAAAAAAATTTAACCGTTTGATTTTGTCATCATATATCCTCAGCCGTCGGATCTTAATCTGATGCATTTTTATGTTTTAAAGTCAACCCTCTTTCAAGGCCTATTTTTCCTAAATATATATATAAACAAACTTCTCTCTTATTTAAAATGGCTATCAACAGCCATTTTGACCTAAACCCCTCCCCTATAAAAGCAAACCCCTTCCTAATTCTAGGCGACTGGAAATTCATCTGAACGAAACCCTTATCATTCCCGTTCGGTTCCTGTCCCGCAATCCTGATCTCCCGTGCGCCCTTGCTCACCGGAGATTCGACCGGCGTTATTCTTCGACGGAAGCGTCGATGAGGTCTCCCTCCCTATCCTATTCCGGAACTGCCACTGGGGACCTTTCCAAGAGTTAGCGTACATTTCTCCATCCATTTTCGGACAGTTCATCCACTCGCCCACCGGTTGTCGATGCTCCAGCCACCACCATCTTCCTCTTCCAGAGTATGGAGTTTCCGGATTGCTCGTTGTGATGCTTGTGTTGTAGCTCCCAAACCCTAGGCCGGCCTTCTTCTTTCCGCCAGATCGCTTGTGAGAAATTACTTCTCTTCTTTGTTTCATTTTATCTTCTTTGAAAGTTCTAAAAATAATATATTATGTGTCAAAGCTTTGTTTTCATAAACTCGCAACTACTCCATTGGCATTGGAATGCTAGAGAATGAACCAGATTTCTTTAATGATTTTATTGCAGGAAATAAGAGACGGGATTCAATGCTCACTCATTCATTCATGAAATTTTTTATAGGGGACCACAATAACACTTTGTATTGATACATTAAACTTCTGTCTTTCCTATATAGATGCAGGAAGACAGGAACACTAAGGCTCTGTTTGGCACAGTTGTGGCGGTCATGAACATGTGGGTTAAATTGCCATTCGCTAACGCATACCTAAGGAACTTCATCCACTTTTATGTTCAAATGAATGATGATCTATTTGTTAAGTGATCCTTAACGGATTACGTTTTAACCCATGCGTTTAAGACTGCCACCACCGTGCCAAACAGAGCCTAAGTATCATAGATGGATGAGATGATGCATCTTTCTCCTTATTCATTACATGCACATGCTTTCAATTTTTGATATAATATGCAATTAAACACTAGTCCACTATTGATTTCATTTCTGAAAGTTCACCGAAATTAATTTTAAGAACTTGATTGATATTATGAGAAATGCATTACATGTTGTCATTTGTTGATTTTACTCTGTTCTACTAATATATATGGAATTAATGCATTCCATTTTTTATGTTAACAAATACGACTTCTGTTGCTTTCTAATTTTTTATCTTAGTGGACTGGTTTAAAAAAACTTTAGTAGCTAATTGTAGCTAAGTGGAATTGCAAAAGAAAAAAAAATTAGCTAACTATAGCTAAGTGGTTTTGCAAAAATATTTTAAAGAAGCTAACTGAAGCTAAGTGAATTTGCAAAAAAAAAATAGAGTACCTAATTATAGCAAAGTGATAAAATAAGGTGGAAAAAATAAAGCTAACTATTGCTAGCTGGCCAGCTGTAGAAGGCATGCATTTGTGTGTACTTAGCAATGTGAACCTGTAAGTACATAACTAAAAAGTAGCATCAAATACAATCTCAATTCATCTTAGTTTGACTGGACCCTTATTCAAATCAGGGTTATTGTGGATACAATACCCAACAAAAGGGTTGTGAGATCCCCTAAGGCAAGCACTTTTGTTTATAGCAAACTCGAGCCCGACAGAGATTATAGATATGGCAAAGAGATTGGAAGCAGACCATTTGGGAGTCTAGGCTAGTAATAAGAGACCCACCGAGGGCATGATGGAAGCAGGACCCAGCTTTAGAAGGAGACATAATATTAGAGGTGGAAGAGGAAACCAAAGAGGTGGCAGCCATTTCCATCAGAATTTTAGGATTGAACATCCGGCCCCGCAGCTAACACTACCTCCACCCCCGCAGTTCCAACCTCACTAACAACCAGGAGGACCATTCAGGCAAGTCTATTATTAGTGTAACCAGCCGAGCCACATCCGACGTTATTGCCCACAGGTAGGTAGAGATGTCCTTATTGTCCCTTTGGTGCCTCAATAAGGACGAGGACGAGGGTGTGGCTGAGGACCGTAAGGAAGGAATGAAAGTATCTAGCGTCTACCTAAATCACCTAGAGGTGGTGAATGGGTGATGTCTGAGTCTTTTCGCGGAATAAAAATTACTTAAAAATTACAAACACATAGAACACAAAGATCTATAGTGGTTCCTCGTATTGGGTACGTCCACTGTCCATCCTCGCCTATCTACCACAAAGGGCAAGATTCGTCTACTTAACCTTTCTCAAATTTCAACAAATCTTACACCTCGGAGTCGCAACTCCTACAACTCGGAGACTACGCTCCTACCACTTGGAGAAAAACCTCTCCAACAACTCGATCCACAAACGGATCTATGACTCGATCTACAAACGGATCTACCACTCGATTCACAAACGAATCTACAACTCGGAGTTAAAACCTCTTACAAATGTAAAAGAATATTACACAACAATATTACACAATCTTGACAATATCTAAGGTCTTCAATCTGTTGTTCTTTAGAAATAGTTGATCTTGAATATTGTGAAGAACACGACAAATCTAAAATCCATGAAGACGTTGATCTTGAATCACCAATCGACTAGATCTAGAATATAGGAATCTTTAGCAAGCAATGATCAAGTTGAATCCGTTGAGAACGAACGAATCGCACTTGCTGTCATCGGTCGATCGGGATTTCCCGATTAGGGTTCGGTGCCGACAGAAACGATGCGTATGTGATCTTTCTTGGAAGGTTTGAGCTCGATTAAGGAAGATGAAAAATCTACCCTAAGTATATATAGGAGCCTTCAATTATAATAACAACAAAAGAATTTCCAATTCAGGACATCCGCATTTACTGTACATGGCATATCGTCCAACCCGAGCCGCGTTTTTTGAAAAAACAGATGAAAATTAACCTAAGTCATTTTCGTCGAGTATCATCGAGTATAGCTGAGTATACTCATTGAACTAAGTAGTGATATTCGACGAAATTTACTTGGAGAAATTTTGCTTGATCCAACTTGCCACTCGACGCCAGGCAGAAGACATACTCGACGAATTTGACTAGTATACTCAACGAATTCGACGAGTATCGTCTAGACCACTCGACGCATTCGAAGCCTTAGCCTTAAGAAAATCTAGAGAAGTAGCGTCGAGATGATTCGACAAATTCGGTGTGTATAGTCATGTATATTCGAAGAATTTGGCGAGTATCGTTAGATACATTCGACGAATTCGAGAGTATACTTGATGATACTCGACGAATTTTACTTAACTATTTTTTCCCACTTTTCAGAAATTCTACCTCAAGTACATATGATGAATTCGACGAGTGCTAGTAGGTATATATGACAAATTCGACGAGTATCAACGAGTATACTCGACAAATTCGACGAATATCCCTTACAATACTCGAAGAATTCGACGAATATCCCTTACAATACTCAACGAATTTTACTTGGGTAAAATATCTGTTCTCCTGAATTCACTTCTTCTTCTTCCATGATCCTTCTCATGCACCTGGTATTGAAGTACACCCCAATAGAGAGATTACATGTGATTCAACACATTGACATACACAATGAAAGATTACATTGTATAGTCCTGTGTTTACTGATCCAATATAACCTGATATTGGTGTGTACTTAGCAATATAAACCTGCGAGTACATAATTGAAAATGCAATATCAAATATAATCACAATTCATCTTAGCTTAAATGGACCCTTCTTCAAATTAGGGTTATTGTGGATACAATACCCAACAATCTTCCCCTATTTGAAGAAGTCAGAATCATATAAGCTAAGGTGAATTGCACAACAATAATAAAGCATAAAAATGACAAGATATATGAATTAAAGAAAATTTAAACACAGCGCACATTCCAATCAACAAATTTAAAACATAAATATCAAAACGAGTTTTTAGTTTAGAGGGGGGGGGGGACAACCACAACTACACACAAAATAATCCAAAACAGAATAAACCACCCTCAGCCCTGCATGTCCTGTCTCTTCTGACGCTGCCTGACAAAATAAGCCTTGGGCTTTGGATAATATCTTGGAGGGGCTGGAGGTGCAGTTAAATCATCGTGCTTATGGTTCCTGAAGTGAATCCTTCTCTTAGCACATGGCAATTCATACTTTTGCCATTCATCTCTGTCGTAGTGGTTCCATCTGCTTTCCCCTCCAATATCAACCATGGTGTAGGAGTCAAAGATAATTCCTCTTGAAATATGACTCCACACCTTAGCCATCTCTCTATCTCTGACTGGCATTTCTCTGGCAGGCTCTGATCTTATAGAAGAAAGGCATTCACCATACTTTCTTCTCTTGTACACTGGAGTAGGGATATCTTTAACCACTTGAACATCTGGGAACCTAGCAGCAGCAGCAACATCAGATCTATCTTGAGAGAGATCCTTTGTGTCTGTCCAATATTGAGAGTAATCCTCAGCATGATGAACTTCAACATGAGCAGGCACAACATGTACTTGAAATACTTGGCCCGGCCTACCAAAGATCTCATTATGTAGCTAAGAAAAGTTTTCAAACTGTAATCATTGACTCCATTAAAGTTTGTTAACATGGCAGCCTCAACTGCATCCACCTTAGCTAGAAGGGCATCCTCCCCCTTTCTGACTTCTTCTGCTATAACATTTTCATATGATTCCATTATCTTATCAAAATGAGCCTGGAAGTCTTGATTTCAAGAACAACTAAACACCTAGAGGGGGTGAATAGGTCCAATTTAAAAATTCTTGGCAGCTTATAGATTATCTGAACATAGCAATCACATCACACACATCAATCACATCACACACAACAATCACAGCACACACAACACAGTATACAGTGATTTACAGTGGTTCCCCAATTTATGGGTACATCCACTTTCCCCCTTCGCCTATCCAGCAATAAGCTAGATTCGGCCAAACTTCCTTCCACTTTCTCAGATCCTCAGATCTTACAGCTCAGAGCCCAACTTGCTCCTACAACTCAGGCGTAAGCCCTACCACTCAGATCTACAAGATCCTACAGCTCAAGTTCATCCCAAGAACTCTATCTCAGAGTAAATCCACACTCCTATATCTCAGGCAATCCTGCCCTACCTCAGCCTTTATAACCAGGCTTACAACTCAGGCAATCCTTGCCCTACCTCAGCTTTTATAACAACAAGCTTACACCACATTCCTTAGCCTTACCACTCAGATTCAAAATGAATCTTACACAAAATTAATCAATAAAATTGAATTACAGTTAACAGAGGAAAGTCTATGTGTCTATCTACCTGAACTGAGCAGATTTGAGCCCTAACTTTGTCTTCCCAACAACATGATGATACAACGATCTTGAATTTGTAGCCCGGCTTGTTATGGAATAGACTAGCAGATCAATCTGCTTCTCCTTCAGGAATGTCTCCCGATCTGGACTGAGCAGTTATCAGCCCTTCCTTCTTCTTCTTTGATCCAACGAATTGATCTTCAGATTCTGGCCCGACTTGGATCGAAAAGATAACTTCAGCTAGAGAACGCCTAGGCTTATTCGTCTTCCGTAGAGAATTACTTTGAACTTGTTGTAGCATATGATGATCGCAATAGCTTACTCAGAAGCCCTTTTGATTTTAACTTGAAGTTCTTGGCTTCTACAACAATGGTAGAAGAAGACAACAACTCCGCTTCATATTTTCTCAGAAAACTTAATTCGAAAAACATCTTAATCTGAAAAACTTGATCAGATCTTGATCACTTCTTCTATTTATAATCTCGTCAAAATAACGAGATGATTAACACGTGTCCCAGTTTTTAATGGTGGTAAAAATCTTAGCTTAATTAACTTGAGATCCACTGTAGACTGATGTCGACGTTAATGTCGATTTGTATCGAATCTTAACTTTGTTGACTTGTTGACTTTGCTGAGTCAGCATCCTTCTAGACTTAGCCAAAATCAACTAACATTTCTAAAATTCTGCGTTCGACGAAATATGAACTCAGTTCGACGAAACCTGAGCTCAGCCCGACGAAACAGTGGAGCTGAGATTGACGAATTCCCTCAGCCCAGTTCTTTCTTCAGGTGAAGGCTGAGGTCAACGAACTTCGAGCTCAGTTCTTTCTTCAGGTGAAGCCTAAGTTCGATGAAATCTCTGAACTCCGTTCGACGAAATCTGATAGTTGAGTCCTTCTTATAGGTAAAAGCCGAGATCGACGAATTCTCTGAACTCCGGTCGACGAAAGCTAAGCTCAGCTCGACGAATGGTAGTCTCAATGGTTTTGGACTTAGAAGTTTCTTCAGCTCTTACTAGATGGCATTGAGAGTGTTGAGTGTGTTGACCTCACTCAATGTTATTTTCCCTTTAGCCCATTCTTCAGCTATCTATCTGATGGCATTGAGAGCGTTGAGTGTGTTGACCTCACTCAACGCTATTTTCCCTTTAGCCCATTCTTCAGCTATATGTTTGATGGAGTTGAGTGAGCTGACCTCACTCAACGATTCTGGACTTAGCCGATTTTCTGGATTCTTCACAGTAAGGCTAGACTTAGAGCCATTTCACTTGGCGTTGAGTGAGTGAGCTTCACTCAACTCTACTTCACTTAGTTGAACTTTCTGTCTCCTTAAGCTTTGGCGTTGATAGGCTTAGCATGACGTTGAGTGATGATGCTTCACTCAACGCTTCTGGACTTAGTCGAAATTATGGCTTACACTGCTTATACTTTGACAGGATAACCTTGTCTCAACGGTTCTGGCCATATGGCATTGAGTGAGTTGAGCTCACTCAACGCTTTTGGACTTAGCTAGATTTCTGCCTTTGCAATTCTGTCAGCTTTGACTATCTGCCTTTTCTCAGCGCTATTAGCTAAATGGCGTTAAGTGAGTTTACTTCACTCAACGCTTTTGGACTTAGGCATTTTTATGACTTTTCAGCCTATAACTTTGAGTCTATCTGTCATTGTCTCTTGAACAAGCTGTCCAATCATTATGACAAAGACTAACCTGTATGCATGAACTTAAACATACATCAATTACAACTATGTCTATCTTATTGACATGATTGACATCAGCAAATCAGGGCCATTGGGATTAATGGACCCAACAGAGCCATCAATCGATTGTGAGCATCGATCATGGTTACAACATTCTTATCAACATTTTGAAGAACTTCTACACAACTCTTTAGTCCAACCATATTATGAATGAGAGAAGCATGACCTTGCTCAAACCATGAGTCCAACCTTGCATCGATCTTGTAAAAATGCACCTTGAAAGCTGCAAGGCCGTTGTTCAGATCTTTCTCCATCTCCTCAACCTTTTTCAAAAATTTTTGCATTGAGGAATAAAAATAAGCTTGTTGTTTATCCAGCATGGCTTTTATGGTCTTCAGTATAGAACTATCAGCACTAGAGCTAGGAACCTCTTCTGTAGGAGCACTGGGATGAGAGGGTAGATCTTGAAAAAATTTTGAATCACTAGAGAACTCATCTATTGGAGATAAATGAGCTTTAGAGATCAAACCGAGATCTTCAGCAGCAGATAGGATAGGAGCATGATCTTTTACATCCCCTTCCTCATCAGAAACATCTACTACCTCCTTTGGAATAACTAGAGGAGTACCTATCGCCTCGGTAACTCTTTTCTCAAGGTTGTGAGTAAACCTGTCAACCTGAGTAGAAACCGATATCGAGGACTGAGTCACCTCCCCCTCAAAAGCTGAAGTAGGAGTAATATCTGGGAGAGGGACAATCATGTTGTTAACTAACACTTTCTCAGAACCATCATGAGCATTATCAATAGCTTTGGTCTCATCATTAACAACCATTTCCTCATCAGCATTTATTTCATAGTCATCAACATTCAAATCATCCTCAGTAGCAGCAGAAATCTCGGCCTCATCTAACACTAACTCATCAACAATAATCTGAGCAATCTTAGCAACCTCTGTCAGAATATCCCCTGTCTCTAGAACTGTAATCTCAGCCTCTAGAACTGGAATCTCTGTAACTGTAGTAACACTCAAGGGCATTGAGTCAGTTGCCACTTGTGTTTCAGCTGGCTCCCCCTCAGCTCCTGCACTTAATCTCTTAGGAGTTTCCCTGGTGGTTGGAGAAGAATCCTATCTACAGTAACTTGTTCTTCCTCCTCCTAAGGCACATCTGAGGTTCCCCCTTGCCTTAAGATCCTCCTATCCCACCTTGATAAGATGGATGATTTGATATTCTTCAGGTGATGGAAAGGCACACATTTGTTCATATCAAACTTGTCTCTGTCCAGTTGGTTCAAGTACAAGCTGATAATCCTTCCAAAGTTGGGAGTGCGAAGACTGTCCTTGATCTTTTCAAACAGCATAGCACCCCAATCCATTCTTTTTCGGCAGATGATTGTCATAAGAATTTTGAACATCTCTGATGATAGGTAGTAATGGGAACATGTTTTGCATAACAATACTTTTCCAATAATATCCGATAGCAGCTTCCCTTCATCGTTCATCCCTTTCCTTTTAACAGCTTTGGTTCCCCTTGGCAATCCACATACCAGCAATGTCTTTGAAAAGTCCTCCTCTTCGAGGTGATCTGCTTCTTCACAGGCTGGAAGCCTCAAGAGTCGGGTGAGGTGAGAGGCCATCACCTTAATTAAAGTCTTACAAACTTTGCTCTTGATGACAGTATCTTCACGCCGGAGCTTGGCATTCTGAAAGAACTCAAGAATGTATTTATCCAAGACCTTGCAAGGGTGTTTGAGGACAAATGAGAGGCCGACTGTCCTCCTACATCGGGATTATGTTCATGAACTTATCAGAAGCAAAATCAAAAAATGGAACAAAGAAAATGTCTGGACTGAACTTCCGATTGGAACGGATTACTATCACTGACGGAACGAAGAGAACAAGCCATCCAAATCAAGTCCTCTCGAGGAAATTGCTGCTGGGAATCAAGCCTTTGGAGGAAATCGTTGATGGGAATCATCTTGGACTGTTGTCACTAACCTAAGCAATGAAGAACGAGAGCAGGGCCACAGGATGGAAACGACGAATAGTTCGGCAGGATGAATAGTTCGTTGGAGCCGAAGGGTTGAGAGAAATAGTTTGGCGAATATTGCGTTATGGTTTCGATGAAGTGTAGTGCGGTTTCCCCGACACTCAATTATTTATATTTATATATATATATAATTTTAAATTTTACCTAGAAAGGCGCGTACCTGATAATCGGTGGCTCTTCGGATCCAATATAGAAAGAAAATTTGACCTAAGTAGAATTTTGAGAGATTCAACGGATGTAGAGTCGGATTCAGTGAGTTTCGGCGAGTATATCTGACAAATTGTCTAAGTTCTTGTGATTATCTGATGAATTGGCGAAATCTGTTGACGACATCCGATGAATTTTCCTTGGACAAATTGTCTTTCTTCCTGTACCATTTCCCGAGAGAATTCCTGTCCTTCTTAGCCATCTTCACGAGTCTCTGTTCAGCATGCCTAGTTCTGTTTTGAAGATCGATAACTTGGCCTCATCCAGCGGATTCGTGAAAATATCTGCGACCTGCTTATCCGTCGGGACATAGCTAAGGGCTATATCTTTATTCTCCACATGATCTCAGATGAAGTGATATCACACTTCAATGTGCTTTGTCTGGCTGTGAGAGACTTGATTATGCGCGATCACTATTGTGGTGGAGGATTTGCAATACATTGGAATCTCTTTGAACTTTAAGTTGCAATCTTTAAGTTGATTCCTGATTTATAGGAACTGTGCACAATAACTACCGACGGAGATATACTCCGACTCAGCAGTTGAGGTTGCCACACAATTCTGCTTCTTACTGCTCCATGAGATAAGCTTTCTTCCGAGGAATTGGCATGTCCCGAAAGTGTTTTTTTTGTCATCCCTACTTCCTGCAAAATCTACATCTGAAAACCCAATTAGCTCGGTATCATTACTTCTCGGGTGCCATAAGCCAAGATTGGGTGTACCCTTAAGGTATCTTAAGATTCACTTTGCAGTGATGTAATGAGATTCCTTTGAGTTCACCTGAATTCTAGCACAAACGCATGTTGAAAACATTATGTCGGGTCTACTGGCAGTGAGGTAGAGCAAGGATCCAATTATGCTTCTGTACTTGGTTTGATCAAAAGGTTTCCCTTTCTCATCCTTGTTCAGAGGCATAGTTGAGCCCATTGGAGTCCTCATATAGGTTGCGTTCTCCATTTTGAATTTCTTAAGTAGCTCCTTGGTGAACTTCGTCTGAGAGATGAAAATTCCAACTTCAGATTGTTTCACCTGAAGTCCTAAGAAATACTTCAACTCTCCCATACTACTCATTTCAAACTTCTCTTGTATAAGTTTGGAAAACTTCTTGCAAAGGTTGTCTTCCATAGAGCCAAAAATAATGTCATTAACATAGATTTCCACTAGCAAAATCTTGTCCTTTTACTTCCCTAAGAAATAATGTCTTATCTATCTTTCCTCTTGTGAACTTGTTCTCAAAAAGAAAGCTATACAATGTCTCATACCAAGATCGGGGAGCTTATTTTAAGCCATATAGAGCTTTATTAAGAAAATAAACGTGTTCAGAGAAAGTAGAGTTAACAAAACCTGGGGGTTGCACTACGTATACTTCCTCCTTTAGATTCCCATTGAGGAATGCTGATTTTACGTCCATTTGATATACCTTGAAGCCTTTGAAGGCAGCATACGCAAGAAATAACCTGATTATCTCGAGCCTGTCCACTGGAGCAAAGGTCTGGTCAAAGTCGATCTCTTCTTCTTATCTATATCCTTGAGCTACAAGCCTGGCTATATTCTTGATAATAACTCCATGTTCGTCCATCTTGTTTCTGAAAATCCATTTGGTGTTGATCACATTCTGTCCCTTGGGTCTGGGCACCAACACCCAGACTTTATATCTTTCAAACTGGTTGAGCTCCTCTTGTATTGTCATGATCCAAGAGGCATCCTTGTTTGATTCTTCAAACTTCTTTGGCTCGACCTGTGACAGAAAACTAAGATGCAATAACTCGTTAGTTGTACCTCTTCTGGTTCTAACTCCATCGCCTGGCTCTCCAATGATTTGGTCAGCTGGGTAATCTCTTAGGTGTCTGAACACTAGGTTTCTTTCTCTCCCTCCAGTAGGTTCTACAACATCTGGTGCATCCTCGATAGGTTGAAGTAATTCTTCCTCTAGAAGTTCTTTATCCACCAAGCTTGGATCGCCGACCTTGATTGAGCATGGAGTATAGCCCTTAACTTCTTCATCTAAGCTTAGTTACTTAAACTTGGTACCTGCATCTGCACCAATAACACTAGAAGAGCTGTTTTGGAGCAGGCTTGTCTCATCAAATACAATATTAATAAACTCTTCTATCACCAGGGTTATCTTATTGAAAGTCTTATATGCCTTACTATGACAAGTATAACCTACGAAAATACCTTTAAAACATTTTTCACTAAACTTTGTGCGGTAATACTTCCCATTATTAAGTACAAAACATTTACTTCCAAATATTCTAAAGTAGGACACAGTCGGTTTTCTACCCTTCAATAGTTCATAGGGAGTCATGTGGTGGTTCTTGTTGATTAGAGCTCTGTTTTGCACGTGGCAAGCTGTGTTGACTGCTTATGCCCATAAGAACTCTGGAAGTCAAGTGTCATTCAACATAGTTATACATGCTTCAATTCGGGTTCTATTCCTTCTCTCAGCAACTCCATTTTGCCGTGAAGTATGCGAGGAGAAAAACTCATGAAAGATACCTTGGCTTTCACAGAATTTTGTCATGGCACCAGACTCAAATTCTATTTCGTGGTCACTTCTGATTTTGAGCACTGAGCAGTTCAATTCGTTCTGAATTTGCTGGACAAAATTAGTGAACGAATCAAAGGTGTCGGACTTGTGTTTCAGAAAGAACACCTAAGTAAAACGAGAGTAGTCATCCACAATAACCAGCGTATATACTTTACCTCATAAACTGTTAATTGGCATATGACTGAATAAGTCCATGTGAAGTAAGTACAGACTTCTCGAAGAATCTTTTTTAGCAATACCCTTAAAGGCAACCCTTGTCTGCTTACCCATTTAGCATTCATGACATAGACTCTTTAAGCACTTAATGTTGTGGGCATCACGCACTAAGTTGTGAGAAAATAACATATTTATGGTTTTGAAATTAATATGTGCTAATCTCTTGTGTCTTTAGTCATAAAGAGACGCTCTACTTTTTGCCAAAATGCACACTGGTGTAGAATTGTCTAAATATAGAAAATTTAAACAAAATATATTTCTACTCTGAGTGCCTGTTAAGATTGTCTCCAAATTAGCATACGACTTTATCAGACACTTGTCCTTGTAGAACTCAACAATATAGCCTTTGTCACATAGTTGACTTATGCTTATCAGATTATGCTTGTAATCCTTCAACATAAGTTACGTCTGTGAAAGAAACTATGTCGTTGAAAATCATACCATATCATTTCGTGATTCCCCTGTCTGACCCTCCAAAAATGACCTTTGGATCGTCTTCAACTGGGGTGAATTCTCGCAGTAGGCTTCTTGTCCCGGTAATATGCCGAGAGCATCTGCTGTCCAAATACCAGATTGGATTTTTGTTGGCTTTTGGACATACCTTCCCGTGATACTCGGAGTCTCCAACTTCCTCGTCTGATCGAGCCATAAGCCTGAAGTAAGCTTCCTCATTCTACAACTTCCTCGTCTTGACGAAGCTCTTTTCTTCTTTCCTCTTGCCTTTGAAGGATCTCTTTTCGTCCTTCTTGGAACCTTCCTTCTTATTGTATGGACACTCTGCAATCATGTGTCATGCCTTATTACAGCAATAACACACAACGTCAGAGGAAGAATGTTTTTCTTCTTAGATTTGTACCTGTCCTCTCGGTTGTCGCTTTTCTTGGAGCGATCACCATCACGATGTGATCTTCTGAAGTCATAGGAGGATGACTGATTCTTCATCTATCTCCTCTTGCCGAGCAGTTTCTTGAACTGCATAGAGATGAGGAGAACTCTCCATCAGATAGCTCAGAGTCTGATGTGCTTGGCTCAGAGTCTTCTGAGGTGTCTAGAGCTCGTGTCCTTACTAGTGACACGGATTTAGACTTTCTCGAACCTTCCTCCTTCAGGGAAACTAACTTCTCTCTGCTTGAAGTCCTTTTTCTTTGCTCCTCCTTCTTTCTAGTGTTCATTTGAAGCTCGCAGGAGAGCAGCTTTCCGAAGAGGTTCTGAGGGTCAATCTCAGGCAACTTATCAAACTCCCTAATGGCTACCACTTTAGTATCTCAGTCCTTTGTCAAGGATCTAAGGATTTTATCGTTCAATTCACCATTAATGAAGGTGTGGTTGTAGTTTCTGAGACTGTTGACAATCTTGAAGAATTTCTCAAAGATGGTTGCAATGGTGTTATTTTGTACCTGCTTGAATGCTTCGTACTCTTAATTCAACAATGATATGCCATCATCTCTAACTTCTTCTATTCCTTCCATCAGAAATACAAGGCAGTCTCACATCTTCTTGGCAGATTTGTAGTGAAATAAATTTTTAAGCATAGAATCTTCCACTGCACTTGCGATGATGTTCTTCGCCTTCTTATCTAGGGAGACTAGGGCAATTTCATCTTTAGTGAGATCCATAATTTTCTTTGGAATCATGATGGATGGGTTCAGAGCTAAGGCTTGTGTAGGTATATGAGGTCCTTCCTCCACAATCTGAAAAATCCTCGGATCTGTAGCTTCCATGAAGAATCAGATCGGACTCGTTCTTTCTACATGGGAAAGTTCTCTTTGGTGCATATCGAAAACTTCATAGAATACATGTACTTACTTTTGTCCATGTCTATTGAGCGGAATCTCTTGACGCTAGATCAGGGATCTTGTTTAAGGTGTTAACCTTATATTGAATAAAACGCCCCTCTAATACCAATTGAAAGTATCTAGCATCTACCTAAATCACTTAGAGGGGTGAATAGGTGATGTCTGAGTCTTTCGCGAAATAAAAATTTCTTAAAAATTGCAAGCACACAAAATACAGAGATCTATAGTGGTTCCCATTGTTGGGTACGTCCACTATCCCGTCTCGCCTATCTACCATGGAGGGCTAGATTCGGCTACTTCACCTTTCTTAGATTTAGACAAATCTTACACCTCAGAGCTGTAACTCCTACAACTCGGAGACAACGCTCCTACCACTCGGAGAACAACCTCTCCTACAACTCGATCCACAAACAGATATATGACTCGATCCACAAACGGATCTACCACTCGATTCACAAACGAATCTACAACTCGGAGATAAAACCTCCTACAAATGTAAAATAATATTACATAACAATACTACACAATCTTGACAATATCTAAGGTATTACATCTGTTTTTCTTTGTAAATTGTTGATCTTGAATATTATGAAGAACGCGACAAATATAAACTCCTTGAATACGTTGATCTTGAATCACGAATCGGCTAGATATGGAATATAGAAATCTTTAGAAAGCAATGATCAAGTCAAATCCATTGAGAACGAACAAATCACACTTGTTGTCGTCGACCGATCGGGATTTCGCGATTAGGGTTCGGTGCCGACAGAAACGATGCATACAGGATCTTTCTTGGAAGGTTTGAGCACGATTAAGGAAGATGGAAAATCTACCCTGAGTATATATAGGAGCCTTCATTTGTAACGGCTACAAAAGAATTTCCAAGTCAGGAGCTCTACATTTACTATACATGGCGTATCGTCCAACCCAAGACGCGGTTTTTGAAAAACCAGAAGAAAATTAACCTAAGTCATTTTTCGTTGAGTATTGTCGAGTATAGCTGAGTATACTCGCTGAAATAAGTAGTGATATTCGACGAAATTTACTTGGAGAAATTTTGCTCTATACAACTTGCCACTCGATGCCAGGCAGAAGACATACTTGACGAATTCGACGAGTATCAGCTAGTATACTCTACGAATTCAATAAGTATCATCTAGACCACTTGACGCATTCGACGCCTTAGCCTTAAGAAAATCCAGAGAAGTAGCGTCGAGAAAATTCGACGAATTCAGCATCTATCGTCATGTATATTCGACGAATTCGGTGAGTATCGTTAGATACATTCGACGAATTCGACGAGTATACTTGATGATACTCGACGAATTTTACTTAACTATTTTTCCAACTTTTTAGAAATTCTACCACAAGTACATATGATGAATTCGACGACTGCTAGTAGGTATATACGATGAATTTGATGAGTATCAGCGAGTATACTCGACGAATTCAATGAATATCCCTTACAATACTCGACAAATTTTACTTGGGTAAAATTTTTGTTCTCCTGAATTCAACTTATTCTTCTTCCTTGATCCTCCTGATGCACCTATATAGAAGAACACCCGAATAGAGAGATTACACACGAGTCAACACATTGTCCTACACAATGAAGGATTACATTGTATAGTCAGGTGTTTACTGACCCAATGTAACCTGACATTGGTGTGTACATGGAAATATAAACCTGGAAGTACATAATTGAAAATGCAATATCAAATACAATCGCAATTTATCTTAGCTTAACTGGACCCTTCTTCAAATCAGGGTTATTGTGGATATAATACCCAACAAGGAACCCGGGACCTCCGCGGGGGCAAATGTTCGCACTGGATATGACTCAAGAGCCGAATCCTCAGGACGTGATTGTAGGTATTTCATAATTTCTTTAATAGGTTTTAGGAATTCGTCCTTAGCTTGCCCAAATTGTGCAGAAATCTAGTTGAAATTTTTATAATCGATACTTAGGCATCGTGATGTTAGAGGAAAATCATCCCACACTCTATTTAATATCGGTGTTATTCATTCGTTTGTCCCGATGGATTTTGTGAAAGATTTAAGTGGTGTGCATTATTTCACCGGTATCACTTGGAGAGTACGCCTCCCAGATGGCTCCGAGATGACTTCGTTTGCCAAGTGCGATTTGGAAGGGTATATTAGAGGAAAACTTTTTGAAACCCCCGCAATGATGTTGGGGATGCCAAAATTCGATCTTATTCTGGGTATGACGTGGTTGGATTGGCACCATACCAGAATAGATTGTTCGACGAAGCAAATCACCTTGAGGCACGGAGATTCTGAGATAATATTTCAAGGTATTACACTTGCATCCTGAATGTTGTTGTATTCAACTCAGGCCTTTAAGTCCCATAGGAAAGGGGAGGAGGTGTACATGATATGTTTTGAGCTAAAAGAGATGGTGATGAGCATGAAAGATGTGTTGGTAGTGCTGGATTTTCCTGAGATATTTCCTGAGAAGCTGCCAGGATTACCCCCACATAGAGAAGTGGACTTTCAGATTAAACTAGTACCAGTTCTAAGCCCATCTCTCGGACCCCTTACAGAATGGCTCCAAAGGGAACTCTCTGAGTTTAGAGTTCAGTTGTTGGAGCTAGTAGAATCAGGGTTCGTTCGCCCCAACTCATCACCCTAGGGAGCCCCTGTTTTGTTTGTTAAGAAGAAGGATAGGTCCCTGCGGTTGTGCATAGACTACCAAGAACTAAACCGTCTGACGGTGCGGAACACCTATCCTTTACCTAAGATCGACAAGTTATTCGATCAGTTGGTGGGAGCACATTGGTTTTCCAAACTGGATTTGCGCTCGAGGTACTATCAATTGAGAATATAAGAGGGAGATATTCCAAAAACAACGTTTAGCTTGAGATATGGCTTATACGAGTTCATAGTGATGTCGTTCGGGCTTATGAACGCCACTTCTGCCTTCATGAGTTTGATGAACAGGGTGTTTGAGCCATATTTGGATGTATTTTTCATCATCTTTATCGATGACATTTTGGTCTAATCAAAGACAGAAGAGGAGCATGTTGAACATTTGGCCTTAGTTTTGAAGAAACTGAGAGAGCACTCCTTGTTTGCTAAGTTCTGCAAGTGTGAATTCTGGCTCCGAGAAGTTGCCTTCTTGGGCCATGTTATTAGTGATGCTGGATTAGCAGTAGACCCAACTAAGGTGTGTGCTATGAAGGAATGGTCACCCTTGAAGTCGTCGGCCAACGTGCGAAGCTTTCTTGGACTCGCTGGGTACTATCACAAGTTCATGAAGGAATTTTCAAAGGTCGCCCTCCCTCTCACTGCCCTGACAAAGAAAGGTGTGCCATATGAGTGGACACCTCAGTTTGAGGCCGCATTCCAAGAGCTTGAAGGATCGACTAACATCCACACCAATCCTAGCCCTTCCGCCTAGGAAGGAAGGATTTCAGGTTTACACTGATGCGTCCTATCAAGGTATGAGAGCAGTATTGATGCGACATGGGCATGTGATTACTTACGCTTAACGACAGCTCAAGAAGCACAAGGTAAATCATATGGTACATGATTTGTAGTTGGGGGCAGTGGTGTTCGCCTCAAAGATTTGGAGACACTATTTATACGGCATCCACTACAAGATCTTTTCGTACCATAAGAAATTGAAGTATGTTCATACTCAGAAGGAGTTGAATTTGAGGCAATGATGGTGGTTAGAATTCCTGTAT
Organism: Platanthera zijinensis; assembly: GCA_039513925.1. Lineage (NCBI taxonomy): Eukaryota > Viridiplantae > Streptophyta > Magnoliopsida > Asparagales > Orchidaceae > Platanthera > Platanthera zijinensis. The sequence continues at coordinate 177,929,180 of CM077085.1, read as the reverse complement.
GATTATGAGTTTACGTTGAACTACCACCTCGGGAAAGCGAACTCCGTAGAAGATGCATTATGTAGAAAGACACCAACGTCGAGCCTTGAAACTCGTATGATGGCTATGGAATTAGCTCCTGTGCTCGAGGAGATGGAGATCACGTTGGTGTGAAAGGATCATTATGAGACATATACTAAATACTTGGCTGCCTTGAGTATAGTATATGACATCTGAGAGCGGATCCGGGCAGAGCAAGGGAAAGACGCACTGGCCCCTGTGTTTAAGGAAATTCAGAGGGGATTTGTCGAAGAGTATACTCTGAAGGAAGGCCTCATTCATTTCCGTGGTTGGCTCTATATTCCAAAGGATGGTGGAATTCGGGAAGACATCTTGAGAGAGGCTAATTGCACCACGTATTCAGTTCATCCTAGGATTGCCAAGATGTATAATGACTTGCGAAAGACCATGTTCTGTCCAGGAATGAAGAGAGATGTTAAGTACTACATTACGCACTATGAGGCTTGTCAAAGGGTGAATGTGGAGTGTAAGAGACCTAGAGGATTACTGTAGTCATTACCCATCCCCGAGTGGAATTTCGAGGATATCTCCATGGATTTCATCCACGGGTTGCCTCGCTTGTGCCCTGGGAATGATTCAGTCTGGGTGATTGTGGACTGCTTGACGAAGGTTGCCAGGTTCATTCCGATGTGGAAGGAGTCGCATGTTGATGTTCTAGGTGCATCTCTTTGTGGAGCAGTTTGTGCAAGACAATTGTCTTTGACCGCAATAGTCGCTTCACTTCCAAGGAATGGAGAGCGGTTCAAGCATATATGGGCTCCCACCTTACCTTTAGTACGACTTTTCATCCTCAGAAGTACAACCAGTCTAACATGACCATTAGAACCATGGAAGATTTGTTGAGGTTATGCGTGTTGGATAGAGGAGAGCCATGGGAAAGGCTCTTGACGTTATTGGAATTTTCATAAAATAAGAGTTATCAAGCTAGCATCGGAATGGCGCCCTACAAAACACTTTATGGGAGAAGGTGTAGAACTCTGTTATCATGAGTACATGATGAAGACCCAAAGACTTTGGGAGTGGAGTATATTGATGATACTGATGTTGTGGTTAGACCGATACGAGACCGCATGTTGGAGGCTCAGAGTCGGCAGGCGAAGTACTATAATGTGAAGCACCGGATGGTGGAGTTCCATGTGGGTGACAAGGTGTTCTTGAAGATCAGACAAATGCATGGAGTGTCACGTGTGCACTGTAGAAAGAAGCTCAGCCCGAGATATGTGGGGCCTTATGTTATAATGGAGGGGATTGGCCCTTTGGCATATCAGTTGGAGCTACCACCCGAGCTATAAAATTTGCACGACGTCTGTAACACCTCCATCTGTCACATGAAATATAACAGAGGGTCCATTTGAGGCCCCACGCCATATACCACAGATAGTTTGCGGAGTTACATGTTAATATCAAAAGACCAAACGAATCCTAACTCAGAGCATTCTGGCGGAAGTTTTATGGTTACCAGAACTCAATTCATGTGAATGTACACTATTATACATATCAGGAATGTTTTACAAAATACACAAAAGTCACGGCCTTAAGGCTTTACAAATGTTTTTTCCCAAAAGAGTGGTTTACAAACATCGGCTCGCAGGACTACCACACATAAAAACAATAAAGAGCCTTCGCTTGGCCTTCGAGGACCGGCATAGCATCAAAGGGATGCAACACACTATTTTCCGCTCGGCTCTCCAGCACCTGCACAGGGACAATCCACCGCAAGGATGGCAAATAAGGCAATGGTCTGCTTTAGCTGACCAATTTATAACGATCATACCCCATACCCGAGGCAGGGGCATTCCTTCCCTGCATGCATAGAAATTATACATAGAAATATCACAAGAAGGTACAAATCAAGCTGTAACATCCCTCAAACAACTAGACACCTAAGAGTGGATTTGTCATGACTAGGTCATGACAAAACCATAAGAAGCTCAAAGGACCAAGTGAACAAGGGCCAAGGTGAAAATCACCTTGGTCTGCCTATAACACAGCCTCACCACCAGACTTAGGGTTTGACCTTAGGGCTTCAACTTGACTTCATGACCCAACCACAACACCCCTAATCCCTTGGGTGGTCCATAGGGTCACTAATGACCCATTGGGGGCAATCAAGGTGGTCAAGTTGACCTAGGTCCACCCTAACCCTAAATGGGTCAAACTAGCCTACTTAGGGTCAGTTGACCTTCCCTTAGCTAAGTGAACCCCACACATGCCTTCCTAACCCTAAAGTGAGGTCAATGGGTCACCAAGGACCCATTGGGGTCAACCCAAGAGGCTAAGTTGACACAAGTCAACCCTAGCCCTAAAATGGCCAAAGTGCCCTAACTAAGGGGAAGGTGACCTCCAAAGTGCCAAGAAAACCCTACCCAACCCTACCTAGACCCTAGGGGAGGCCAATGGGTCACCAATGACCCATTGGGGTCAATCCAAATGGTCATTTTGATCAAGGTCAACTCTACTCTATGTTAGGTCAAATTAGCCCAAATGGGCTAACCCAAGCTCAAACCCATTTCCCCCACTTAGGCTAACCTCATTTTTATTATTAATATGAATTAGTGGGGTGCCAATAGGCTGGAGGAGAGATCAAAATCGGCCTTGATGACTAGGAGAGAGAAAACTTCATTTTCCCACTTTAATGGAGGAGAGAGAAAGTGGGGAGTGAGGGGCCATTCATGGCTTGGAAGGCCAAAGGCCCTCTTTTCTTGTTGGAATATTCTCCCCTGGCCAGTAAGGAGAAAGCCAAGGGTTTTCCCAGCCATTGCAGTGCTTAGGGGAGGAGAATTCCCATGGATGAGCCAACCTTTCAATGACCATTAATGGCCATTGATGGCTTGGCCTCTCCCCTCTTAATTTGGTGTTTTAAACACCATCAGTGGCCTGAGAGGAGCCTTTCACACCATTTACCTGAAGATTTTGAGCCCTTATATAGTGTAGTTGCATAAACCCGAGCGGCGCTATCACCACCATGACAATCCGGTGATCGACCCGCCTCCAGCCCTCCAATAAGGTCCTCCCCTTCTCCTTCTTCTATGGGTAGATCTTAGGAATCAATATGGATAAAAAAAGAGCTCAATTGAGCCTTATTAAGTGGTTACTTTTCCTGGTTTTTTCATGAAAAATGAAGTGGCGGGATTGCCGGAAACGGCCCCTCCGGCGGCCGTACCGCCGCCCGACAATAGCCCCCACCTCAACGAAGGTGGTGACGGTGGTGGCCGGCCAAGGAGGTGGCCGGGTGGCCGGGAAATCGGGATGTAAGTTGCTCCAGGTCGGGTAAATCACACCCGTCGGCTGGAGGAAGAAGAAGGCTAGTTACCGTTGGATTTGCGTCAAGATCTGTGCAAAGATCATATTATATATATTACATGTTTTATATATTCTATCACAAATAATCATCCATCTTAGGAATTAATTAAAAAATACTTAGAGGTTTAATTAGAGAAAGTAATCAACATAAAAATTGTAGCTCTATGGGTCTACTGTATTTTAAAATTTGTTTCAATCCATTTGGGTATGTGGTTTTACCAGAGCACTCATTTTGGTGAGGACTATACCTAGGCTAGACTAGAGACTATTTTGAGTGCCCCCATCAATCCAGCCATCCAAATGACTTGAAATTTTGGATAGAGCTCACTCTTACCTATACCTAGGACATATCCAAAATGGGAATTTTGAAAAATATTTTCCTAAAGTTTTTTTAGAAATTTAATAATCCATGTATGATTTATTTAAAAGACATAATGACCTCCAAACCCTCCCAAATTTTGGTGAGTGGTCCTTGGGGTCATCATAAGTCTCTGTATAAATTTTCATCTCATTTGGAGATGATTTAGTTTGGAAATAAGCAAACCCTAAGTTGGACCAAAAAGGGGTAATTAGGTCAAAATGTCCCTTGTGTGTTTAATTTAGATGGCCAGATCACCTCAACAGAGGTTGAAACTTGGGCCACTGATTTGTTATGATATTTAACTCCCTCACATGGAGTATGGGATAGATTTGCCCTAGAAACCAAGTTCAAACCTTAAGGTTGAACTTTGGGAATTTGTGAAGGACATAGGGTGTTATGTCCTTGGATGGACTTGTAGATTAGTCCATGTGATCCTAGGGAGGTGAAATGCTCTAGGGTGGTATTTGGTTGACTTTGGACACATGCACCCCACTTAAAGAACTTAGTTGATATTTAGGTATTTACACCTTAGAGAATATTCAATGGGACATATGACCTTGGATCTTTGAAATATTTTGGTAGGAGTATTGTCATAGTGATATATACCTCTGGAATTTTTTATAGGGTGTTTAGATAACAGTAGCTCACCCTTGTAGTTATAAACTTCATCTTGCCCTTTTGATGATATTGATGTAATTATGCTTTATATGTCTTAGAATGATTTCAAGCTCTGGAAAAGCTGATCAAATAGCATGTAGATACACTAATGAATTATTTGATATAGTTGAACACTTCTTTTTAGTATATCATGTGTAAAGTAAACTAGTGCACTCTACTTTGGTAAATAGAAGATAAATACTATAGCTTGCTGGAAAAGTGTGTTATTTAGCCGAAGTACTTTTTAGGGCATAAAGAAGCTTGGAAAAATATTTACATGTTGTTTAGTTGAGATTACAAGGATGTTCTTCACAAAGTGCCTCATAATGGATTTAGTTGAGATATTTTTATTTATAGGTTACTGACACTGGAATTGCATGAAATTTAGTCAGTAAGGTTTTATGATCATAATAAAATTCTGTTAATTTTTGTAGAATTTTTGGACAATTATTTATGATACTTCCTTCATTACCCCTATTTATTTGAATTATCTTGGATTACTTATTTGAAGGATAATTCCTTTATAAAAATTTATGAAATTTGGTATTAACAGATATCTTGCTACCCTATAGCGTTCATAATTTTTTTATGGTCATCTTAAGTAAATTTAGTACTTCATGTTCAAATCATCCATGGACCAAGTTTTGGGAAAATTAATTAAATGCCAATTTATTTAGGAAAATTCCAAGTTTCTGTATTTAGGCTAAATATATCATGATAAGCCCCCAATAAATATTTTAGGGCTTTTGGATGAAAATTTGGAGTACCTTCTATCGTATACATCATATAGCTTAGGTTGGTTTGCATATAGTAAAATGACAAAAATGGTAATAGAATGTAAAATGAACATAAGGAGTTAGGGTATCAATTTACTGTTATGGTGAAATAGAAAGGTGCTCATAAATGAGAGTCATGGTGTGGAGTAATGATGGGAAGACTAGTGTAGGTGATACTTGGGTTCGACGAAACATCGTCTTCCCTGTGGAGAGGAAGGGTCAAATACACTAGGGTTAGATCTAATATAACATTAAAAGGGATCAGGGATTGGGTATTAATCAATAATAGTAAGTGCCTTACGAAAGGGAATAATGAGCTTCAGCTACCATCATAGTTCCTAGTGCCCTGTGAGAGCCCTTCACCGGGAATACCTAGGGCAGTCCAAGGTTAACGTAAACCGTAAGAACAATCAATGATAAGAGTAATTAGTATAACTAGGATTACACTTAAACTCACACTTCCCGGTATTGTGGGAGTTAGGTTGGGTCTCACAAGCGATAGGCTCGGTGGTTTTAGTGGTGGGCAGGTTAGCCCGACGAGCCAATGGGTCGGTAGAAGAATATATTACTATTGCATGTGCATAAGATAAAAGGTGGTGGGTCTTGAAAGTGTAAAGTTGTCAACCTAAATCACCTAGAGGGGGTGAATAGGTGAATCGTGCGTGCGTCTATTTACGGAATAAAAATTTTAACGATCTTGTACAAGAATTCAAGCAATCACAGAAGACAAGAAGATTTATTGTGGTTCCCCAATCTTGGGTACGTCCACTTTACCTCACCGATCTAGCAAATCACTAGACTCGGCTACTCCACTATCTCGGATTGAAAACAATCCTACGCCTCGAAACCAAGTTCCTAGAAACTCGATCCAAATGGATCTACACTCGGAAGATAAAAACTTCCTACAACTCGGAGAGAACCGCTCCTACACTCGGAGAAAATCCCCTACAATAATAACAAAGAAATTTGGAAATACAAACACAGTAATTTCTCAGATCTGGAAAAATATAAGTCCATAGGTCTTCTTCTTAAACTTTGCGGCTCTTTCAGAAATGGTTTAAGAAGACGTGTAGATCTGACCTAAGAAAGCTTTGACCTACTCAATCAAGGAGAGGAAGAGGATCCCTTGAACAGCAAGTATTTCTTGATTGAAAACAAAAAAACTCGATCTACTCGTGAGCGGCGGCGACGGCTTCAGAATTTGTTCCTTTTCTTTTTGAGAGAGACGGCCGATCCAGAAGATTTCAAAGGTACGGACTACCGCTTCTTGTAAATGTTAGGGTTTGGTCTTAATGAAAAGACTTTATATAGGATTACTCCTAACGGTTAGAAAAGACATTAATGATGACACGTGGACCAATCACGTCAAGTCATTTGAAAATCCGGCCGATCTGGACTTAAACAATTTTCTGAAAAATTTGACCTGTAGTTCTCGAGAAGTAACATTAGTTCTCGAGAACTAGTTTGATTTCTCGAGAACAATACTGTCTGAAACTAAAGTTAGTTTTCGAGACTTCAGGGCTAATACTTCTCGAGACCAATCTGGACTTCTCGAGAACCATAAGCTGACTTCTCGAGAACTATGAAGCTAAGCTTCTCGAGAACAATGAAGCTAAGCTTCTCGAGAACTATAAGAACTTCTCGAGAACTACTCTGGACTTCTCGAGACCTATAAGAACTTCTCGAGAACTACACTGGACTTCTCGAGAGTTCGGACTTAGAAAAATTCTTGAAGCTATCTGGACTTCTCGAGAACTAAAAGCTGGGACTTCTCGAGAACTTTGAAGCTAAGCTTCTCGAGAACTATAAGGACTTCTCGAGAACTACACTTATGCTTCTCGATAACTATAGAACGCTTCTCGAGATCATCTAACTCTACTTCTCGAGAACTAAGAGGCACTTCTCGAGAAGCGGACTTAGAGAATTTTCTGAACTTAGAGAAAATTTCTCTTAGTCCTGTCTTCATCCTATGCTCCAAGTGTTTGAACATAAAGTGTATCCCAATTGAGAGGCTACACATGAGTCAACACCTTGGATCACACAGTGAGGGATTACAATATATGGTCATGTGTTCCTGACCCACTGTAGACTGACATTGGTCTACACTTAGCACAGAGAATCTGCAAACACATAACTAGAACAAGGATATCAAATACAACTTAATTCATCTTAGTTCAAGGGTGACTTCAAGCAAATCTGGGTTATTGTGGATGCAATACCCAACAATCTCCCCCTATTTGTAGAAGTCAGAACCCTCTACACTAAGGTGAATTATAACAATAAAGAAAGAATTGGAAATGAATAATTTAATCTAAGTACAATAAGAGATTAATTGAACACACAATTAGGCAAAACTAGAAATTGTATATATGTAATGTTTTAGATTTTTAATCAACAACCATTTCATCAAAATTCTCAAAAACATATCAATAAGAATTCATTCTTTGACATGTTGTTGCCTACCCTGCTTCTCCTGTTATCTCCTATGATAGCTGAAGGGCTTTGGATAGTACCTTGGAGGCTTTGGAAAAGCTTTAGGGTTATTCTTGTCATACTCTCTATCATATATTCTTCTCTTGGTTATGGACTTCTTATATAATTCCCACTCAGAGGAGCTGTAGTGGAGATTCCAGCTTTCATTTAAAGTCCATGACTAATTTGAGAGTGTCAAGAATTAAGGCTTTAGAAGTAGGACTCCAGACTTCTGCAAACTCTTGGGCTTTCCTTTTCTCTGAGTCAGGCTTGGGGGCACTTATTCTTGCAGATGGGCCTTCTCCATACTTCCTTTTCTTAGGGATGTGAATTTCAGGTAGATCTTAAGGAATATCATCATCCTAAACCTGGAAATAAGAAGCAGGAGGAGGTACCTGGTCTTCTGTCCTTGGAGAAAAGGTGGGCATTTGAGATTGAGGCATCTGGCTAGATTCTCCTTCAACAAGGGGGTTGAGGTGATGTGGAATCACATTTGGATCAACTTGATAATCAGGGAAGATCAGATTATGAGTTCATACAGCAGTATCATATGTGTATAATTTTACAGATTGAATTTGAGCTAAAACATTCTTATTTATTTCAGTCAATTTCTCATTCCAGAGAGTTTGTGCATTAGCAGCAAGCTTTTCCACTTGTTCTTTCACTAGATTCTCCCCCTTTCTGAATTTTACTGAGAGCTTCTCTATAGCTTCCTCTTTGAAAGTTCCAACTTCAAGGCAGATTTTTTGTAGATTTTTTGTGGCTTTCTTCTCTAGATAAATCTGATTGTTGGCAAGAGTAAGAAATTGTTCCATAACCTGACCAATACTAGTAATTGTGTGGTCTATAGCTTTTCCACCTATTTGAAACAGACTTTTGAGAGAGTCAGTGTTTATGTTGTATTTCAGCAAATCCTCGGCCCATTTCTTTTTCCAGTGTAATCACTTTGTCTTGCACTATTTTCAGAGAGTCATCAAAATGTTTCCTTTGTTCAGCCAGCAAAATTTCAATCTTACTCAAAATGTCAAAAGAGAGAGGGGCATCAGCAGCAATAGCAACAACAGAGGTACTTGGGGGTGGAGGAGGAGCTACCCAGGGAGGGATCTCTTCCACTACCACAGAGCTCTTGGCTCTTACAGTGTGAAGGACTATATCATCCTCCTCATCAACAATTCTGGGGAGGGAGAAGTCAAGGTTCTTGAGAGGGGCTACCACCTCTTCAGGTTCTGGCTCATCCTCTTCAGAGAGAAGGATGGTCTATGGTGCTGAAGTGTGTTCAGCTCGAGTAGAATCTTTCCTTAGAGAGGGAGAAGGAGTTGGAGCTGGAGTAGCTTGGGGTGAGGAAGGTGGAGATGGTTTTATTGATAGTTCTACAGTGATTTCTGTGTTTAGGAGAGGAAGTGGTTCATCTGAAGTGAGCTCTTCAACCATACTATCAATTGCTTCAGCTGTGTTCTTGAGGGTTTCCTGAACTTGAACATCTGAGAAGGTGGCATCTGGAAGATCTGCCACTAGGCTTTTGAGACGAGATCTCACTGAGGGAGGAGGAGAAGGAATCATGGCATCTTGAGCAGAGAGTGCAGGCTCCCCCTTAGTTGCTGCACCAGAAGGTTCAGCAACATCATGTGAAGGAGGATATGGGGTCCTGACCTCTGAGGCAGAAGCTGCAAGTTCTTTAGCTAACTGCTTGGGATTCTTAAGCTTTAATTCCCATCTTTGGATGGAAGCCAATGAAATCTTTTTTAGGTGATGGATCTGAGTACCTTTAGAGGTTTTGAAGGTGACAGGATCGATCTCACGCAGCAACAAAAAAATTATCCTTGCAAACTTGGGATCCTGGATACTGTCCCTGATCATATCAAATAACATCATTCCATATTGGAATTTCTTCCTGCAGATAACAGCTGTCATAACATCAAATAGGTCATTGGTTATAAAACTAATGGACCCTGTTCTGCACCACAAAATCTTTCCAATTATGTCTACTAGAAGCTTGCCTACATCATTCAAGGCATTCCTCCTTAATGAGATGACATCCACAGAAACTCCACAGAAAGAGCAAGTTCTTGAAGTCATCAGAAATGTCTGTAATCCCTGCGATGACGAGTTCACTGCCGACTCCTATTTTCGAACTCTGCGCCATGGACACTGACTGCGACGACGGACGGAGCGCAAGACGATGGCTGTGACGAAGCTTTCTGTCAGCGGAAGACGAATAGTTTTCGAGAATACTGATGTCGAAATGGCGGTTGATTTAGGATTTCTAAAATATTATATATATAACCCTACTAATGTCATTTAAGTGTCTAATTAATCTAGGATTAGGGCTAAAATCAAACGGGTTTTCGAAATAGAGGAAATTAATCAGAAATCGAAAAAAGGACGGGCATTTCTCGAGAGGTGGGGTTAGTTCTCGAGAACTGTCAGAGGACTTCTTGAGAAGTATGATATTAGTTCTCGAGAACTTAAGAAACTTCTCGAGAGACAAATCAAAGTTCTCGAGAAGTAGTCTGAGTTTTCGAGAATTAGTACTTTACTTTTTGAGAAGTAGACTGACTTTTCGAGAACTACCTTCCTCTTGAGAAATTTTTGACCTTTTAGAAGTATCCTCGATTCTTGAGCTTTGAACTGATTTCCTGTAACTTATCCTTCTTTGTTCAGCATCCCAAGTTCAGTTTTGAAGAAATTGAACTTGGTCTCATCCAGCGGCTTCGTGAAAATATCTGCAACTTGCCGATCTGTTGGCAGGTACTGCAGATCCACATCCCTTTGCTCCACGTGCTCCCGGATGAAATGGTATCTGAACTCGATGTGCTTTGTCCGACTGTGCGATACTGGGTTGTTTGCGATTGTGCTAGAGGAGTCGCAGAACAATGGAATGTCTTTGACCTTCATATTGTAATCTTCTAGCTGGTTCTTTAGCCAAAGCAACTGTGCACAATAACTGCCGGTAGAAATATATTTTGACTCGGTCGTTGAGATTATGACACAATTTTGCTTTTTGCTGCTCCATGAGATAAGCCTTCTTCCAAGGAACTGACACGTCCCGGAAGTGCTTTTCCTGTCATCTTTGCTACCTGCAAAGTCTGCATCTGAAAAGCCAATTAGTTCGCTGTCATTACTTCTTAGGTACCATAAGCCAAGATTCGGTGTACCTTTAAGGTATCTCAAAATCTGCTTTGCAGCAGCATAGTGAGATTCCTTACAGTTCACTTGGAATCTAGCACAGACACATGTAAAGAACATTATGTCTGGTCTACTGGCAGTAAGGAAGAGCAAGGATCCAACTATGCTTCTGTACTTGGTTTCATCAAAAGGTTTCCTTTTCTCATCCTTGTTCAAAGACATAGCTGAGGCCATTGGAGTCCTCATAGAAGTTGCACTCTCCATTCCGAATTTCTTAATCAACTCCTTGGTGAAATTAGTCTGAGAGATGAAAATTCCATCTTCAGATTGTTTCACCTGAAGTCCTAAGAAATACTTCAGCTCTCCCACACTACTCATTTCAAACTTCTCTTATATAAGTTTAGAAAACTTTTTGCAGAGGTTGTCGTTTGTAGAACCAAATATAATGTCGTCGACATAGATTTGCACTAGCAAAATCTTGCCTTTAATTTCCCTAAGAAATAATGCCTTGTCTATCTTTCCCCTTGTGAACTTGTTCTCGAGGAGAAAGCTAGAAAGCGTTTCGTACCATGCTCGAGGAGCTTGTTTCAAACCGTACAACGCTTTAAATAATAAATAAACATGCTCAGGAAAGTTAGGATCAATAAAACCTGGGGGATGTTCCACATACACCTCTTCCTTTATGTCACCATTCAGGAAGGTGGACTTCACGTCCATTTGGTAGACTGTGAAGCCCTTCAGTGCAGCATAAGCCAGGAACAGTTTGATGGCCTCGAGCCTTGCCACTAGGAGCGTATGTCTGGTCGAAGTCGATCCCTTCTTCTTGACGATATCCTTTGGCGACGAGTCTGTCCTTGTTCTTTATGATTGTCTCATCCTCGTCCATCTTGTTCCTATAGACCCACTTTGTTCCGATGACATTTTTACCTTTGGGTCTTTGAACAAGCATCCAAACTTTGTAGCGCTTGAACTGATGCAGTTCTTCTTCCATGGCCAAGATCCATGATGCGTCTGAGTTTGCTTCTTCAAACTTCTTTGGTTCCACCTATGAGAGAAAACTTAAATAGAGATTCTCGTTAGTTTTACCTCGACGAGTTCTGACACCATCCCGGGGATCTCCTATGATTTGGTCCATTGGGTGATTCTTCAGATGTCTGAGCTCTAGATTCCTCGCATCTGGGACTTCTTCAGCCACTGGAGTGACTTCATCAATTTGTACAATATTTTCATCTTGATCCTCTACCTCTCCAATAGGGGTTGTAGAGGTGATCTTGATGAACTTTTCATCTTTACCTTCGGTAGGTTCATCCAAGCCGATCTCTTTAAGCCTTGTACCTGCATCCTCAACAAGCACACTAGACAATTTGCTTTGCAGCAAGCTCATCTCATCAAATACAACATGTATGGATTCCTCTACAACCAGAGTTTTTCTATTGAAAATCATGTATGCCTTACTATGGCTACTATATCCTACAAAAATACCTTCAAAACTTTTCTCACTAAACTTGGTAGTATGATACTTACCATTGTTAAGTACGAAGCATTTACAGCCAAAAATTCTAAAATATGTTACAGTTGGTTTCCTGCCTTTTAAAAGTTCATAAGGTGTCTTATCATGATTCTTGTTTATGAGGGCTCGATTTTGCACGTGACATGTAGTGTTGATGGCTTCAACCCAGAAGTATTCCGTTAGTAAAGCGTTACTCAACATGGTCCTGCAGACCTTTATGAGTGTTCTATTCCTTCTCTTAGCTACTCCATTTTGCTATGGAGTACGAGGAGAGGAAAACTCATGAAAGATACCCAGGCTTTCACAAAATTCTGTCATGGCCCCAGACTTGAACTCCGTTCCATTGTCACTTCTGATTTTGACTACGAAATAGTTGTATTCATTCTGGACCTGCCTGACAAAATTTGTAAAGATATCGAAGGTATCTGACTTGTGTTTTAGAAAGAACACTCACGCAAAGCGTGAGTAGTCATCAACAATTACTAACGTATAATACTTACTTCCTAAGCTTCTAATTTGCAGTGGACCGAACAAGTCCATTTAAAGTAGGTGTAAACACCCATTAGAGTTTTTGCCTATGATGCTTTTAAAGGTAGCCCTTGTTTGCTTGCCTTGTACGCATGCATGACAAGGTCTTTCTTTGATGTGCTTGACATTTGGGGTATCACGAACTAACTTCTGGGAGAATAATTTATTAATAGTTTTAAAATTAATATGTGCTAGCCTCTTGTGTCATTGGTCACCAAGAGACGCACTATCTTTTGCTAAAATACACACTGGTGTAGAAGAGTCTATACAAATGAAATTTAAGCAAAATATGTTCCTGCTTCGAGTGCCTGATAGAATTGTTTCAATATTGTCAACAGACTTTATCAAGCACCTGTCAGCATGGAACTCAACTATGTATCCCTTGTCGCATAGTTGACTTATGCTTATGAGATTGTGTTCCAATACCTCCACATAGGCTACATCCGAAAAGGATACACTACCGTTAGAGATCGTACCGTAGCCTTTAGTTATCCCTCGGTATGAACCTCCAAAGATGACCTTTGGTCCGTTGCAGACTGAAGTGAAATTTCGGAGTAGGCTTCTTGTCCTGGTCATGTGCCGAGAGCATCCACTGTCCAAGTACCAGATTGGCATTTTAGTGGCATTTGGACATACCCTCATTCATAATCACTTTGCCTTAGGAACCCAAACATGTTTGGGTCCTTGGTCTCAGGTTAAAACACACCCCCTACGAAGATTAGCATTCTGAGTGGTCAATCTCATGTTGCCAACTTGAGGAGTAGCAACCTCCCTGGTATTAAACAAATAATCGATGGCAAAATGACCAATTTTGCCACAGCACCAACAGTCAAACCTGTTGTATATTTGCCTTACGTACTCCTGCTTGACCTTTTGAGATGGTGGTCTAGCAGGGGTAGCATTCTTGGAGGAGGAAGCTTCATGGTGATGGCAGTCACATGATTTCTTCTCCTTCAGAGGCCTTTCCCCAACGGGCTTTACTTTAGGTGCTTTCTTGAAGTTATGGCCATGATTATAAGGACCATAGCCCTGAAGAATCACTTCTTCATAAGATGCCTTAAAGACACTCTCACCAAAGTTCTGAGGGCGAGTCCATCCTTGGTACCGAGACTTTGGCTCTACATAAGTAGGCCTGGTCAAGTGACCATAAGACGAGTCCAGATCAAACTTATTTGTTGGAAAGATAACTTTCTTAAAGATAGTCTGATCCAGAGGGGATTTCCCTTTTTCTTTGGCTAAGGCCTTCTTGGTGGCCTTATTCTTCCGTTGAGCCTTGTTTCTCCTAGAAGATTTACTCGGAGCGTCAACATGGCCTAGTCCAGCTCCTTGGGCCTTAGCTGATAATTCAGCAACGAGTGGAAGAACTGTCTTAAGCTTAGAGAAACTTTCAACAAGTTTCTTCTCTGCCTCGAGTTGTTCTTTCAACTCTTTGATGATTTCCTCTTTAAGGTCGAGGTGCTTAAGAGCTTGATTGTATTCTTCAATAGCAAGATTGAAGTTCTCTTGAAGAGAGTCAGTCTTAGTCACTTCTTTCTCTCAAGTTGCTCTCAATAGCCTTTAGAGACTTAATCTCTTTTGCCTAAGTTTTCACGACTCGGCGACATTTGTCGTAAGTCATGATCAACTCCTTGTACTGGGCCATAAGTTCTGACTCATCATCAGAAGAGATGTCCTCATGATCATGCTCAGAACTTTCATATTCAGAGAGAGGAGTGTGATATTTTACCTCCCTAGTGAACTGGAGCTCTTGTTCGTCATTTGATTGAGCCATGAGCCCAAAGTAGGCTTCCTCTTCTTCACTCGACTCAGATGAGTCGGAGTCACTGAGAGTCTTGACCTTCTTTGCCAACGGGCTCTTCTCTGTCCTCTTCTTGTGGTATGAGGACTTCTTTTCCTCTCTTCTGCCACCCTCCTTCTTCTTGTGGGGGCAGTCAGCTATGACGTGACTTGGTTTGTTATAGCAGTAGCAGATAATGTCAGGAGAAATCTGTTTGTTTTGTTTAGAGGTATACCTGTCATGGCTACTTGAGCCTTTGTTTCGCTGATCACCGTTGAAAGTGCAGGATAAGATCAATCCTAACTCTAGAGGGGGGTGAATAGAGTTATTTAAAATAATTTTGCAAATAAAAACTTGTGTGCAGAGAAAGTTTGACTTTACTTAGTGTAAGGTGCTAGCAAATAATCAGAGTAAAAAGAAATTCACAGCACAAAGCAAAACACAAAGAAACAAGCAATCCAGACGACACAAGGAGCTATAGTGGTTCCCCAAATCTGGGTACATCCACTCTTCTATCACCCTTGATAGGAATCCACTTCAAGATGAGTTGATCAGGTGTCTTGATCACCAGAGAGTTTTTGATCAGGTTCTCACAAACCAAAGGAGCTGATTTTGACCAGGTTTCAGCAAAACCAAAAGTAACTTTTGAAGGGAGTTAAAACCCTGTACAGAAAGAAAAAGAAAAAGGGATGAGGTTGTCTTCTCTATCAACAAGCAGAGAGAAGCAAAAGTGGATCTGTAGTTGTTGTCAAAGCTCCCCCTGAGATCAAGAAGAAGTTCAGGAAGGAGAGCTCTGCACAAGGGTGACAGGTCTTCAAAGATCTGATTTGCTCCAGCAAGAGATGATCCAAGAAGGTTGGATGGTTGTGTCTGAAGCAATCAGAATTCCTGTGAGTGAGCTTTCAAAACAATATCACAGAGAGAGAGAGCAGCTGAAGTCCTGTATATTGTTCTTCTCTGTATTCTGTATATTCTCTGTATTCTGTAAAATGAAAGAATGAATAATATAACTGAGTCTTCTTCTTCCTTTTCTTTGATAGCCGTTGGAAGTCAGCATTAATTGCTTTCCTTAAATGTTCATGCCTCAAAGGAAATGACAGGCAGACATTCCTTAGAAAATTCCTTGAGCCATGCACCAGATATGCTGTAACGGCCAATAAATCTTCAGCATTAATTGTCTGACAGAAGGAATTTGAATTCCTATTCAAAACTGACGGAAGTCTGGAAAACGTCGAGCTCACAGTAAAACGTCGATCTGAGCACGACACACATCGGCCAGAGAGTGTTTTCTGTAAGCAGAACTGGGTTCGACGGAACGTCGAGCTGAGGTCGACTCCACGTCGAGCTGAGGTCGACTCCACGTCGAGCTGAGGTCGACTCCACGTCGAGCTGAGGTCGACTCAGCGTCGAGCTGAGATCGACTCTGCGTCGAGCAGAGGTCGACTCTACGTCGAGCTGAAGTCGACTATGCGTCGAGCTGAAGATTACTCTAACTATCCTATGTGACCTTTATAACAACAAGGAGGTCACAACACAAAATCCCTATAGAAGTATAGTCATCCTGGTCCAAATAGTAATAGGGTGTTCCAACAATCTCCCCCTATTTGGATTAGGATTACTATTTACATGAATTTAGGGATTCAAAGAAAGATAAAGCAGATACAATACACTACAATACAACCAGACATGTCAGAATAAAAAGCAGCATATATAACATTATATAGCATCGCAAATGTTCAAATGTCCTGAGTCCAGCATATAGAAAGAATTAAAGCATCTTACTTTACTTTCCCTTTGGGGCTTTGTCTTGATCACTCTTCTTGAAGATGATTTCTCTGTTTGGATTTGAAGCTTCCTTTTTAGATCTGTAATCATCAGCTGCACCTAAAGACTTTTGATCTCTTGCACTGGGTGGTACAGCTGCAGGATGGAGTTGCATATATCTGTCTGAATCAAAGAATTTCTTAGAATTATATTTCTCCAATTCCTCTTTTCTTTGGTCTGACATTGTACTGATATGAGAGGTGTCCAGACCTTTTTCTCTAGCTTTATTAATCTCATTTAAAGCAGCCATTTCTGTCATTCTAGCTTTCCAGTAGGCAGGAGTTTTGGTGGGATCTTCAAAAGGTACTGCTGGTTCAAATCTGTTAGAGGAGAGTTCTTGAGAGGTAGTTGGGGTGAGGTCAGCTCTAGGTCTATAAGGATAGGGACCAGAGGTTGGATCAATAGCTCTTCCCCTTAGATAAGGTTGAGAACCTGATCTTCCTCTGGACTGCCTGCCTCTATAGTTTCCTCTTTGCTGACCTCCCCTTTGCTGACTGTCTCCTTGATATCTTCTTGCTTGATATGTCTTTCCATGTAGAGCTGAAGGGGCTGGATTGGAAGATAGACTAGCACCTGCACCTGCATCTGGAGGAGGTGGAGGTGGAGGCTGATGGACAGGTTTGGTTGGTCCTTCATTGAATTTTCTTTTCTGTTTCATTGCTTTTCTCTGATTTTGGGAGTACTGCATCCATGGCTCTGTGATTTCACAATTGTATTTGATATAGTAAGGAATGTCATGGTCTGTGGCTCTAGCCATTGGAACTCTTTTCAAAGCTTTTGATCTTGCTTTCCTATTCCTTGCAATGGTTGCAGAGGAGTCATCAGAATCAGTGGCAAACTCATCTTCTGAACTCTGAGAGTCATCATAGGGATCTATGTACTTTCTTTTGGAGATAGGAAAAGTGATGGAGGCTGAAGCTGCTGAGGAGGTGACTGGAGGAAGATCTGCTGTCAGATTTGAGGAGGAGTCTACCACTGCAGGAGATGGAATAACCTCAGGAGCCATAGAGACTGAAGAGGCTGGTTCCTGAAGGCCTTGGGAGACATGGGTCTCAACTGCATCAGGTGTCTCAATTACTTCACCTGAAGTTTCAGCAGCTATTATTATTTCAACTTCATCACTAGCAGGAGCCACTGCTACCACTGCTACATCAGGGATCAGGGTCTTCTGAAAAGGGATAATAGCCCTAGACAGGTCTTCTTGAAGCTGTTCTGAATTTTGAGGAGGAGCCTCAGATGCTATCTGAACTTCTGCTGCTGAGACTGTCTCTGAACAAGTGTGTACAAGCTGAACTGATGAAGGATGCAGCTCTTCTTCTGCAGACATCTCCCCCTGCCTAGAATCAGTGGCAGCTGACTCTAGGCCCCCAGAAGAAGGGCATGCCAGATGAGAGGAGAGGGAGGAGACAGAGGCAGAGAGAGTTCTCAGGGAAAGGAGGAGAGGAGCCAGCTTGGCATCCAAGAGGGAGGAGAGCCTAGGGGACAGAAGGTCAAAAATCTGATTGGCCAAGGGCAGGAGAGTTACTTGCTCAAGTGGGACTTGAGTAGAGGTAGAGGGAGTAGCAGAAAATGTAAATGGGGAAGATGTTGAGGGTGGTGCAGACAAGGGAGGTGTAACTGGTTCATGGATGGAGGAAAAGAGCAGTTCTGAAAAAGTTGATGAATGGGGGAATTCATGTGGAGAGGAGGTAGAGGCATCCATGAAGGAGTCTTCATGCATGTCAAAAGAAAAGAGATCCTCATGAGGGGTGGAATCCAAGCGTATGGGAAGGAAAGTAGTGTGAGGTGGAAGGGAGGAGGCAATGGTAGAGATGGAGGAAGGTAGAGGTTGAGTGGATGGAATGATTGTGGTTGAGGGGATGAAAGTGGATGGCAGGGTGAGGGAGTCAGATGGCAAAGTCCCTGCTTCTGGACCAGTGGACCGAGGGAGAGTGACCTCTACAGTCCTGGTGTCTGCAGAAGACTTCATTGCTGCTGCTGCCCTGGGATTCACAATTCTTCTGTCCCACTTGCCAATTAGGGCACATGTGAGCCTCTTAGAAGCATTGATGTGCTTCTTGGAGGACACAAGCAGTTGGGGGCAGCAATGGTTGAGAATCAACCCAAGAACTCTTCCAAAGTGGACAAAGTTTTTATCCAATTTTTTCTTAATCATTTCAAACACAATCAATCCCCAGTTGGGGTTTTTCTTATCCATAAGTGCAGCCATAAGGCAAAACTGATGCCTAGTAATTGCATCATGTGCAGTCCTCTTTGCACAGATCACTTTGCCTGTAATGTCTGCTAATAACCTATATTCAATAGCTAGGTTAACTTTGAGGAGTTTAGAGGGGTTACCAGCAGCATGCCCCATCCTATCCAGCATCAAGGCATACTCTTCCACAGATAGTTCTATGTCATCATCTCCAGCAGCAAAGTTGAAAACTTCTGAAATGATTTGAGGTGAGATGGCTACCTCATTTCCTGAAACTTTCCCAGTCAATGTATTGTTATCTGAGATAACTGCTGTAAGACTCCACTCATTGATTTCTGACTCTGGGAGAGGGATCCTGGTTGACATAAAGTTAACCAGTTGCTGCTCCTTGAAGAGGTCCAGTATATCCAGAAAGTATTGTGGAGATCCATCAAAAGAGTCGAAGTCGATATCGAATCCAGAATCGAACTTCATGGCCGCCAGAGCTCCTGCTGTGATTGCCATTTTCCTGCAAAAAGAATACCTTCCAAGATCAAGAGTAAGGTATTTGGAGGGAGAAAGCTTGAGCAGAAAGATATGAAAGCGCAACTGCGAATGACGATGAAAAAATGATTTTATACTTAGGGTTCGACGCAGAAAAGGAAAGAACGTCGAGCTCAGTTCGACGCTCTAAGGCTCTAGGAGAACTGAAACGACTCAACAGCGTCCAGCTTAGGTCTACGTTCGACGCTTTGGCTGAAGCTATACGTCGAGCTTAGGTCGACGTTTAACGAAGACGTCGACCGGGGAGAGAGAAACTCAAGAAGCCAGGGAGCTGTGAACTTATTTCGACGCTAGAAGTCGAGTTCGACGTTCGACGCTTTGGAGTTCGACGGATCGTCGATCTCAGTTCGACGGATCGTCGATCTCAGTTCGACGCAGCGTCGAGCTTAGTTCAGAGCTCAGAACAACCACTCAGACAGGAAATTTTAAAATGAAAATTTTCCTATTCCTGTTAATTATGGGTTTCAAAATCTTGGAGTTTTATTTTATGCTGTCTCCATCTAGCATTCCCAACTGATTGAGGAAAAAGAAGTGCTTCTTTTCATCCAAGGGCTTGGTGAAAATATCTCCTCTCTGTAGTTCAGTGGAAATGTATTCTAGTGCAATTTTCTTCTTTTCTACATTATCCCTTAAGAAGTGATGTCTGATCTCTATGTGCTTAGTCCTACTATGGAGAACTGGATTTTGAGCAATAGATATTGCACTGGTATTATCACAAAAGATTTTAGACATCTCTAAGTTGTACCCATAGTCTAGGAGCTGGTTTTGAATCCACAAAATCTGTGAGCAACAACTACCTGCAGCCATGTATTCAGCTTCAGCAGTTGATGTGGACACAGAGGTTTGTTTCTTACAAAACCAGGAGACAAGTCTATCACCAAGGAATTGACAAGTTCCACTGGTGCTTTTCCTGTCTACTTTACATCCAGCATAATCAGAATCTGAAAATCCAGTTAGATCAAATCCTGAGTCATGTGGATACCAGAGACCTAGATTAGGACAACCTTTTACATACCTAAGAATCCTCTTAACTAATGTGAGGTGGGACTCTCTAGGGCTTACTTGGAATCTAGCACAAATGCATGTAGCAAACATTATATCTGGTCTAGTAGCTGTTAGATAAAGTAATGAGTCAATGATTGCTCTATAGCTTGTCTGATCAACTGGTTTTCCAGATTCATCAGCATCTAAAACAGCATTTGTAGGCATAGGTGTTTTCATAGAGGATGCTTCAGACATTCCAAATTTCTTAACCAGTTCTCTTGCATACTTGGTTTGAGAAATGAAAATGCCATCCACATGTTGTTTAACTTGCAATCCAAGAAAGAAAGCAAGCTCACCCATGCTACTCATTTCAAACTTTGAGTGCATAAGTTGTGAGAACTTTTTGCATAAGTTTGAATCTGTAGACCCAAATATGATATCGTCTACATAAACTTGTACTAGTAGGGTATGGTACCTATGGGTTCTAACAAAAAGAGTTTGGTCTACTCTACCCCTTTTAAAATCATTTTCCAACAAAAAACAAGCTAAGGTCTCATACCATGCTCTAGGAGCTTGCTTGAGACCATATAAAGCTTTATGCAGTTTAAAAACATGATCAGGAAAGGTTGGAGAGATAAAACCTGGAGGTTGCTTTACATAAACTTCTTCCTTGATGTCTCCATTGAGAAATGCACTCTTGACATCCATCTGATATACCTTGAATCTCTTGTGAGCTGCATATGCAAGGAAGATTCTTATGGCCTCCAACCTTACAACTAGTGCAAAGGTTTGGTCATAATCAATTCCTTCTTCTTGGCAATATCCTTGTGCAACAAGTCTTGCCTTGTTTCTCACAATTATTCCTTGATCATCCAACTTGTTTCTGAATACCCATTTGGTTCCAACAATTTGCTGGTTCCTTGGTCTTGGTACTAATTCCCAAACTTTATTCCTTTCAAATTGATTCAGCTCTTCCTGCATTGCAATGATCCAGTTTGGATCTTTCTCTGCATCTTGTATGGTTTGAGGCTCAATTTGAGAAAGAAAGCAGGTGTGCATAATATTTTGATTAACTTGATTCCTTGTTTGCACACCCACTGAGATATCTCCAATTACTTGTGAGATTGGGTGATCTCTTGTTGTTGCAAGATCAACAAGGGGTGTTGATGATGCACCAACCTGTGTTATTGTTTCCTCTTGTGGAACAACAACTGGTTCTTCAATTTGTTGGCCTTTTGAACTTTCCAAAACCTGAAATTCCTCTTCATTGTCACTGAGTTCAGTGTCTTGCTGAATTGGTGAAGGTAATGACCCTTTGTCTGTGATGGTAAGCTGCTTCAGATTTTCTGAAATTGAATGTTCCTGCAAATTGCTTATGGTAGAAGTCTCCTTCTCCTTATAAGACATGTTAGTTTCATCAAATGTAACATGCATGGATTCTTCAATTTTATTTGAGCACTTGTTAAAAACCCTATAAGCCTTGCTAGTCATGGAGTATCCCAGAAACACTCCTTCATCAGCTTTGGCTTCAAATTTAGCTAGGTATTTCTTGTCATTATTGTGAATGAAGCAAATGCAACCAAAAATTTTGAAGTAATTTACTTTAGGTTTCTTCCCTTTGAGTAACTCATAGGGAGTCTTACCCTTTAGTTTATGTATCAGGCTTCTATTCAAAACATAGTTGGAGGTGTTCACAGCCTCTGCCCAAAAGGTTAGAGGAAGGTGAGCATCTGTCAACAATGTTGTGGCAGATTCAATAAGGGTTCTATTTTTCCTTTCAACTACCCCATTTTGTTGAGGAGTTCTTGGAGCTGAGAAAGTGTGCCTGATACCTTCATTCTGGCAGAACTCTAGCATAAGAAGAGAATCAAACTCTGTCCCATGATCACTTCTGATCAGGGCAATGTGAGTATTGAACTCAATCTGTATGCCTTTGAGAAAATCTGTCAAAATCTTGAAGTTATCAGACTTCTTCCTCAGAAAGAACACCCAAGTGAATCTTGAGAAGTCATCTACAACTACTAAAGCATAAGATTTCCCTCCTAGGCTTTGTACATTAATTGGTCCAAAAAGGTCCATGTGCAATAAGTACAAAATTCTAGGTGAGTCACTCTTATTAAGTGACTTGAAACTATTTTTAGTTTGCTTGCCTAATTGACAAGCCTTGCAAAGTCCTTCCTTCTTGTAGGGACCAGAAGGTAGTCCTCTAACAAGGTTGTCTTGGGATAACTTAGCAATGGTTCTAAGGTTCACATGTCCTAGTCTTTTATGCCAAAGTTCATTAGGTTTGCTAAGGGAGTTAAATAAACAAATATCTACTTTAGATGAATTGAAATCAACTAGATATATGTTATCTTGTCTATTACCAATTAAAACAATGTTGTTATTTAATGCAATATTACATGCTGAGTTGGTAAACCAAACCTGATAACCAGCATCACATAGCTGGCTGATGCTGATTAAGTTGTGCTTTAGTCCTTCCACATAGGCCACTTTCTTGAATGTAATTGACCCTATTTTGACTTGGCCATAGCCTTTTGTTTGTCCAAAATTTGAATCTCCAAAGATTACTTTGGGTCCATGTTTGGCTTTGAAGGACACAAGGTTCTCCTTGTTGCCAGTCATGTGCTTTGAGCACCCACTATCCAAGTACCACTGCTGGTTCTCAATTGGATAGGTCTTTATCTGCACATACAACAAATCAATTGTTTTTGACCCAGTTTACCTTGGGCCTTTCTTGATATCCTTTAAATTCTGAAATAAAAGACATCTCAGGTTGACTCTTATAGCCTACAGGATGATATCTCCTAGGAGGTATTGTCCATTCAGCATAAGGGTTAAAGTGATGAGATGTGGAGCTGGAATTAAATTTTGAATTAACCCCTGAGAACTGACTTTTGCTCTGAGCTTGGCTCGACGCACGTCGAGCTTCGGTCGACGGACTCTGGTGAGTGCGTCGAGCTCCATTCGACGGCGAAGGCTTGCTTTGTTCAGAAGGTAGAGGGCGTCGACCTGAGTTCGACGTTCTCTTGCGATTACGTCGAGCTCTGGTCGACGTCCGTCGAGCTTCGTTCGACGCTTCTTGTCCAGTTTCCTGGGTTAAGTCAGCATTCTTCCTAGCCACTATCAAGACTCCTTTACCTTTGTCACTGGTAAATTTGATTGGAGTTGTCAGCACTAAGGGTTGGCTGGATGAAGCACCCAAGCCCAGTGAACCATTCAATCTTGAGTTCACTGTACTTGTGATGTCCATCAATTTGATACTTCTCCCATTAAGGGTTTCTTCAAATTGTTTGGCCTTAGATAGCTCACCTTTCAGTGAAGCTATCTCCTCCCCACACTGCTTCAACTCTTCTAAGAGTCTAAGATTATCTGAGTTAATGGATTTGCATTCAATTAATTGTTCTCTGAGAGTTTTAATCAACTTTTGAGATTCAATCAAGTCAATGCACATAGATTTGAACTCAGATTTAAATTCATCAGAGGTAAAATCAAATGAATCTATTACCTGATCCTCAGTGAGTTCCTGATCAGATAGGTAATCAGCATCAGGCTCTAAATCAGTGTTCTTTTGAGATGCACTGATGGCCATCATGCAGAATCCTTTTTCTTCTGCATCATCCTCATCATCACTAGAGCTGGATGATGAATCAGACTCATCAGAGTCACTCCAGGATTCAGCCACAAATCCTTTTCTGGTGTGCTTGCTGTTGCTGGAGGAAGGCTTGTCATGGTACTTCCTTGACTCCTTATCCTTCCTTTTATCTTTTCTTTCCTTCTTGTCCCTTCTGTCTTTATCTTGATTTTCTGGACAGTTGGGGAAAATGTGTCCTGGTTTCCTGCAGCCAAAGCAGATAATATCTTTATTAGTAGATCTGTCATACCTTGGCTTGTCTTTGTCTTTGGATGACCATCTTCTGAAGTTCCTTTTATTCAGCTTATTGAACCTTTTGACCAGTAGGCTCATAAGCTCTTCACTTCCCAACACCTTTTCTTTAGGTTCTTCTTCCTGTGCTTTGAAGGCAATGGTTTTCTCAACCTTTTCTGTTGGTGTGGATGTCTTCTGCTCTTCTTCTCTCTTCTTAATGAATTGCTCATAACTCTTGAGCTTTCCTAGAAGAGCTTCTGTGGATAACTCACAGACATTTCTTCCATCTTTAATCGACCAGATTCTTGAGTCCCAAGAGCTAGGGAAACAAGTCAGTATCTTGTCATTTATCTCAGTGAGAGATATGTCCTTCTCTAGTGATCTAAGCTCACTGATGATTAGGCTCAGTCTGTTGTACATGTCAGCAACTGACTCAGACTCTGCCTTTTTGAAGTTCTCATACTGGGTGATGAGGTAGGATCTCCTATCCTTTCTTTCATCTGCAGAACCTGATACAATATCTGAAAGTTTTTCCCAGATCTCTTTAGCAGTATTGCAATCAGCTACTTTCTGGAAAATGTCATCTGACATGGTTTGAGCCAAAATGTTCATGGCTTTAGCATCTGCTGCCTTCCACTTCTTTATGTCAGCATCAGTTCCTGAAGGAGGAGGAACAGCTGATGTACTTGTTCCTGTGGGAGGTCTTGGACAATCTGTCAACACAGAATTAAAAATGTCTTCATCAAAAGAGTTCATGTACAGTCTAATCCTTGCTTTCCATAGTGCAAACTTAGAGAGATTGCACATAGGAGGTCTGGTACTAGCAAAGTCTTTGTTTTGTGCCATGAGTTTTAAAGATAAGTAAAACTAAGGAAAATAACCCTTTGAGAGAAATGATCTTATCAGGGATCTTTTGATCCAGGTGTTAGCCTGTATGAATGATCAACCTCGCTCTGATAACAATTGAAAGTGCAGGATAAGATCAATCCTAACTCTAGAGGGGGGTGAATAGAGTTATTTAAGATAATTTTGCAAATAAAAACTTGTGTGCAGAGAAAGTTTGACTTTACTTAGTGTAAGGTGCTAGCAAATAATCAGAGTAAAAAGAAATTCACAGCACAAAGCAAAACACAAAGAAACAAGCAATCCAGACGACACAAGGAGCTATAGTGGTTCCCCAAATCTGGGTACATCCACTCTTCTATCACCCTTGATAGGAATCCACTTCAAGATGAGTTGATCAGGTGTCTTGATCACCAGAGAGTTTTTGATCAGGTTCTCACAAACCAAAGGAGCTGATTTTGACCAGGTTTCAGCAAAACCAAAAATAACTTTTGAAGGGAGTTAAAACCCTATACAGAAAGAAAAAGAAAAAGGGATGAGGTTGTCTTCTCTATCAACAAGCAGAGAGAAGCAAAAGTGGATCTGTAGTTGTTGTCAAAGCTCCCCCTGAGATCAAGAAGAAGTTCAGGAAGGAGAGCTCTGCACAAGGGTGACAGGTCTTCAAAGATCTGATTTGCTCCAGCAAGAGATGATCCAAGAAGGTTGGATGGTTGTGTCTGAAGCAATCAGAATTCCTGTGAGTGAGCTTTCAAAACAATATCACAGAGAGAGAGAGCAGCTGAAGTCCTGTATATTGTTCTTCTCTGTATTCTGTATATTCTCTGTATTCTGTAAAATGAAAGACTGAATAATATAACTGAGTCTTCTTCTTCCTTTTCTTTGATAGCCGTTCGAAGTCAGCATTAATTGCTTTCCTTAAATGTCCATGCCTCAAAGGAAATGACAGGCAGACATTCCTTAGAAAATTCCTTGAGCCATGCACCAGATATGCTGTAACGGCCAATAAATCTTCAGCATTAATTGTCTGACAGAAGGAATTTGAATTCCTATTCAAAACTGACGGAAGTCTGGAAAACGTCGAGCTCACAGTAAAACGTCGATCTGAGCACGACACACATCGGCCAGAGAGTGTTTTCTGTAAGCAGAACTGGGTTCGACGGAACGTCGAGCTGAGGTCGACTCCACGTCGAGCTGAGGTCGACTCCACGTCGAGCTGAGGTCGACTCCACGTCGAGCTGAGGTCGACTCAGCGTCGAGCTGAGATCGACTCTGCGTCGAGCAGAGGTCGACTCTACGTCGAGCTGAAGTCGACTATGCGTCGAGCTGAAGATTACTCTAACTAGCCTATGTGACCTTTATAACAACAAGGAGGTCACAACACAAAATCCCTATAGAAGTATAGTCATCCTGGTCCAAATAGTAATAGGGTGTTCCAACAACCGTCATGTCGTAATCTTCTGTATGAGGCATCCTTGCCTCTCCACTGCTTCTTATTGTTCAAGAATTTCTTGAACTGTCGTGAGAGCAACGAGAACTCTCCTTCAGATTGTTCTGAGCCCGAGGTGCTTGGCTCAAAGTTTTCTTCTTCACTCACTTCTTGAGCAGGTGCTGGTAAGGCAGCTTTGCCCTTCCTTGAATTGTCAGCCTTTAATGCAACCGACTTCTCTTTTGAGGAGAAGCGACTTTTCTCTTCTTCAGCTTTTCTAGAATTGATCTGCAGTTCATAGGATATCAGCTTGCCAAATAGATTCTGTGGGTCTGTCTCAGCTAGTCTGCCAAACTCTCGGATGGCACAGACTTTGTTGTCCCATTCCTTTGTGAGAGACCTTAGAAACGTATCATTCAGCTCCCCATTAGTGAAGACTCGGCAATACACTCTTAGGCCATTTACTATCTTGAAGAAATTCTCAAAAGTATCTGAAATGGTCTCCTTTGACCCTTGCATGAAGGCTTCATATTTCTGGTTTAGTAGGGATCTTCTATCATCCTTCACTTCTTCAGTACCTTCCATCAGTGTTATTAGAGACTGTCACATCTCCTTAGCCGATTGGCAGTGAATCAGATTCTTCAACATCGAGTCGTCGACTGCACTTGTTATAATATTTTTAGCTTTCTTGTCCAAAGAGACAAGTGCAATCTCGTCCTTATCTAGATCCATCAATTTCTTAGGAACCTTCTTGGTTGGATCTATAGTGGAGGTAGTCATGGGGACGTAAGGACCTTCTTCAACAGTCATGAAGATCCAGGGGTCCATAGCTTCCATGAAAAATTTGATTCTCTCTTTCCACATGGGAAAGTTATTCTTTATGCACAGGGGAAGCTTGGCAAAATCTTTGGCCTTGTCCATTGCTTGAATATCCAAGTGACAACTTTCAAGAGGAAATTGATCAAGGTGTTAACCTTTTAACGACCAACCTCCCTCTGATACCAATTGAAAGTGTAAAGTTGTCAACCTAAATCACCTAGAGGGGGTTGAAAAGGTGAATCGTGCGTCTATTTGCGGAATAAAAATTATAAAGATCTTGCACAAGAATTCAAGCAATCATAGAAGACAAGAAGATGTATAGTGGTTCCCCAATCTTGGGTACGTCCACTTTACCTCACCGATCTAGCAAATCACTAGACTCGGCTACTCCATTATTTCGGATTGAAAACAATCCTACGCCTCGGAACTAAGTTCCTACAAACTCGATCCAAATAGATCTGCACTCAGAAGATAAAACTTCCTACAACTCGGAGAGCAACGCTCCTACACTCGGAGAAAATCTCCTATAACAATAACAAAGAGATTTAGAAATACAAATAAAGTAATTTATCAGATCTGGAAAACTATAAGTCTCTAGGTCTTCTTCTTGAACTTTGCGGCTCTTTCAGAAATGGTTGAAGAAGACATATAGATCTGACCTGAGAAAGCTTTGACCTACTCAATCAAGGAGAGGATGAGGATCCCTTGAACAACAAGTCTTTCTTTATCGAAAACAGAACACTCGATCTACTCGTGAGTGGCGGCGGCGACTTCAGAATTTGTTCCTTTTCTTTTTGAGAGAGACAGCCGATCCAGAAGATTTCAAAGGTACGGACTACCGCTTCTTGTAAATGTTAGGGTTTGGTCTTAATGAAAAGTCTTTATATAGGATTACCCATAACGGTTAGAAAAGACATTAATGACGACACGTGGACAAATCACGTCAAGTCATTTGAAAATCCGGCCGATCTGGACTTAAATAATTTTCTGAAAAATTTGACCTACAGTTCTCGAGAAGTAACATTAGTTCTCGAGAACTAGTTTGATTTCTCGAGAACTATACTGTCTGGAACTAAAGTTAGTTTTCGAGACTTCAGGGCTAATACTTCTCGAGACCAATTTGGACTTCTCGAGAACCATAAGCTAACTTCTCGAGAACTATGAAGCTAAGCTTCTCGAGAGCTATAAGGACTTCTCAAGAACTACTCTGGACTTCTCGAGACCTATAATAACTTCTCGAGAACTACACTGGACTTCTCGAGAGTTCGGACTTAGAAAAATTCTTGAAGCTGTCTGGACTTCTCGAGAACTAAACGCTGGGACTTCTCGAGAACTTTGAAGCTAAGCTTCTCGATAACTTTGAAGCTAAGCTTCTCGAGAACTATAAGGACTTCTCGAGAACCACACTTCTGCTTCTCGAGAACTATAGAACGCTTCTCGAGATCATCTAACTCTACTTCTTGAGAACTAAGAGGCACTTCTCGAGAAGTGGACTTAGAGAATTTTCTGAACTTAGAGAAAATTTCTCCTAGTCCTGTCTTCATCCCATGCTCCAAGTGTTTGAACATAAAGTGTATCCCAATTGAGAGGCTACACATGAGTCAACACCTTGGATCACACAGTGAGGGATTACACCGTATGGTCCAGTGTTCCTGACCAACTATAGACTGACATTGGTCTACACTTAGCACTGAGAATCTGCAAACACACAACTAGAACAAGGATATCAAATACAACTTAATTCATCTTAGTTCAAGGGTGACTTCAAGCAAATCTGGGTTATTGTGGATGCAATACCCAACAGGTCTTTGGTATCGGACTGTCGTTCAAACCGACGTCGATATGCTGACTCGGCGGGTGTGGTTTACACTTAGCCAAAGGAATTCTTGTGGATATGGCCAGTATTAGTACGTGGTGACTCTAGGTTGTGTCCTTACAGAGACGTACGTAAGGGCTAGGCCCGGTAGTGTGGATACCCGCCTAGGAGTGGGGGGCACGACCCACTGTCTCCGTTTGCCACTACGGAGGTTCCTGGGAGTGAAGCTAGCTGCCCAAAAGGGGGTAACTAAAGGTCTGTGCGCATAGAGTCATGTGCGTGAGAGGCACTTGCATGAATCATGGCATAACATATCACTACACTCATACTTGCATACAACCTACACCCCAACGTATAAATCGGTATGAGACTTTTTATACGATGGGAGCTTTGTAGAAGACCCCTTAACTTATAAGTTTATCTGTGCATTCATATAAGTTAAGGTTACTTACTTCTTAGTATGTCTTTCTTACATATGTTGTTTTACTCTACTTGTTTACCTTACTGCTTGTTATTATAGAACTGCTAGCTTGTACCTTTCTTCCTTAGCTGTATATGCATTATAAATAACTGCTAGAATAGTTCTACCGTCACCTACTTTGTTTATTCTCTGCCTTCATAGCTTCCCTTTCCTCCTCCCCGCTCGGTTCCTAGGGGCCATGGGGGAGGGGTAGGGGATGATAGGACTTAGTCTTTTGACTAACAGTTTTCGGACCATAATATTACAGGGGCTCCGGATGGGAGATCCCTCAGTAGAAGGGGATACAACACCAGCGGAGTACGGTGCACATGGAGATGGGCCAGTCTAGCACAGGAGCACCGGCTACTGCTTCCGTGAGTGATTAGTTTACTTAGCTTCTGCGAGAGTTTGTAGTGAGGATTGATGTACCGGGCCTGAGCCCGTTTATATTTCATTGTACTGTTCTATTTCTGTACTTCTATTATCAAGTGGACTTGATGTGATTTCTAATATTTTATATTACATGTGATTGTGGACTTAGTTTTATCAGAACTAGGTTAACCTTCTTACTCTTTGGTGATTGTAAAAGGCCAGCAGGATCAACATTTTGTAGTGGCGACCTTCCCGAGTGTCGGTGTCACCGCAAAGCGGTGGTTCTGGGCATAAGACCTCGGTGGCTTAAAAAAGAAAAAAATGGGGTCTTACAAACTGCTATCAATCCAAGAGAAGTAGTCCACAAAAACCCTAGGCTACCCCGCATGAGCTTAGTTTGCAGACAAACTAGCAGCGAAAGCAATGGTGTGCCCATAAGGGGAATCACATGTAAAAGTCCACTTTGTTCTTTAGTTCCACTTGTACATTATCTAATAATTGGAATTTTTCCTTTGTAACTTGCAACGAATCCTACTCCGTAGCAGGGTACACCTCAAGCACAGAATATGGTTCCACCCCTGCCGGCTCCGACTCCGTTCCAGCAGACGAAGATAGGGTAGACACTGACGGCCATTCTGGAGGCCTTCAGGACTCAGCAGGCCCCGGCTCCACACCCAAATCCCAGGGCCAACTGGATGAGTGCCTTTCGAGGGCTTTCTCCTCCATCCTACCTCGGGACGGAGTCAGTAGTCCGTATGGAGGAGTGGTTGGACATCATCTTAGAGATGCTGGATGGAATTCGATGCCCGATGGAGGAGGCGGTTGTTTTGGCAGTTTCCTGCTTAGAGTCACATCGGAAGAGATGGTGGAAGTCACAGCTAGATACCACCTTTGCTGGAGTGGATTGCGCAGACATCTCCTGGGAGGAGTTCAGAGCTTGGTCCTCGGTGCTCATTCCAGGGGCTCCTTCTGTGCCAAGTGGACGATTGGGCTTGGTCTTATGGTGTTACGCTCCCATAGGCTCCTTCTATGCCACACGATAGGCCAGTTTGGGTTGTGTTCTTAGTGCACATCTACCCAATACCCCTCTGTGTCGTAGTACGCATGGAGCTCCGCTATTGTGTTCTTAGCATTGAGGCGTACGGAGGCCTAGGCCAGGTAGTGTGGAGACCAGCCTTGTAGTGGAAAGCCCATTTCACTGTCACCGTCTATCCACGACGGATGGTGCCTGAGAGGTTAGGTACCTGCTCGAAAAGTGGGAACTACAAGTCTTTGTCGACATAGTAGTGTGCGTGTATGTGAGCATGGGTGAGTCATCATATTGCATTCATAACACTACATTGCACCGCATAAGAACCTTATCATATAAGTTTATATGGGCACTCTTATATGATGAGTTACTTTATTGTTAAGCCGATCCTTAGCTTATAAATATGTATAGGCATTTTTACAATTTAAGTTACTTTTCAGTTGTAGCTCTATATACTTTGATGGATGGATATTGGTTGTGTCGAACTGCTAGAGTAGAATGTTGATAATGATGTTATATAATGATGTTATTACCACTCATGATATATATATATATATATATATATATATATATATATATATATATATATATATATATATATATATATTCTCCACCTACTTGTTATTACTGCTTATATATATTGTACCTGTTGGAACACCCTATTACTAATTTGGGTCAGGATCACTATGTCAATAGGATTGCTGCTTTGACCTTATTGTATAGAGAAAAGGTCAACTAGTTTGGTCTAAGGCTTAGGACTTAGGATTGGAGATTTTCCCAAGACCTCCTAGTTCAGAAGCAGAAGCCAAGAAGAAGAATTGAAGTTGTCGTCGAGCTCAGATCGACGAAGCATCGAACTTAGTTCGACTATCTGTGAGTTCAGGCTGACAAAGCGTCGACCTCAATTCGACGATCTCTGAGCTCAAGTCGACGAGGCGTCGAACCCAGTTCGACGATCTCTGAGCTCAGATCGACGATTTCTGTCCAAGTCAAATCCCAATTTCTCTGAGCTCAGTTCGACGATAGTTGATCTCAGATCGACGATTTCATTTTGAGATCGACGATTGCTGGGATTTTGTCAGCTTGTTAAGGATTTCAAATCAGAGGACTTCTTGCAGAAAATTTCTAGCCGTTATAATAAATCTGGAGCAAGTCTCAAGGAAACAAAGAAGGAATGTACTTAGGTTATTTCCTCTAGAGACAGTTGACAATTAAGGAAAGCATTTATGACTTTGCTAACGGCTATTTTCAAGATTTGTCGACTGGAGTTCTTATTATCACCATTCAGAGAGAACAAGAAGACATAGCAACATACACAGAGAGATACACAGAAAAGAAAAAGAAGATCAATAACTCAGAAAACTTAACAAGTTTTCTTTCTGATTCCTGCTGATCAAAAGCTTTCTCAAGCCTTCATCATTCACACTCCAGATAACAAACATTTCAGTCTTTGCTGAAATCATCTAGTGTTGGAGCAATCAAATTCTTTGAAGACCTATCACCCTTGCAAAGTTTCCAGTTCCTGAACTTCTGCTACACTTCAGGGGGAGCTTTGATAACATCTCATCCACTAGTGCTTCTCT
Organism: Platanthera zijinensis; assembly: GCA_039513925.1. Lineage (NCBI taxonomy): Eukaryota > Viridiplantae > Streptophyta > Magnoliopsida > Asparagales > Orchidaceae > Platanthera > Platanthera zijinensis. Next base: position 177,896,848 of record CM077085.1, on the reverse strand, counting down.
TTGATAGTTGACAGAGAATACAGCTTCACCCCCTTTTATTTTTCCTTTCCTGTAAAAGGGTTTTTAAACTCCCTTCAAAAGTTTTGCTTTGGTTTCTGAGACCTGATCAAAACTCAGTGGTGGCAAGACACCTGATCAAAAAATCTGGTTTGGTTTTTTGAGCACCTGATCAAAAGCTCTTTGGTTCCCAGGACACCTGATCAACTCATCCTGCAGTGGATTCCTACCAAGGTTGATAGAAGAGTGGATGCACCCAGGTTTTGGGGAACCACTATAGCTCCTTGTGTCTTCTGGATTGCTTGCTCTTTCTTGTGCTGTGTGCTGTGAATTAATCATCTTGTAGTTGTTTTATTTCAGCTTCTGCTTAGCACTCTACACCTATTAAATCAAGTCTTCCACTGCTAAAATAATTTTTAATTTACCAAAATTATTTTAAATCACTCTATTCACCCCCACCTCTAGAGTGAAGGATTGATCTTACCCTCACTTTCAGTACCCTCTTCTTTTCTCTGCCCAGTGCCTAAGAGTTGCTGGGAGAGCAGATGTGATAGCCACTTAGTCTTTATGACTAACGGTTGCTACGTCTTCCATTTTAAGAGAAAACCCCACAGATAGAGTAACAACAAGTTGTGTAGGAGGGCAGTTAGTCCAGAGTGACAGGTCCTGATATGATGTTACCATCGTTGTCATTAGTTACAGATGTGAGTTTTGAGAGACTTATGTTGTAGCTCTTTGGGAAATTTGTGTACTCTGATATTATAGAAGTCGATGCTTATTATTATTGTTGTACTTATTTGGACTTATATACTTGTGTGGATTTTGACTTCTATTTTATATTCTTTATGTTGGATTGGCATAGATGAGATTGGTTAGGCCGGCAGGATAAGCATCTTGTGGTACAAGTTAGCTCGTGTGCTGACTCTACCGCAAGGCGGCTGTTCTGGGCATAAGACTCCCCTCGGACGTGTTTTGTGTTCCGGGAGGGCGTCTTACAACATCAAAGAGCTGCAACCCGCTATTTTCCGCTCGGCTCTCTAGCACATGCAATAGGACAATGCACCATAAGGATGACAAACAAGGCAACGATCATCTTTAGCTGACTAATTTATAACGACCCTGCCCTATACCCGGGGTAGCGATATTCCTTCCCTGCATGCATAGTAACCATACATAGACGTATTAGAAGAAGGTACAACTCAAGCACCATTGAATATATCACAAATATCTGCATCAACTGCCAAATGTTCTATGAACTCAGGGCACATTCTCGGTGTACTGGAAACACCACCGCCCAATAGTCCGAGACTGGCGGCAAACTATGAGCATTAATGTCTGACATATAACCAAGACTCTCCTCCCTACTACCAACATTAATTACCAGATCTATTAACCTGACATAGGGTGGGTACAGTTCAGCCTTTTCCTATTGCTCAAATTGCCATGCCATAGCCGAAAGCCGAGCTTCCATGGCTAAATGTGTTGGTACCCTAGTTTGATTTGAGTTTAGTCTTGTCTTCTTAGTCTCTTGACCCATGAATTATCTATGGTCAAAGGTCAAGTGTCTAGCTGTAGAGTTCCCAGCTTATCCAGATAAGAATTTGGTTAAGTTGTGTGTTCGTTCGACTATAGTCGAACGTCGCTCGACTATCGTCTATCGGCTGATCGACGATCATCTATCAGTTGGTTGACGTTCTGTCTACGTTGATAGCTCGACTATCTGTTGATAGGTCGACTATCTGTTTGTCTTGATAGTTCGACTATCTGTTGATAGGTCGACTATCTGCTTGTCTTTGATAGTTCGACTATCTGTCCTGATAGTTCAACTATTTGATAGCTCGACTATCTGTTGATAGATCGACTATCTGTGTCGCTTTGATAGTTCGACTATCTGTTGATAGGTCGACTATCTGTGTTGCTTCGATAGTTCGACTATCTGCTTGGATAGTTCAACTATCTGATAGTTCGACTATCTGTTGATAGATCGACTATCTGTTTTGCTTTGATAGTTCGACTATCTGTTGATAGATCGACTATCTGTTTTGTTTTGATAGTTCGACTATCTGTTGATAGGTCGACTATCTGTTTTCTGGGATAGGTCGACTATCTGCTTGATAGGTCGACTATCTGTGTTTGTTTGGTAGTTCGACTATCTGTCCGGATAGATCGACTATCTGATAGCTCGACTATCTGTTCTGATAGGTCGACTATCTGCCTAGGTAGTTCGACTATCTTCTTTGATAGTTCGACTATCTGGATCGTTCGACTATCTGTCTGATAGATCGACGATCTCCGTGCGCCGTTCGACGATCTCCTAAGGTCGTTCGACGTTTTCTGTTTGCCTTTTTATTTTGTATTTATTTATTCTATTTAATTAATTAATATATTATCTGGCATTCTATTTCAGTTGTTTTATGATAATATTTCCAGGCAATATCTGCTCCATCTCTTTTGCCTGAGTCAAATCTTTTCAGATAAAGTTGTTTGTCTTATTAGTTGACAGTGTATTTTACTTTATCTGCTGTCAGTCCTTTATAGCCGTTAGACTGAAAAGTCTTCCTTCTGCTATAAAGAGTTTGTCTCTGATGTGATTTTATTTAGTACCTTTATTATCAGATTGCTTCCTGCAGCTTCTTTGAAAAAGGTTTATCCCTTTTATAGAATATTTTGCTGCAGAGTTTGTTTGTCTTTGTGATATTTGCAGCCCAGGTTTCAAGTTTCAGAAGAAGACAAACAGTTCAAATTGAAAAGAGCCGTTGCTTGTTGCTGTTATAAAAGGAATCCTTTGGAGAAGGATTTCAGCTAGCTAACCAGTTATTCTAAGAGTTATTCAATTAGCATTCAAGCTTTCATCAAGACCAAGTTTACTGCTCTCAGCAATCTTCATTCAACTGAGAAGTGTTAAGCTCTTCTGCTCTTCTTCAACCTGAGTTCTCCTGTTCCAGGAAGTTCTAACTCAGAGATCTTTTGAAGAAGAAGAAGAAGATAGCTGCTAGAAGATTTTCTTTTATTATTTTATATCTTCTTGTAGTTCTTCCTTCAGTACTTACTGAAGAGTTTCTGCACTGAAGCAAGACTTCACCTGGACGTTCTTTGAGCCAGGGGGAGCCTTGATTCTTTTGAGCTTTCTAGCTCAGTGCAAGTCTTTGTGCTTCTCTAATCTATTGTAAAATAGAGAAGACTTTTTAACCTTCTTTCCCCCTCCTGTACAGGGTTATTACTCCCTTCAAAAGTATCCCTTGGTGGCAGGGCACCTGATCAAAAACCTGTGTTGGTTTTTAGACACCTGATCAAAAGTCTAAAGGGTCTCTTGATCTACCTGAAGCAGATCTTGTGGTGGTAGGGCACCTGATCAAAAACCTGTAGTGGATTCCTACCTTGTTGGTAGAAGAGTGGACGTACCCAAGTTGTTTGGGGAACCACTATAAATTCCTTGTGTCGTCTGGAATGCTTTGTTTAATTCTTGCATTGTGACTGTGATTAGATATAACTAGGTTTGCTAGTTGCTGATTAGGATTTCCAAGCCTTAACTGTAATTACAGTTAGCTTGAGTTTGTGCACAACACTTGTGTTAGGCTTTAGGGTTATCTCCTTATCTATAATCTTTTCATTCCGCATTTCACTCCAAGGGAGTTGGGTAGACTATTAAGTTTTGTCTAGTGCAAAATTTGATAACTCTATTCACCCCCCCTCTAGAGTAGTATCTATCCCTTCACTTTCAATTGGTATCAGAGGGAGGTTGACTGACTGAATAGGCTAACACCTAAGTCACAAGATCCTGATAGATACCAAGGATTATTGATTCTCACTTCATGGCCCAGTCCAAGGATTATTCTAGCACCAGACCTCCAGCATGCAACTTAGCTAAGTTTGGCATCTGGAAGGCAAGGATTAAATTATATATGAATTATATTGATGAAAGTATCTTTGCTTCTATTTTGTTAGGACCCCCAAGAGCACCTGTTGCTGCTTCTGCCTTGAAAGTGAAGGGATAGATACTACTCTAGAGGGGGGGTGAATAGAGTTATCAAATTTTGCACTAGACAAAACTTAATGGTCTACCCAACTCCCTTGGAGTGAAATGCGGAATGAAAAGATTATAGATATAGAATTAACCCTATAGCCTAACACAAGTGTTGTGCACAAACTCAAGCTAACTGTAATTACAGTTAAGGCTTGGAAATCCTAATCAGCAACTAGCAACCTAGTTATATCTATTCACAGCCACAATGCAGGAATTAAACAAGTCAATCCAGATGACACAAGGAATTTATAGTGGTTCCCCAAACAACTTGGGTACGTCCACTCTTCTACCAACAAGGTAGGAATCCACTCAGGTTTTTGATCAGGTGCCCTGCCACCAACAGGATCTACTTCAGGTAGATCTAGAAACCCTTTAGACTTTTGATCAGGTGTCTAAAAACCAAGCACAGGTTTTTGATCAGGTGCCCTGCCACCAAGGGATACTTTTGAAGGGAGTAATAACCCTGTACAGGAGGGGGAAGAAGGTTAAGATGTCTTCTCTATTTTACAAAAGATTAGAGAAGCACAAGGACTTGCACTGAGCTAGAAAGCTCTAAAGAATCAAGGCTCCCCCTGGCTCAAAGATGTCCAGGTGAAGTCTTGCTTCAGTGCAGAAAACTCTTCAGAAAGATCTGAAGGAAAAACTACAAGAAGATAATAAATAATAAAATTAGAGATCTTCAAGCAGCTATCTTCTTCTTCTTCTTCAAAAGAACTCTGAGTTTGAATCTTCCTGGAAGCAGGAGAACTCAGGTTGAAGAAGAGTAGAAGAGCTTAACACTTCTCAGTTGGATGGAAATTGCTGAGAGCAGAAGACTTGATCTTGATGAAGGCTTGAAAGCAGATGAACTGGGTAACTAGTTAGCTAGCTTGAATCCTTCTTCAAAGGGTCCTTTTTATAACAGCAACAAGCAACGGCTCTCTTCAATTTGAATTACTTGTCTTCTTCTGAAACTTGAGACCTGGGCTGTAAATATCAAGAAGACAAGACAATCTCTGCAGCAGAAACATTCTATAAGGGATAAACCTCTTTCGAAGAAGCTGCAGGAAGCAATCTGATAATAAAGTACTAAATAAAGTCACATCAGAAACAAACTCTTTATAGCAGAAGAAAGACTTTTCAGTCTAACGGCTATAAAGGACTGACAGCAGATAAAGTAAAATACAATGTCAGCTAATAAGACAAACAACTTTATCTGAAAAGATTTTACTCAGGCAAAAGAGATGGAGCGGATATTGCCTGGAAATATTATCATAAAACAACTGAAAAGATATGCCAGATAATGTATTAATTAATTAAATATAATAAATAAATACAAAATATAAAGGCAGACAGAAAACGTCGAACGACCCTCGAAGATCGTCGACCGACGCACGGAGATCGTCGAACTATCGGACAGATAGTCGAACGATCCAGATAGTCGAACTATCACAGGAGATAGTCGAACTATCAGAAGATAGTCGAGCTATCAGATAGTCGACCTATCAACAGATAGTCGAACTATCAAAGCGAAACAGATAGTAGAACTATCAACAGATAGTCGAACTATCAAAAACAAACAGATAGTCGACCTATCAACAGATAGTCGAACTATCAACACAGAACAGATAGTTGAACTATCAACAGATTGTAGAACTACCAGATAGTCGAACTATCAAAGCAGATAGTCGAACTACCAAGCGAGAACAGATAGTCGACCTATCAACAGATAGTCGAACTATCAACGCAGAACAGATAGTCGAACTATCAACAGATAGTCGAACTACCCAACAACGACAGATAGTCGAACTATCAACAGATAGTCGAGCTATCAGATAGTTGAACTATCCAAACAGATAGTCGAACTATCAAAGCACACAGATAGTCGAACTATCAACCGATAGTCGAACTATCCTCGCAGACAGAACGTCGAGCAACTTATAGACGATCGTCGAACAGTCAGTCGACGATAGTCGAGCGGCGTTCGACGATAGTCGAACGAACAGACTACTTAACCAAATTCTTCATCTGGAAAAGCGAGGACTCTACAGCTAGACCACTAACCATTGACCATAGATATTTTTTGGGTCAAGGGACAAAAGGAGAAGACTAAACTCAAATCAAACTAGGGTACCAACAATCTCCCCCTATTTGAGTTAAGTCTCTCAAAAACTAAAACATAGAACTAGCTAAAGAGCAATAAAATTAATACAGGAAATAGACAATTAACTAGCAGTTATCAAACAGATAAACAATCAGTCAAATATATATAACAGCAGTCAAGCAAAACTAAGGATCTACAGAATCTGGCTTAGGGTTAGACGAGCTAGGAACAAAGGAAACTTTCCTCAAAGGATCAATAGCCTCTTTCTTAGACATCTTCAAGTCTTGCGCGCCAATAATTTTTAATTCTGCAGCCCTTGGAACAACGGCTTCCGGGTGCTTTTCCATATATTTTGAAGGGTCAAAGACCTCAGGATTAACCTGGAACTTTTCGAACTCCTTCTTTCTGAATGTAGACATGGTGGTTAATCCAGTAGTATCTTTTCCTTCAGCTTTTGCTTTCCTGATTTGAGCTGCTCCAACCAATTCGTGAAAACGAGCCATCCTAAAGTTAGGATCAAGCTCAGGACTTTCATAAACAGTCTTAGAAGAAGTATCATCTGGTTCTCTATCTTGATTAACTAGATAAGACAGGGGAGCAGACTTAGCAAAGTTCTTGGTAGAATTTTTAAACAAAATAAACTACTTACCTTTTGAAACAATTTTTTCAGAATGCACTGGCATTGGAGATGAAACTCTTTTCTTTGGAGAAGGAGGAGGGGAAAAAGTTGGTCTTTGAAACACAACCTCCTTCACTTGTTCTCTTACTGTATCAGTTCTTTGATGACCAGAATATGATTTACCTTGAAAACCTTGAGAGCTTTTCCTTGAAGAAGACTGAGGAGGAGCAGATTTTCCTGACGGAGCAGAAGGATTGGCAGATAAATTCCCAGAGGCTCCTGCACCAAGAGGTGGAGGAGGAGGACCTCTGGGTGTCCATCTAGGGGTAGGACTATCATATTTCTTAGCTTTCTTTCTCTCTTTCTGCTGGTTCTTGGAGAACCACATCCAATGTTGAAACTCTTTTGATTTGGGGTCAATTCCTTTCAGAATATAGTATGGAGTATCATTGTCACGATTGGGAGGAGGAGGAGCAATAGCTTTTCTTTTCTTCTGAGCAGCTTTCTTTTTCTTTGAATTTTCAGATAGATCTGAATCCTCTTCATCTTCAGAGTAAGATGATGGAGGATTGTCATATGGATCATAGGCTTCAGAAACAGCCTTTTCCTTTAAAGTAGCTTTCTCTTTTTCCTCTTTTATGGCATCCTGAGCCAGAAGGGAATCCAAATCAAGTCCTGGGGAATCATCCCAAACAGTTGACTTTTCAACTTGCAAATCTTTTTCTTTCTCTTCTAACAAAGATTGAACTCTTTGATTCCAAGCAACTCTTGCTTTCTCTTCTTGATTTACAGACACATCTTCTAAATCATCTAAAAAAGAATCCAATTCTGGATCTACTTGAACATCAGGAACATCTGGAGCAGCTTCTGAAACAACTGCTATAACCTGAGCAGCTATATCTTCTTTAATATAATCTGTAGATTTATGAACACAAATCTGCTAAATAAGCTAAAATCATTCCTTCTAGGTATTCACAAGCTAGCAAATTAATTGACTCGTCAATAAAGCGGATGAGTGAATTACCTTCATATTTTACCAACTCCCAAGATTCATCTAGGTAGGATGTAATAATCCCTTCTAGGAAATGGGCAACCACGGGAGTGGTGAGATCTTCTAAGCAAACTTTCACAGCAAATTCAGATAGCATAATTGCATCAGATATTTCTTTGTCAGATAGCACTGAAACTGATTCATCTTGAGCTTGAACTGCATCAGTCTCTTCTTAAACTGCTGGAAGAACTGCTGGAAGGGAGGCTGGAGGCTCTGAGACATCTTCACAGAACATCTCCCCCTGCCTGATTTCAGTGGAAACTGAAACCAGGCCCCTTGAAGAAGAGGGCTCAGCAGATTTAGAAAGTGATTGGATGGAAGCAGTTAAGGTAGTAATAGAGGAGGCAAGTGGAGCAATTGCCTCTTCAATCATAATTTTGATTGAAGGGGTAATCAACTCCAAAATGCTAGAAATGAATTCTGGGGTGATCTCAAAAGATGATGGAATTGCAGTGGATGGAGATGCAGCAGAGATGGTTGTAGTGTTAGGATGAGAAGTGGTGTGGACTGGAGATCGAATTGGAGATGGAGCTGGAGAGTTAACAGGAGTGTTAACTGGAGAATGAATAGGGGACTGAATAGGAGACTGAGGAGGTGTTGGAATCCTCTCAGATCTTAACAGATCAAAACTAGGAGCAGATATCCTAGCCAGATGAGAAGGAAGAGGAGATGCTGGAGGGGAAGGAAGAACAACCGTGGTTGTTTCTCGAACAGGAGAAGGGGAAAGTCGTACTTCAGCTGAAGTTGATGGAACTTCAACTGAAGCAGACTGCATAGCAGAAGAAGATGAGGGAAGGGAAAGAGCTGAGCCAGCTTCTACCGGGTGAGGAGCGACCGAATCAGTCCTGGTGCTCTCTGATGTCGCTGGAGCAACCCCTGTGAGAGCGGGTTTCACAAAAGTCCTCTTCCACTTGGAGAACAAATTTGGGTCCATCTTCTTGCTCGCATTTATGGTTGTTGCAACGGAGACCAGCAGCTGAGGATACTTTTCCTTCAGAAAAATTCCAATAACCCTGCCTAGGGTAACCTCTTTCTTATTATTCTTTTTCCTTATCAGATCAAACGTTACTCCTGCCCAATCAATCTTTTTTTGATTAACAATTGCACACATCAGTGCAAATTGTTGCCTTGTAATATTGTCATGAGCAGAGTGCTTTCCAAGGAGCACTTTTCCAACTAACTCAGCGAGAAATTTAATCTTAAAGGGAAAATTGACCTTGAGCAGCTTCGTGGGAATGCCCTCCGCATGTCCCAGCTCAGTCAGCATTCTTCCAAACTCTTGAGCATCTTGCTCATAATCATCTTCACCATTTATCAAGCCAAAAACATCAGTCAAGACGGCCGGAGTTAAAGTTACCTCTTCTCCGTTGATGGTGCCAGTCATCGAATCGTCAGAGGATGACGAAGTGAAAGCCCATTCCTTAATCTCGGGGACATTTAACTTAATCCTTGATGACATTAATCTTTCTAGACCTTGATCCCGGCATAACTGAAGAATTTCTACAATCCCTGCTTCACAACAACTGAAGGCGTCAAAATCGACGCTGAAACCTGCATCGAACTTTACAACGGCTAACACTGCGGGAGAAAACGCCATTGAATTGCTGGAGAATGCGCGAGAAGGACGGCGAAGACGAAGGGGACGAAGCGGCAGAAAATCGCAAGCGGGAAGACAGAATGCGAAAAGTCACGCTCTGTCGACGATAAAACAAAAGATCTTTTAACCTAGGTCGACTATCGGCTTTATATTAGACCGGAGATAGTCGATCTATTAAAAAGATACTAGACCCGATAGTCGAACGGCCATTCGACGATCGGCCCAGAAGCAGAGTAGTCGAACAATCGTTCGACTATTTCTGGCTTCTCAAACAACAAGCTGTCGTCATCCAGAGATCGACGATAAGCTCGACCTGTTCGACGATCTTCGAACGCCGGTCGGCGATCTTCAAACAGATAAGCTATCATTAACCAGAGGTCGACGATAGGCTTAATCCGTTCGACGATCTTCGATCATCGTTCGACGATCTTCGATCATCGTTCGACGATCTTCAAGCAGGTTTCAACATAGGCAGATATAGTCACACTTAGTCTCGTCCATTGATCATGCCTAGTTGAACTAAAAAGAACAGATGCTTCTGTTCATCTAAGGGCTTGGTGAATATATCACCTCTCTGAAACTCAGTGGATATGAACTCAAGACAAATCTTGTTCTTTTCCACACAATCTCTCAGGAAATGGTGCCGAATCTCAATGTGCTTCGTTCTAGAGTGGTGCACTGGATTTTGTGCAATGGAGATAGCACTGGTACTGTCACACATGATTTTGGTATTCTTGTGTGAGTAACCATAATCCACAAGCTGGTTTTGAATCCACAGGATCTGTGAACAACAACTAGCAGCTGCTATATATTCAGCCTCTGCAGTTGAAGTTGAGACAGAAGCCTGCTTCTTACAGAACCAAGAGACCAATCTCTCTCCCAGGAACTGACAAGTTCCTGAGGTGCTCTTCCTGTCAACTCTGCAACCAGCATAGTCAGAGTCAGAGTATCCAATTAACTCAAATTCTGATTCTGCTGGGTACCAAAGTCCTAGATTTGGACATCCCTTCAGGTATCTCAGGATTCTCTTTAGAAGAATCAGATGAGATTTCTTGGGGTTGACCTGGAATCTAGCACAAAGGCATGTAGCAAACATTATATCAGGCCTACTTGCAGTTAAATATAATAGGGAACCAACAATGGCCCTATAATTCTTTTGATCAACTGGCTTGCCGTGATCATCAGAATCAATAACTACATTAGTAGCCATAGGTGTAGGCATTGCTGAAGCATCAGCCATCCCAAATTTCTTTACCAATTCCTTGGCATATTTGGATTGGGAGATGAAGATACCATCAGCATCTTGCTTAACTTGGAGACCAAGAAAGTAAGACAGCACACCCATACTACTCATCTCAAACTTAGAGTGCATCAGGTCAGAGAACCTTTTGCAAAGTTTGGGATCAGTGGAGCCAAATATAATATCATCTACATACACCTGAACTAACAGGATTGTGTCCTTATGATGCTTGACGAAAAGGGTTCTATCAACTACTCCCCTAGTAAAGTTGTGCTCTAAAAGGAAACTAGCTAGAGTCTCATACCAGGCTCTGGGAGCTTGCTTTAGTCCATAAAGAGCTTTCTGCAACTTAAACACATGTGAGGGCTGAGTTGAAGAAACAAACCCTGGTGGTTGTTCAACAAACACCTCTTCCTTAAGCTCACCATTCAGGAATGCACTTTTGACATCCATCTGGAACACCTTAAATTTCATATAGGCTGCATAGGCCAAGAAGATCCTTATTGCTTCTAGCCTTGCAACAGGAGCAAAGGTTTGGTCATAATCTATACCTTCCTCCTGTCTGTAGCCCTGAGCTACAAGCCTTGCTTTATTCCTTACAATAATTTCATTTGCATCCAACTTGTTTCTATACACCCACTTGGTGCCTATGATCAGTTGGCTTTTAGGTCTTGGAACCAAAGTCCAAACTTTACATCTCTCAAACTGATTAAGTTCCTCTTGCATAGCAATGATCCAGTGGGGATCTAGCTCTGCATCTTTAAAGGTGAGGGGCTCAACCTGTGAGAAGAAATAAGCGTGCATCACATCCTATCTTAATTGGTGTCTTGTTTGCACACCAGCTTATATGTCTCCAATCACTTGAGATGTGGGGTGATCTCTAAGTGTGACAATATCAGCAGGTGGGATGTGATCTTCAGCAACAGTTGGGATTAATTCCTCAGGAGGAATTTGATCTACTGTTGGTGGTACAACAACAGCTTCTGCAATGTCTTCATCACTGTCTGATTCAGTGATCTGAAGAGTTAATAATTGAAGAATCTCTTGAGGGGCATCAGGTACCTACAATGAACTAGAGGAAGGAGAATTTTCCTTCTCCTTGTAAAACATCTGAGACTCATCAAAAGATACATGCACAGATTCTTCAATTTTACAGGTTGATTTTTTATAAACCCTATAAGCTTTGCTTACTTGGGAATATCCAAGCATAATTCCCATTGAAGCTTTGCTTCAAATTTTCTAAGCTATTCTTTATTGTTATTATGAATATAAACAATACAACCAAATACTCTAAAATAATTAATTTTAGGTTTCTTTCCTTTAAGCAACTCATAAGGAGTTTTACATTTAAGTTTGTGTATCAGACTTCTATTCAAGACATAATTGGCTGTGCTAACAGCTTCTGCCCAATAGGAGAGAGGCATATTAGCATCTGCCAACAATGTGCTAGCAGCTTCAATGAGTGTTCTGTTCTTCCTTTCAACTACCCCATTTTGTCGGGGAGTTCTAGGAGCTGAGAAACTATGTTTGATACCTTCTCTCTCACAGAATTCTTGCATGAGAAGAGAGTCAAACTCAGTACCATGATCACTTCTAATCAAGGCCACATGAGTAGAGTACTCAGTCTGCACACATAGTAGAAAGTCTGTAAGGGCTTTGAAGTTATCAACCTTAGTTCTCAAAAAGAAAATCTAACTGAACCTAGAGAAGTCATCTACAATTACTAAGGTGTAATACTTCCCTCCTAAACTCTGTACATTTATTGGGCCAAAAAGGTCCAAATGTAATAAATACAAGATTCTAGGAGAGTCACTCTTATTTACTGATTTAAAAGAGTTTTTGGTTTGCTTGCCTAGCTGACAAGCCTTGCATAGGCTCTCCTTCTTGTAGGGGCAAGAAGGTAAACCTCTAACAAGGTTGTGTTTAGATAACCTAGATATATTTTTAAGGTTAACATGACTAAGCCACTTATGCCACAAAGAATTATTATTAATTATTACTTCATTAAATAAACAGATTTCAGAATGAGATGAATTGAAATCTACTAAATAAATATTACCTATTCTTATGCCTACTAAAACAACATTATTATTTAAAGTAATATTGCAAGAAGAGTTAGAGAATGAAACCTGGTAGCCAGCATCACATAGCTGGCTGACTGAGATCAAATTGTGCTTCAGTCCAGTCACATATGCAACTCTCTTGAAAGTAACATCTCCAATTGTAATCCTGCCATAGCCTTCTGTCTGACCACAGCTGGAATCTCCAAAGATAACCTTTGGGCCGAGCTTAGCTTTGAATTTTGACAGATGATTTTTGTTTCCTGTCATATGCTTGGAACATCCACTATCCAAATACCACTTATTTTGAGTGATTGGATAGGCCTTCACCTGCAAGACATTTATTTAGACAGAGTGGACCCAGGTAACCTTGGGTCCCTTGTTTTTCACATAAGAAAAGCTTGAAATAAATGAAAATGCAGGCTGAGGGTGATAACCTAATGGGTGAGATCTCCTAGGTGGGATTCTCCATGCAGATGATGGGTCAACAAACCTAGGGTTTCTATTTTCATTTAGGTTTCTATGGTACTGATGATGATTTTGAAAATCATGTTGAAAACGTCGATCGACGTTCGACGATGGGCGCTCAGATCGTCGAGCTTCGTTCGACCATTGAGCTTCCGATCGTCGAGCGGCGTTCGACGCTCTTTGCATTTCTTTAAAAAATTTCTTTCTTTTCTCTCTCTTAGCCTTATTTAAAGTTTTATTAACTTGGTTTACTTGCTCAGTGTTCTTCATTCCACTAGCTGAAATGAAGTTCACTGGAGTTGAAAGATTATTTTTAAGAATAACTGGGGGTTCAATTGGAGAAGCTCCTAAGCCTAGTTTGTTATTACCTGACCTAGTGTTAGTCATGCTGGTAATTTCTAACAACTTAAGGCTTCTACCATTAAGTGATTCTTCTAACCTCTTAGACTTAGCTAACTCCATTTTAAGAAATTTAATTTCTTCACTACAAGTAGTGAGATCTTCCTTTAACCTAATATTTTCTGTAGCAATTAATTCTGAGTCAGCTAACTTATTTCTAAGTTCTTTTATCTCCTTTTCTGAGCTAATCAAATCTAAGCATAAAGATTTAAAATCTAATTTAAATTCTTCAGAAGTGAAGTCATAAGAAGATAGTACCTCATCTTCTATAGGCATCTCTTCATCTGAATCTGAACTCTCTGCAGCAGAGTGGTTGCTGCAGGCATCTATTGCCATGAGGCAAACTTCTTTTGCCTTCTTCTCTTCCTCATCCTCACTGGAGCTAGAGGAGGAAGATTCTTCATCAGAATCACTCCAGGTTTCAGCAATGAAACCTCTCTCCTTCTTCTTGTTCTTGTAGGAGGATGGCTTGGAGTGCTTCCTGTGCTGTTCCTTTTCTTTCCTCTTATCTTTGTTCTTCTCCTCTGGACACTCTGGTAAGATGTGTCCAGGCTTCCGGCAACCATAACAGATAATTTCTTTAGCAGGAGAACGGTCATACCTTGGTTTGTCTTCATAGCGTGAAGACTTCTTTCTGAATTCCTTTCTCCCCATCTTGAGAAACGTCTTGGCAAACGTCTTGGCAAACAATGCCATTAGCTCCTCATTTGATTGGCTGCCTTCAGAAGCATCAGCAGCCTTAAGAGCTATAGATTGCTCTTTTCTTGTTGGAGTAGGAGTCTTTGCTTCTGCTTCTGCTTCCCTTGTCTTCAGCACTTGCTCAAAAGACTTGAGCTTGCCGAGAAGGGCTTCAGTGGAGATCTCATTTGTACTTCTGGCTTCCTTGATGGGCCAGATCCTTAGATCCCATGTGCTAGGGAAGCACATTAGAATTTTATCATTGACCTCTATCAATGATATGTCCTTGTCAAGGGTCCTCTGTTCATTGATGATTGAGCTGAGCCTGGTGTACATGGCTTCAACTGATTCAGCATCAGTTTTCTTGAAGTTTTCATATTGTGAGATAAGGTTGGACCTTCTGTCCTTCCTTTCATCAGCTGAACCAGCTACAATCTGGTTCAGTGTATCCCACATGACTTTTGCTGAAGAGCAGTCAGCAACCTTCTGGAATACCTCATCAGACATTATCTGAGCCAGTATATTCATCGCCTTGGCATCTGCTATCTTGGCCTTCTTGTACTCATCGTTGTAATCTGGAGGAGGCACTGCACTCATATCAGTTGATGATGAGGCAGTGGCAGTAGCAGGTGCTCTTGGGGGACCTGACAAAATAGAAGCAAAGATGCTTTCATCAATAGAATTCATATATAATTTTATCCTTGCCTTCCAGATGCCAAACTTAGCTAAGTTGCATGCTGGAGGTCTGGTGCTAGAATAATCCTTAGACTAGGCCATGATAGTGAATATCTATAATCCTTGGTATCTATCAGGATCTTGTGACTTAGGTGTTAGCCTATTCAGTCAGTCAACCTCCCTCTGATACCAATTGAAAGTGAAGGGATAGATACTACTCTAGAGGGGGGGTGAATAGAGTTATCAAATTTTGTACTAGACAAAACTTAATGGTCTACCCAACTCCCTTGGAGTGAAATGCGGAATGAAAAGATTATAGATATAGAATTAACCCTATAGCCTAACACAAGTGTTGTGCACAAACTCAAGCTAACTGTAATTACAGTTAAGGCTTGGAAATCCTAATCAGCAACTAGCAACCTAGTTATATCTATTCACAGCCACAATGCAGGAATTAAACAAGTCAATCCAGACGACACAAGGAATTTATAGTGGTTCCCCAAACAACTTGGGTACGTCCACTCTTCTACCAACAAGGTAGGAATCCACTCAGGTTTTTGATCAGGTGCCCTGCCACCAATAGGATCTGCTTCAGGTAGATCCAGAAACCCTTTAGACTTTTGATCAGGTGTCTAAAAACCAAGCACAGGTTTTTGATCAGGTGCCCTGCCACCAAGGGATACTTTTGAAGGGAGTAATAACCCTATACAGGAGGGGGAAGAAGGTTAAGATGTCTTCTCTATTTTACAAAAGATTAGAGAAGCACAAGGACTTGCACTGAGCTAGAAAGCTCTAAAGAATCAAGGCTTCCCCTGGCTCAAAGATGTCCAGGTGAAGTCTTGCTTCAGTGCAGAAAACTCTTCAGAAAGATCTGAAGGAAAAACTACAAGAAGATAATAAATAATAAAATTAGAGATCTTCAAGCAGCTGTCTTCTTCTTCTTCTTCTTCAAAAGAACTCTGAGTTTGAATCTTCCTGGAAGCAGGAGAACTCAGGTTGAAGAAGAGTAGAAGAGCTTAACACTTCTCAGTTGGATGGAAATTGCTGAGAGCAGAAGACTTGATCTTGATAAAGGCTTGAAAGCAGATGAACTGGGTAACTAGTTAGCTAGCTTGAATCCTTCTTCAAAGGGTCCTTTTTATAACAGCAACAAGCAACGGCTCTCTTCAATTTGAATTACTTGTCTTCTTCTGAAACTTGAGACCTGGGCTGTAAATATTAAGAAGACAAGACAATCTCTGCAGCAGAAACATTCTATAAAAGGGATAAACCTCTTTCGAAGAAGCTGCAGGAAGCAATCTGATAATAAAGTACTAAATAAAGTCACATCAGAAACAAACTCTTTATAGCAGAAGAAAGACTTTTCAGTCTAACGGCTATAAAGGACTGACAGCAGATAAAGTAAAATATAATGTCAGCTAATAAGACAAATAACTTTATCTGAAAAGATTTTACTCAGGCAAAAGAGATGGAGCAGATATTGCCTGGAAATATTATCATAAAACAACTGAAAAGATATGCCAGATAATGTATTAATTAATTAAATATAATAAATAAATACAAAAGATAAAGGCAGACAGAAAACGTCGAACGACCCTCGAAGATCGTCGACCGACGCACGGAGATCGTCGAACTATCGGACAGATAGTCGAACGATCCAGATAGTCGAACTATCACAGGAGATAGTCGAACTATCAGAAGATAGTCGAGCTATCAGATAGTCGACCTATCAACAGATAGTCGAACTATCAAAGCGAAACAGATAGTCGAACTATCAACAGATAGTCGAACTATCAAAAACAAACAGATAGTCGACCTATCAACAGATAGTCGAACTATCAATGCAGAACAGATAGTCGAACTATCAACAGATAGTAGAACTACCAGATAGTCGAACTATCAAAGCAGATAGTCGAACTACCAAGTGAGAACAGATAGTCGACCTATCAACAGATAGTCGAACTATCAACGCAGAACAGATAGTCGAACTATCAACAGATAGTTGAACTACCCAACAACGACAGATAGTCGAACTATCAACAGATAGTCGAGCTATCAGATAGTTGAACTATCCAAACAGATAGTCGAACTATCAAAGCACACAGATAGTCGAACTATCAACCGATAGTCGAACTATCCTCGCAGACAGAACGTCGAGCAACTGATAGACGATCGTCGAACAGTCAGTCGACGATAGTCGAACGGCGTTCGACGATAGTCGAACGAACAGACTACTTAACCAAATTCTTCATCTGGAAAAGCGAGGACTCTACAGCTAGACCACTAACCATTGACCATAGATATTTCTTGGGTCAAGGGACAAAAGGAGAAGACTAAACTCAAATCAAACTAGGATACCAACATGCCTCATCATCTGATATGAGTGCAGTGCCTCCTCCACACTACAATGATGAGTACAAGAAGGCAAAGATATCAGATGCCAAGGCGATGAACATTCTGGCTCAGACAATGTCTGATGAGGTATTCTAGAAGGTTGCTAACTGCTCCTCAGCAAAAGTAATGTGGGACACACTGAACCAGATTGTAGCTGGTTCAGCTGATGAAAGGAAGGACAGGAGGTCCAACCTTATCTCACAATATGAGAACTTCAAGAAAACTGATGCTGAATCAGTTGAAGCCATGTACACAAGGCTCAGCTCAATCATTAATGAGCTGAGGACCCTTGACAAGGACATTTCATTGACAGAGGTCAATGATAAGATTCTTATGTGCTTCCCTAGCACATGGGATCTGAGGATCTGGCCTATCAAGGAGACCAGAAGCACAAATGAGATTTCAACTGAAGCCCTTCTCGGCAAGCTCAAGTCTTTTGAGCAAGTGCTGAAGACAAGGGAAGCAGAAGCTGAAGCAAAGACCCCTACTCCAACAAGAAAAGAGCAATCTCTAGCTCTTAAGGCTGCTGATGCTTCTGAAGGCAGCCAATCCAATGAGGAACTAATGGCATTATTTGCCAAGAGGTTTCTCAAGATGGGGAGAAAGGAATTCATAAAGAAGTCTTCACGCTATGAAGACAAACCAAGGTATGATCGTTCTCCTGCTAAAGAAATTATCTGCTATGGTTGCAGGAAGCCTGGACATATCCTACCAGATTGTCCAGAGGAGAAGAACAAAGATAAGAGGAAAGAAAAGGAACAGCACAGGAAGCACTCCAAGCCATCCTCCTACAAGAACAAGAAGAAGGAGAGAGGTTTCATTGCTGAAACCTGGAGTGATTTAGATGGGGAATCTTCCTCCTCAAGCTCCAGTGAGGATGAGGAAGAGAAGAAGGCAAAGGAAATTTGCCTGATGGTAATAGATGCCTGCAGCAATCACTCAGCTGCAGAGAGTTCAGATTCAGAGGAAGAAATGCCAACAGAAGATGAGGTACTATCTTCTTATGATTTCACTTCTGCAGAATTCAAATTAGATTTTAAATCTTTATGCTTAAATTTAATTAGTTCTGAAAAAGAGATTAAAGAACTTAGACATAGGCTAGCTGAATCAGAAATCATATCTATTGAAAATATTAAGTTAAAGGAAGATCTCACTAAGTATAGTGAAGAAATTAAGTTTCTCAAAATTGAGTTAGCTAAATCTAAGAGGTTAGAAGAATCTCTAAATGGTAGAAGCCTTAAGTTATTAAAAATAACCAGCATGACTAACACTAGGTCAGGCAATAACAAACTAGGCTTAGGAGCTTCTCCCAGTGAACCCCCAGTTATTCTTAAAAATAATCTTTCAACTCCAGTGAACTTCATTTCAGCTAGTGGAATGAAGAACACTGAGCAAGTAAACCAAGTTAATAAAACTTTAAATAAAGCTAAGAGAGAGAAAAGAAAACAATTTTTTAAGGAAATACAAAGAGCGTCGAACGCTGCTCGACGATCGGAAGCTCAATGGTCGAACGAAGCTCGACGATCTGAGCGCCCATCGTCGAACGTCGATCGATGTTTTCAATATGATTTTCAAAATCATCATCAAACCCGTAGAAACCTAAATGAAAATAGAAACCCTAGGTTTGTTGACCCATCATCTGCATGGAGAATCCCACCTAGGAGATCTCACCCATTAGGTTATCACCCTCAGCCTGCATTTTCATTTATTTCTAGTTTTTCTTATGTGAAAAACAAGGGACCCAAGATTACCTGGGTCCACAATGTTTAAATGAATTTCTTGCAGGTGAAGACCTATCCTATCACTCAAAATAAGTGGTATTTGGATAGTGGATGCTCCAAGCATATGACAGGAAATAAAAATCATCTGTCAAAGTTCAAAGCTAAGCTCGGCCCAAAGGTTATCTTTGGAGATTCCAGCTGTGGTCAGACAGAAGGCTATGGCAGGATCACAAGTGGAGCTGTTACTTTCAAGAGAGTTGCATATGTGACAGGACTGAAGCACAATTTGATTTCAGTCAGCCAGCTATGTGATGCTGGATACCAGGTTTCATTTTCTAACTCTTCTTGTAATATTACTTTAAATAATAATGTTGTTTTAGTAGGCATTAGATTAGGTAATATTTATTTAGTAGATTTCAATTCAACTCATTCTGAAATCTGTTTATTTAATGAAGTAACAATTAATAATAATTCTTTGTGGCATAAGAGGCTTAGTCATGTTAACCTTAAAAATATATCTAGGTTATCTAAACACAACCTTGTTAGAGGTTTACCTTCTTGCCCCTACAAGAAGGAGAGCCTATGCAAGGCTTGTCAGCTAGGCAAGCAAACCAAAAACTCTTTTAAATCTGTAAATAAAAGTGATTCTCCTAGAATCCTGTATTTATTACATCTGGACCTTTTTGGCCCAATAAATGTACAGAGTTTAGGAGGGAAGTATTACACCTTAGTCATTGTAGATGACTTCTCTAGGTTCAGTTGGGTTTTCTTTTTGAGAGCTAAGGCTGATAACTTCAAAGCCCTTACAGACTTTCTATTATGTGTGCAGACTGAGTACTCTACTCAAGTGGCCTTGATCAGAAGTGATCATGGTACTGAGTTTGACTCTCTTCTCATGCAAGAATTCTGTGAGAGAGAAGGTATCAAACATAGCTTCTCAGCTCCTAGAACTCCCCAACAAAATGGGGTAGTTGAAAGGAAAAATCGAACACTCATTGAAGCTGCTAGCACATTGTTGGCAGATGCTAATATGCCTCTTTCCTATTGGGCAGAAGCAGTTAGTACAGCCAATTATGTCTTGAATAGAAGTCTGATACACAAGCTTAAGTGTAAAACTCCTTATGAGTTGCTTAAAGGAAAGAAACCCAAAATTAATTATTTTAGAATATTTGGTTGTATAGTGTACATTCATAATAACAATAAAGAATACCTTAGAAAGTTTGAAGCAAAAGCTTCAATGGGAATTATGCTTGGATATTCCCAAGTAAGCAAAGCTTATAGGGTTTATAACAAATCAACCTGTAAAATTGAAGAATCTGTGCATGTATCTTTTGATGAGTCTCAGATGTTTTACAAGGAGAAGGAAAATTCTCATTCCTCTAGTTCATTGCAGGTACCTGATGCTACTCAAGAGATTTTTCAACTATCAACTCTTCAGATCACTGAATCAGACAGTGATGAAGACATTGCAGAAGTTGCTGCTGTACCACCAATAGTAGATCAAATTCCTCCTGAGGAATTAATCCCAACTATTGCTGAAGATCACATCCCACCTGCTGATATTGTCACACTTAGAGATCATCCTACATCTCAAGTGATTGGAGACATATCAGCTGGTGTTCAAACAAGACATCAGTTAAGATAGGATGTGATGCACGCTTGTTTCCTCTCACAGGTTGAGCCCCTCACCTTTAAAGATGCTGAGCTAGATCCCCACTGGATCATTGCTATGCAAGAGGAACTCAATCACTTTGAGAGATGTAAAGTATGGACTTTGGTTCCAAGACCTAAAGGCCAACTGATCATAGGCACCAAGTGGGTGTATAGAAACAAGTTGGATGCAAATGGAATTATTGTAAGGAATAAAGCTAGGCTTGTAGCTCAGGGCTACAGACAGGAGGAAGGTATAGATTATGACCAAACCTTTGCTCCTATTGCAAGGCTAGAAGCAATAAGGATCTTCTTGGCCTATGCAGCCTACATGAAGTTTAAGGTCTTTCAGATGGATGTCAAAAGTGCATTCCTAAATGGTGAGCTTAAGGAAGAGGTGTTTGTTGAACAACCACCAGGGTTTGTTTCTTCAACTCAACCCTCACATGTGTTCAAGTTGCAGAAAGTTCTTTATGGACTAAAACAAGCACCCAGAGCCTGGTATGAGACTCTAGCTAGTTTCCTGTTAGAGCACAACTTTACTAGGGGAGTAGTTGATAGAACCCTTTTCGTCAAGCACCACAAGGACACAATCCTGTTAGTTCAAGTGTATGTGGATGATATTATATTTGGTTCCACTGATCCCAAACTTTGCAAAAGGTTTTCTGACCTGATGCACTCTAAGTTTGAGATGAGTAGTATGGGTGTGCTGTCTTACTTTCTTGGTCTCCAAGTTAAGCAAGATGCTGATGGCATCTTCATCTCCCAATCCAAATATGCCAAGGAATTGGTAAAGAAATTTGGGATGGCTGATGCTTCAGCAATGCCTACACCTATGGCTACTAATGTAGTTATTGATTCTGATGATCACGGCAAGCCAGTTGATCAAAAGAATTATAGGGCCATTGTTGGTTCCCTATTATATTTAACTGCAAGTAGGCCAGATATAATGTTTGCTACATGCCTTTGTGCTATATTCCAGGTCAACCCCAAGGAATCTCATCTGATTCTTCTAAAGAGAATCTTGAGATACCTGAAGGGATGTCCAAATCTAGGACTTTGGTACCCAGCTGAGTCAGAATTTGAATTGATTGGATATACTGATTCTGATTATGCTGGTTACAGAGTAGACAGGAAGAGCACCTCAGGAACTTGTCAGTTCCTGGGAGAGAGATTGGTCTCTTGGTTCTGTAAGAAGCAGGCTTCTGTCTCAACTTCAACTGCAGAGGCTGAATATATAGCAGCTGCCAGTTGTTGTTTACAGATCCTGTGGATTCAAAACCAGCTTGTGGATTATTGTTACTCACACAAGAACACCAAAATCATGTGTGATAGTACCAGTGCTATCTCAATTGCACAAAATCCTGTGCACCACTCTAGAACGAAGCACATTGAGATTCGGCACCATTTCCTGAGAGATTGTGTGGAAAAGAACAAGATTAATCTTGAGTTCATATCCACTGAGTTTCAGAGAGGTGATATATTCACCAAGCCCTTAGATGAACAGAAGCATCTGTTCTTTTTGGTTCAACTAGGCATGATCAATGGAAGAGACTAAGTGTGACTTCTGCCTTGTTGAAACTTGTTTGAAGACAGTCGAACGACGTTCGAAGATAGTCGATCGGGTCAAGCCCATCGTCGACCTATGGTTGATGAAAGCTTGTCTGTTTGAAGATCGTCGACCAGCGTTCGACCATCGTCGAATAAGTCGAGCTCATCGTCGATCTCTGGATGACGACAGCTTGTTGTTTGTGAAGACAGAAATAGTCGAACGATTGATCGACTACTCTGCTTCAGGACCGATCGTCGAACGACCGTTCGACCATCGTGTCCAGTATCTTTTAAATAGATCGATTATCTCCGGTCTAATATAAAGCCGATAGTCGACCTAGGTTAAAAGATCTTTGCTTATATCGTCGACGGAGAGCGTCTTTTCGCATTCCGTCTTCCCGCTTACTCTGTGTCTTGCGATTTTCTCTGCCGATTCGTCTTCTCCGTTCCTCTCGCGCCTTCTCCAGCAAATCGATGGTGATTTCTCCAGTGCTCCTCGCAGTAGTCAAGTTTGACGCAGGTTTCAGCGTGGATTTTGATGCATTCAGCTGCTGTGAACCCGGTATCGTGGAAATTCTCCAGCTCTGCAAAGATCAAGGTCTGGAAAGGCTCATGTCAACAAGGATCAAGATAAACCCTCAAGAGATAAAAGAGTGGGCTTTCACCTCGTCTTCTACTGAAGATTCAATGACAGGATCTATTGGCGGAGTAGAGGTAATTTTGACTCCCGCCGTCTTGACTGATTTATTTGGATTGACTAATGGCGAAGAAGAATATGAGCAAGATGCTCCAGAATTTGGAAGAATGTTGATTGAGCTGGGACATGCAGAAGGCATTCCCTCGAAGCTGCTCAAGATAAATTTTCCTTTTAAGATTAAATTTCTTGCTGAGATTGTCGGAAAAGTGCTGCTAGGCAAACACTCTGCCCACGATAACATTACAAGACAACAATTTGCACTAATGTGTGCAATTGTCAACAAGAAAAGGATCAATTGGGCAGGTGTTCTGTTTGACTTGATAAGGAAGAAGAATAGCAAGAAGGAAGTTACCCTAGGAAGGGTTGTTGGGATTTTTCTGAAGGAAAGATATCCCCATTTGCTAGTTTCAGCTGCTACCACCATTAATGCCAGCAAGAAGATGGATCCCAACTTGTTCTCAAAGTGGAAGAGGACATTCCTGAAGCCAGCTCCTGCAGGGGCTGCTCCAGCTGCATCTGAGAGCACAAGGACTGACTCTGTCGCTCCCCACCCTCAAGAAGTTGGCTCAGCTCCTTCATCTATTCCTTCATCTTCTTCTGCTTTGCCGTCTACTGCAGTTGAAGTTCCTTCAACTTCAACTGAAGTATGACTTTCTGCCTCTCCTCCTGCATCTTCTCAACCCAACTTTGATTTGTTGGCGTCTGATATTGCCTCTCCAGTTCATTATCCCATTCCAACTCCTCCTCACTCACCTCCTTCACATCATTCTCCAGTTAACTCTCCAGTTAACTCTCCAGTTCAATCTCCAGTCCTCACCACATTTCATCCTGACACATCAACCATTTCTGCTGCTCCTCCATCCACTGCAGTTCCACCACCTTTTGAAATTACTCCAGAATTTATTTCCAGCATTGTGGAGTTAATTACCCCCTCAATCAAAATCATGATTGAAGAGGCAATTGCTCTACTTGCTTCCTCCATTGCTTCTTTGACTGATGCCATCAAAATTCTCTCTAACTCTGCTGAGCCCTCTTCATCCAGAGGCCTGGTTTCAGTTCCCACTGAAATCAGGCAGGGGGAGATGTTCAATGAAGATGTCTCTGAGCAGCCTTTGGCCTCCCCTCCAGCAGCTCAACTTGCAGTAACAGAAAAAGTAGCAGAAGGTTCAGCTCCTCCTCCATCTGAAAAAGAAAAAGAAATATCTGATGCAATAATGTTGACTGAATTTGTTGTAAAAGTTTACCTGGAAGAATCCTCAACTCCCTTAGTTGCCCAGTACCTAGAAGGAATAATCACTTCCTTTCTAGATGATTTATGGGAGTTAAGTCACCCTGAAGAAAATCCTGAAGGTATGTCTCTTTCCCAATTTGTAGATTACTTAATTGATATGTTAGTATGGGAATATCTGGAAGGTATGACTAGATGTCATTTAGCAAGATTTTACTCCTAATCCTACAGATTTAATGGAAGAAGTAGTGGTTGTCCAAGAGCCAAAACCTGAACCTGAACCTGCTAAAGAGCCTGAATCTGTATCAGCTCCTGATGTCCAAGTGATTGTAGAGCAAGCAGTGCTATCTGAGGCTGTAGAGCCTGTTCTAGTTTCTGAGGCTGCTGAACCTGCTCAGCAAGCAGTGCTATCTGAACTGGTCCCCTCGACAGTTCCTGAGTTTCAACAAAAGGATCCTGAAACTGAAACTGAAAAGTCTACTTTATGGGATGATTCCCCAGGTTTGGATCTAGATACTCTTCTAGCACAGGATGCCATGGAAGAAGAGAAAGAGAAAGCTGCCCTAAAAGAAAAAGAGAAAGCCATATCAGAAGCCTATGATTCATATGATCATCCTCCCTCATCTCATTCTGAGGATGAAGATGATTCAGATCTGTCTGAGGATTCTAAGAAAAAGAAAGCTGCAAAGAGGAAAAGAAAAGTTGTAGCTCCTCCTCCTCCCAATCCCGATCATGACACTCCTTACTACATTCTGAAAGGGATTGATCCTAAATCCAAAGAGTTCCAGCACTGGATGTGGTTCTCTAAGAACTAGCAAAAGGAGAGGAAGAAATCAAAGAGGTATGATAGTCCTACTCCCAGATGGACTCCCAGAGGTCCTCCTCCTCCACCTCCCGGTGCAGGAGCCTCTGGCAATATTTCAGCAAATCCATCTGCCCCTTCTGACAAATCTGCACCTTCTCAGCCTCCTTCAAGGAGAAGTTCTCAAAGCCATCAAGGTAAATCATATTCTGGATATCAAAGGCACGATGCTGAGACAAAAGAGCAAGTAAAGGAGATGGTTTATCAAAAGCCAATATTTTCACCCCCTCCTTCACCCAAGAGAAAAGTTTCACCTGCTGCTAAAGACACTTCAAAGAGTAAAAGAACTGTTTTCTCAGAAAAATCCAGTAAGAAGTTTGCTGAGTTTGCTCCTCCGACATCTCTTGTTATTCAAGAAGTTAAAGATCCAGCAGAAAGTTTATTAGATTTGTCTACCAAGTTTAAAGCTGTGAAGCCAATAGATACTACATCTGAAAATAAGTATGAAAGTCAAGAGCTAGATCCTGATTTCAGGATGGCTCGTTTTCTAGAACTTGTTGGCTCAGCCCAGATTAAGAAAGCTAAGGCTGAAGGAAAAGATTCTGCAAGATTTACAACCATGTCAAAATTCAGAATGAAGGAACTTGATAAAATCCAGGTTAACCCTGAAGTTTTTGACCCTTCTAAATACATGGAAAAGCATCCAGAAGCAGTCATCCCAAGGGCATCAGAACTAAAAATTATTGGTGTACAAGATCTGAAAATGTCTAAGAAAGAAGCCATAGATCCCTTGAGGAAAGTATCTTTTGTTCCTAGCTCTTCTGATCCCAAACCTGATTATGTAGATCCTTAAATTTGATTATCTGATGCTTATTTATCCGATTGATTGTTTATTGCTAGTTAGTTGTTTAACTATTTCCTGTATTGATTTTATTATTCTATAGCTAGCTCTGTGTTTTAGTTTTTGAGAGACTTAACTCAAATAGGGGGAGATTGTTGGTACCCTAGTTTGATTTGAGTTTAGTCTTGTCTTCTTAGTCTCTTGACCCATGAATTATCTATAGTCAAAGGTCAGGTGTCTAGCTGTAGAGTTCCCAGCTTATCCAGATAAGAATTTGGTTAAGTTGTGTGTTCGTTCGACTATAGTCGAACATCGCTCGACTATCATCTATCGGCTGATCGACGATCGTCTATCAGTTGGTCGACGTTCTGTCTGCGTTGATAGCTCGACTATCTGTTGATAGGTCGACTATCTGTTTGTCTTGATAGTTCGACTATCTTTTGATAGGTCGACTATCTGCTTGTCTTTGATAGTTCGACTATCTGTCCTGATAGTTCAACTATCTGATAGCTCGACTATCTGTTGATAGATCGACTATCTGTGTCGCTTTGATAGTTAGACTATCTGTTGATAGGTCGACTATCTGTGTTGCTTCGATAGTTCGACTATCTGCTTGGATAGTTCAACTATCTGATAGTTCCACTATCTGTTGATAGATCGACTATCTGTTTTGCTTTGATAGTTCGACTATCTGTTGATAGATCGACTATCTGTTTTGTTTTGATAGTTTGACTATCTGTTGATAGGTCGACTATCTGTTTTCTGGGATAGGTCGACTATCTGCTTGATAGGTCGACTATCTGTGTTTGTTTGGTAGTTCGACTATCTGTCCGGATAGATCGACTATCTATTCTGATAGGTCGAATATCTGCCTAGGTAGTTCGACTATCTTCTTTGATAGTTCGACTATCTGGATCGTTCGACTATCTGTCTGATAGATCGACGATCTCCGTGCGCCGTTCGACGATCTCTGAAGGTCGTTCGACGTTTTCTGTTTGCCTTTTTATTTTGTATTTATTTATTCTATTTAATTAATTAATATATTATCTGGCATTCTATTTCAGTTGTTTTATGATAATATTTCCAGGCAATATCTGCTCCATCT
The DNA here is from genome assembly GCA_039513925.1 of Platanthera zijinensis. Classification (NCBI taxonomy): domain Eukaryota; kingdom Viridiplantae; phylum Streptophyta; class Magnoliopsida; order Asparagales; family Orchidaceae; genus Platanthera; species Platanthera zijinensis. Next base: position 177,869,968 of record CM077085.1, on the reverse strand, counting down.
CTTTTGCCTGAGTCAAATCTTTTCAGATAAAGTTTTTTGTCTTATTAGTTGACAGTGTATTTTACTTTATCTGCTGTCAGTCCTTTATAGTCGTTAGACTGAAAAGTCTTCCTTCTGCTATAAAGAGTTTCTCTCTGATGTGATTTTATTTAGTACCTTTATTATCAGATTGCTTCCTGCAGCTTCTTTGAAAAAGGTTTATCCCTTTTATAGAATATTTTGCTGCAGAGTTTGTTTGTCTTTGTGATATTTGCAGCCCAGGTTTCAAGTTTTAGAAGAAGACAAACAGTTCAAATTGAAAAGAGTCGTTGCTTGTTGCTGCTATAAAAGGAATCCTTTGGAGAAGGATTTCAGCTAGCTAACCAGTTATTCTAAGAGTTATTCAATTAGCATTCAAGCTTTCATCAAGACCAAGTTTACTGCTCTCAGCAATCTTCATTCAACTGAGAAGTGTTAAGCTCTTCTGCTCTTCTTCAACCTGAGTTCTCCTGTTCCAGGAAGTTCTAACTCAGAGATCTTTTGAAGAAGAAGAAGAAGAAGATAGCTGCTAGAAGATTTTCTTTTATTATTTTATATCTTCTTGTAGTTCTTCCTTCAGTACTTACTGAAGAGTTTCTGCACTGAAGCAAGACTTCACCTGGACGTTCTTTGAGCCAGGGGGAGCCTTGATTCTTTTGAGCTTTCTAGCTCAGTGCAAGTGTTTGTGCTTCTCTAATCTATTATAAAATAGAGAAGACTTTTTAACCTTCTTTCCCCCTCCTGTACAGGGTTATTACTCCCTTCAAAAGTATCCCTTGGTGGCAGGGCACCTGATCAAAAACCTGTGTTGGTTTTTAGACACCTGATCAAAAGTCTAAAGGGTCTCTTGATCTACCTGAAGCAGATCTTGTGGTGGCAGGGCACCTGATCAAAAACCTGTAGTGGATTCCTACCTTGTTGGTAGAAGAGTGGACGTACCCAAGTTATTTGGGGAACCACTATAAATTCTTTGTGTCGTTTGGAATGCTTTGTTTAATTCTTGCATTGTGGATGTGATTAGATATAACTAGGTTTGCTAGTTGCTGATTAGGATTTCCAAGCCTTAACTGTAATTACAGTTAGCTTGAGTTTGTGCACAACACTTGTGTTAGGCTTTAGGGTTATCTCCTTATCTATAATCTTTTCATTCTGCATTTCACTCCAAGGGAGTTGGGTAGACTATTAAGTTTTGTCTAGTGCAAAATTTGATAACTCTATTCACCCCCCCCCCCCCTCTAGAGTAGTATCTATCCCTTCACTTTCAAAATGAACAGACACGGGTCACATCACCTTTCTCGAGGAGTTAAACATAACCGCGTTACATTTAATAGATTACTCTCACGGCCACCAGAGCTGAGAACCAAGCATACAGCTCACACACTAGCCATATGGTCTTCGAGAGAAAGGCTTCGTAATCAAAATGTTATCTAGAAGTTATCACCAGTGATAGCCACTACAACAGAATTTCTCTTTCTGTACCCAGACTAAGCCACAACTAGAACATCTGTCCAGAAAAACCTGCAGTATTTTACAGTTCCAGAAAAGCTGGACTTTCACAAAATATAGCTCATCAAGTGCTATCGACAGCGATACTCACTATCGCCCGGCGTTATCCAACGATTCTCACAACCGTGATATTTTTTGGGTATTTTCCTGGAGTGGCTCCAGCACTTCCTGCTACTCCCATTCATAGACACAACCCTTCAGACCCCATAAACTGCATGTTTATACTCAGAGTCTTCTACGGTACGCAAAATAAAATATCACCAATCCAGACCAACCTATCCGGATGGGCTTCACACAGTATGCTTATTCCATACTGCGATTTCAAGATTCTATATGCAAAACTACCCGGGAATATCACGGATCAAACCATCAGAATTCTCTTCACTTTTTCCACCTTTTGGCGGGGGATTTATGCATATGAAAAAAGGAGGACTTCACTTGCCCAAGAAGTAAGATCGTTACCCTCGTAGATCATTTTAGAGCCTAAGCAAGCTTTCTATCCGGCTGGAAAGGATTGTCTCTCTTTCCTCTTCACAGGTCATGCTTCGGTTCTTGATTCCGACCACGGGATCTCCTTCACAAAGCTTGCACGGCTTCAACATTCAACTTTCTTCTTCCTTAGCTCTTTCTTCTAAGAACTTGATGAAAAGGAGGAGAAAGAGTGAGAGAAGAGAAAAGACTTCTCTTTTCTCCACTCCTCTGCTTAAGTGACCTCGGGATTTATGCCAGCCACAAGATCCTATCTTCAATAGGAATGAATGACTACTTAAAGCTATTACTTAAGGGTTAGCTAGTCACCTAGAGGGGGGGTGAATAGGTCTATGAAATTTCTTAAGTCTTTTTGATGTTTTCTTACTAAATGATCTAGAGCTTGTCCTTAGTACTTGAAATATAAGAGAAGAACAAGCAACACAACAAAGCACACAAATGTTTATAGTGATTCCCCAACTTGGTACATCAACTTTCCCTCCCACCTTTCTAACTTATGTTATACAAGGCATAAACTCCTCCAAAATGCTCCTCAGAGCTTACACCTCAGGCCCTCAGACTTATACTAAGGTTCTCTTCAGAACCCTACCTCAGAACCACAAAGGTTCCTACCTAAGAGCCCTGCAGTGCTCCTACAGCTCAGTGGTCCTCAAACCACCTACCTCAGCCTTATCACTAAGGCCTATAGCTCAGGCTTCTCAGCTTTACAACTTCAGGCACAAGGCCCTACTCTCAGAGTGCTGTAGCACTCCTACAGCTCAGTACCCTTCCTGGTACCTACCTCAGTGCCCTTCCAGGCACCTACCTCAGTGATACACTTGTCACCTACCTCAGGCCAAAAAGTCCTACACTCAGTACCTACAAGACCTACACTCAGTGACACATTTGTCACCTCCAGCTCAGTGACTCAACAGTCACCTACCTCAGCCTCATCTCTAAGGCCTATTACTCAGGCTGGGAGGACAGCCCTACTCTCAGATCCACACTTGGATCCTACCTCAGTACCTCAACATGGAACCTACCTCAGTGACTAATTAGTCACCTACAACTCAAGCACAAAATGCCCTACAGCTCAGATTCAGACAACCTAAATCCTACAGGAATATAATTAAGAAATTTAAATACTAACTCAGAGATAAATCTCATAGTCTACCTTACTGGACTGAGCAGATATCAGTCCAGCCCTCTTGCTGTAGAAGGAATTAGTCTTCTTCTACAGCTAATTATTTCTCTGTTGCATTGAAGAATAACTATCTGCTGTTGAAGTCTGACAGCCTTTCACACAGCTATCTCTTCTTGTTGATTGGATGAATCTCCAAACAACAATCTTAGTGAACTAGAAAAGCTTCAACTCTCTATCTCTGTCTGCTGGCATGCACTGCTGGACTTGGCTTTCAAACTCGTCAGAAAAGATGAAGTCCAGTCGCCTCTGTTTTTCATTTTCTGTCTTTTTTAACCCTAATCCCCTTTTCTCTCTTCTTTTTATATCTGTTGATTTGAATCAACGACATAATTTGAATGTGGGCCAAGCCAAGGATGGTGAGCGCCACCTCCCTCAGAAGAGGATAAATAGTAGCTTTCGGCGCTACTGTAGCTTTCTCACAACGGCATGAAATACTCTGACTGTGCTCGACGAATGGTGAGCTGAGATCGACGAATTCTGAAATCAGTTCGACGAATTCTGAACTGAGCTCGATAAATTCAGAATCTTCAAACTTTAATTTTAGCTCGACGAAAGGTGAACTGAGATCGACGAATTCTGAAATCTGTTCGACAGATTCTGAACTGAGCTCGACGAACTCAGAATCTCAACCTTTAACTTTAGCACGACAAAAGGTGAGCTCAGCTCGACGAACTCAGAATTCAGTTCGACGAATTCTGAACTGAGCTCTTCTTTAGAAGCATTGAATGAGCCTGCTTCACTCAATGCTTCTGGACTTAGAGAATTTCTGATGGCTTTGTCTCAGCGGTTCCTTCTCAATTGTCACAGCGGTTTCTTCTTCACAGTTGTGACTATCATCTGTCTCAGCGGTTTCTTCTCAACTGTCTTAGTGGTTTCTTCTTCATAGTTGTGACTATCTTCTGTCTCAGCGGTTTCTTCTCAACTGTCTCACCGGTTTCTTCTTCACAGCTGAGACTATCTCTTGTCTCAGCGGTTTTGCTGAGATCAACACTTTTCTCAATGCTTTGTATTGAGCTTCTCATCTATCTCAGGGGTTATGCTGAGACATTCTTCTCAGTTGTTTCAGTTGTCTCGACGCTTTTGCCTTAGTCAAATTATCTGACTTACAACATACTCTTTTTGTTCACCTGTCCATTCAAGGACAACCTGCATTCATGAACTCAAGCACACATCAAATACAACTATGTATGTATGTCATTGACCAGTTTGACTTCTTACAAACCTGGAATATTGGTGTCAATGGACCCAACAATCTCTCTTTATTTGAAGAAGTCAAAACTTTGCTTAATCAATAAAACAAGTCATTGACATACACAGTATATTTAACATAAAAACTAAAACTTGTGTAACATCATTAGAGTTTGGAAATGTTACCACATTTCTCTAGTCTGTGGAGAATTTTACTTACTCCCCCTAGCATGCTTCTCTCCTAGGTGAGCCATCCTTACTATTCTTGTGCTGAAGCAACTTCAGCACCACCTGGCTTTGAGCTTCATGCATCTTGGCTTTGAGCTTCCTGCTGCTCTCCTGGGTCAGATCTTGATCAAGTCTATTCTTCTTTCCCCCTAACTCCTCTCCCCTTTTTTGACTTCTGCAATAGGGAGATTTTAGTGGAGTTTATCTCCCCCTATCTGTATGGGGTGATCCCCCCACTTTGACTCAATCCCATTTCAGTTGTTGGGCTTGCTCCCCCTCAATAGTTGCATACTAGCTTCATTGTTTTAAGGAAGGACTTGTACTACCTGCAAATAGACAGTACTGCATATTATAGAGGAGGGAATTGAAGCTACACAAGATTCAACACACCCAATTCAAATTTGAAGGTGTTGAACTTGACTTTATCTAGTGGCTTAGTGAAGATATCAACCACTTGCTTGTCTGTGGAGACAAACTCAAGGCTGATGTCTTGCCATTCCACATATTCTCTAATGAAATGATACCTAATTTCTATATGATTAGTCCTGCTTTGGGAGACAGGATTCCTAGCTATAGAAATTGCACTAGTAGAATCACAAAAGAGTGGAGTTCTACTTATCTGAATATTGTAGTCCTGGAGTTGATGTTGGATCCAAAGCAACTGAGAACAGCAGCTCCCAGCTAAAATATACTCTGACTTTGCAGTTGAGATTGCAACACTTGTTTGCTTCTTGCTGCTCCAAAAGATAAGCCTTCCACCTAGAAATTGACAGGAGCCAGAAGTGCTCTTCCTGTCCTCCTTGCAGCCTGAAAAATCTGCATCTGAATAGCCTGTTAGTGCAAACTCCCCATTCCTAGGGTACCATAGGCCAAGATTTGGGGTGCCCTTAAGATATCTCAAGATTCTTTTCACAGCAGTATAGTGAGACTCTTTAGGGCAGGCCTGATACCTAGTACAGACACATGTTGTATACAAAATTTCAGGCCTACTTGCAGTGAGGTAGAGAAGGGAGCCAACTATACCTCTATACAAAGTTGGATCAACAGGTTTCCCTGGATCATCTTTGCTTATAGGCATACTTGAGCTCATGGGAGTTCTTATGGTGGAAGCATTTTCCATACCATATTTCTTGATTAACTCCCTAGTGAACTTTGACTGGGATATGGATAGACCATCATCAGTCTGTCTTACTTGGAGTCCCAAGAAGAACTTCAGTTCACCCATTCTGATCATCTCAAACTTTCCCTGCATAAGTTTTGTAAACTTCATACAGAACTTGTCATCAGTAGAGCCAAATATTATGTCATCAACATAAATCTGTACTAGGATGATCTTGCCCTTAGATTCCCTTAGGAATAGGGTCTTGTCTATCTTCCCCCTTGAGAATTGTTTCTCAATGAGGAAGGTAGACAATGTCTCATACCATGCTCTAGGGGCTTGTTTGAGCCCATATAGAGCTTTCCTAAGTCTATACACAGCAGTGGGAGAGTTAGAATCTACAAAACTTTGAGGCTGCTCTACATAGACCTCTTATTTCAAGTCTCCATTCAGGAAGGCTGACTTCACATCCATCCGGAAGACTTTGAATCCTTAGAAGGCTGTAAATGTAAGGAATAGTCTGATGGCTTCCAACCCTTCAACTGGGGCAAAAGTCTGATCATAATCAATCCCCTCTTCCTGTCTGTACCCCTTGGCCACCAGTCTAGCTTTATTCTTTATTATAATGCCATTTTCATCAAGTTTATTTCTGAAAATCCACTTAACTCCAATGACATTATGTCCATCTGGTCAAGGAACCAGCTTCTAGACCTTGCATCTTTTGAACTGGTTCAGTTCTTCTTGCATTGCACCAATCCAGAATTGGTCTTGATTTGCCTCTTCAAATTTCTTGGGCTCTTCTTGTGACAGGAAGCTGGAGTAAAGAGATGTGTTGAAACTCTTGCTTTTGATCTATACACCATGGCTAGCCTCACCTATTATATGATCTGGAGGATGATCTCTCAGATATCTGACTGCTGGGGGCAGCCTGACTGCTTCTTACTGAGCACCAATTTCTTCAGCTGGTTGGTCTTCATCTCCAGCTGGACTGTCCCGTGCTTCCTCTGGACAACAGCCCTCTTTATATTCTTCTTGCACAGCTGGGTCTTTATTTTTGATGGAGAGTTTTTCCATCATAACTTCTATACCTACAGAACTAGGCAAAGAGCTTGACAGCTCACTATCAATCATGTTTGACTCATCAAACACTACATGGATAGATTCTTCTACAACTTGATTTGTCAAGGTATAGACTCTATATACCTTACTATTATTGTTGTACCCAACAAAGATCCCCTCATGGGATTTGGCATCAAACTTAGTCACTTTTGACTTACCATTGTTCAAGATGAAACACTTGCAACCAAAGATCCTGAAATAGGATATGTTTGATTTTTTGCCCTTCAAGATCTCATAGGGAGTCTTCTTGTGGCATTTGGTGATAGAAGCCCTACTTAGAATATGACATAGATTGTTAACTACCTCAGCACAAAAATATTTAGGGAGAGAAGTGTCACTCAACAATGTTCTCCCAGCTTCTATGAGAGTCCTGTTTTTCCTCTCAGCTAACTCATTTTGCTGGAGTATTCTTAGAGAGGAGAATTCTTGATGAATCCCTAGCTCTTCATAGAAAGTAGTCACGGTAGCAGACTTAAATTCAGTTCCATGGTCACTTCTTATTTTGACAACTGAACTTGCAAGTTCATTCTGAATCTGTCTGACAAAATTCATGAAGACATCAAGGATTTCATCCTTTCTTCTAAGGAAGAACACTCAAGCAAACCTGGAATAGTCATCAACCACCACAAGGGTGTAGACCTTCCTACCTAGACTCTGAATAGGCATAGGACCAAACAAATCTATATGCATGAGATATAAGCATCTCACTCAGTCCTTGGTCCCTAAGCTCTTGAAGGAGGTCTTAGTCTACTTCCCCTATTGGCAAGCAGCACAGATACCCTCCTTAGAGCATTTTATTTTGGGACCATTCTTAACTAGCTCATCACTAAAGAGCTGACCAATGGTCTTATAATTCAAATGAACTAGTCTCTTGTGTCATTGGACACAATATGAGACTTTGTCATTTGCAACAAGGCATATAGGGGAACTACTATCTAAGCAATAAAAGTTTAAACAATAAACATTCCCACTCCTTGTGCCTGTTAAGATGACACTTTGGTTAATTAACCTCTTGATGTGATACTTATCCTTGTGGAAGGAAATGTCATAACCAAGGTCACATAGTTGGCTTATGCTTATGAGATTGTGTTGCAACCCCTCCACATAAGCTACCTTTGTGATGGTGATTATGCCATTTGAGATCTTACCATAATCTCTAGTTATTCCCTTGTCAGAGCCTCCAAAGATGACCTTAGGTTCATTTTTTACTAGAGTGAACTCCTTTAACAGTTCCTTTGTTCTAGTCATGTGCCTGGAACATCCACTATCCAAGTACCATTTAGGGGAATTGGTACTTGAACTAACCTGAAAAACACAATTTATCTCACCTTAGGACCCCAATTTCTATTGGGTCCTAGGTTCACATTAGCCTGAAAATAAGCTTGCCTTCCTGCAGTATTTCTGACAGGTTGGCTACCTCTGGACATAGTGACCGACTTTGCCACAGCACCAACACTCATGAACATTATATCTTCTTTTTTGTTTAGGACCAGCATTTTCCTTGACTGCTCCCTGAATAGTGGGAAGATGTGTTATTGTATATCTCTGATTTCTTTCAGCAGCCATTTAACTAAAGGTAAGTCTTTCAGCTGACTATTTTGGTCTTTTCTGAGAGACACAAGCTGAATATATCTTTTCAGCTAACATGCATCTGATTGTATCAGAAACTTCCATTCCAGCCTTGCCAGAAGACTCACCTTAAGTCATTACTTTTGTTGGATGACTCAGATTTCCTGCAGCAGCATTAACCTTGAGTTTTGGGGCTGGGGCACCAAAAATAAATGGTCCAGAATGGGCCATTTGAATTTCCTCATGGGAAGCCTTAAAGGCCCTCACATGGATGTATCTTCCACCTTGTCAATGGGCACATTTGTCTATGCCAGTGGATCTGTCATTCTCTCAGTGACCATAACAGCTTTCATGGTCATACCTATTAGAAGGCAACAAGGCTTTCTAAAAAGAAACTGGAGGCAATGAGGTTAGAGGCACAATTGGTGCCTTCCACTTTCCTTTTGGATTAGGAGGTCTAGCAGGTCCCTTAAATCCTAACCCTTTCTTACCCTCTTGGGTAAAGAGGGTGTCAATTAAAGGAAGCACAGTGCTTGGCTTAGAAAACTTGGTCACCAGCAATTTCTCATTTAGGAGATAATTTTTAAGTTTCTGGATAAGTTTCTCATTTGAAACTCTTACCACAGACTGCATATCAATGATCCCCTTGAGCTTGGCTAATTGTGTAGCCATATCATTGAAAGCCTATTCTTGGCCCTCACACTTGCTCCTAAGACTGAGAAGCTCTTTTGCCTGTCTCTTGGCAAGGAGCTTGCTCTTCTTGAATGCTTCAAGAAGTTCTCCATACTTGTCAATTATAGAATTGACATCATCCTAAGAATCTGAATCCCCTTCATCTCTTGATGATTGAGCTTCAGAATCTGAGCTAGCCTCATGACTTGAAATAGAAGGCAGAGATTTAGAATTTACCTAAGACTGTCCAGTCTGATCTTGGCTGCTATCTTCATCTGTCATTGCCATTAATCCATGGCAATGAACATCTTCTTCTTCTTCTTCCACCTCTGAGTCACTTTTTGAATGTGATAGAGGGGCCCTGATCCCTATCCTAGCAGTAGGATATTCTTCAGGTTCTTCTTCAACAATAGTCATTAGTCCAATGTAGGCTTCTTCTTCTTCACTGTCTGACCCAGAGGAGGAGTCAGACCAGGTCTTTTTCTTTTTGGCCACAAGGGAGTTCTCTTTCTTCTTCCCCTATGGTGCTTCTTCTCTTATTCATCTTTCCTCTTCAATGGGCAGTCAACAACTATGTGCCCAAGTTTGCTACAGCGGAAATAAATAACTTTAGAAAAAGTTTGTTTGCTAGAGTTAGGAGCATGCCTGTCCTCCTTAGAGGATTTCCTTCTGTGCTGTGAGGAAGAGGAAGGCTTGTTATTCTTCCTATGCTCCTTCTTTATGAATTTTTGAAACTACCTGGAGAAGGCAGCAGAGTCCTCATCAGACATATGGCTGTTTGAGGTGTTTGTCCTTGAGCTCTAAAAATCTGACTCAGTAATCCTCCTGAGTGGAGAGTTCTTCCTTCTGCTTCTGGTTGAGGCATCAGCTTTGAAAGCCACAGACTTCTCCTTGGCCTGTGACTTACTGCTCTTCTCTTCTTCCTTTCTTGCAGCAAGCTGCATCTCATATGATAGTTGCTTTCCAAACAGGGGTGGAGGAGGAGTGTCAGCTAATTTGGTCATTTCCCTAATGACACAAATCTTTGTCCCAATCCTTTGCGAAGGACCTAAGAAATTTTTCATTCAGCTCATAGGTGTTGAAGACCCTTCCATATGTTCTCAGTTCATTCACTATTCTGAAAAATCTCTCAAAGCAATCAGCAATGCGATCAGACTTTCCTTGTTTGAAGGCCTCATACTCCTGGTTGAGCATGGATTTTCTATCATCCCTCACCTCCTCTGAACCCTCCATGAACACAACTAGGGTGTTCCACATCTCCTTGGAGGTCTTGCAGTGCACCAAATTTTGGAAGGTTGAATCATCTATTGGACTTGCAATAATGTTTTGAGCTCTCTTGTCCATGGAGGCAAGTAGGAGCTCATCTTTGTTACTTTCATCATAAGATTTAGGTGTCTGGACATTGACATCCAGAACTGAGGTCTTCATAGGGATGAAGGGTCCTTCTTTGACTATGATGTATATCTTAGGGTTAGCAGCTTCCATGAATAACCTAACCCTTTCCTTCCAGAGGCCAAAGCCTTCCTTTCTACAGATTGGAAGCTTCATGGCCCCCCATCTCCTTGTAGTTTACACCAGACCCCATTCTTATGTCTTATAGCTAACCTTGGAGGTATACTCAGATTGTTAAATCCTTTTTGAGGAACCTCCCTCTGATACCACTTGAAAGTTATTACCTCAACGTTAGCTAGTCACTTAGAGGGGGGTGGGGGTGAATAGGTCTTTGAAATTTCTTAAGTCTTTTTACTATTTTCTTACTAAGTGATCTAGAGCTTGTCCTTAGTAACTGTAATATAAGAGAAGAATGAGCAACACAGCAAAGCACATAAATTTTTATAGTGGTTCCCCAACTGGGTACATGTACTTTCCCTCTCACCTTTCTAACTTATGTTAGACAAGGCACAAACTCCTCCAAAATACTCCTCAGAGCTTACACCTCAGGCCCTCAGCCTTATACTCAGGTTCTTTTCAGAACCCTACCTCAGAACCGCAAAGGTTCCTACCTCAGAGCCCTGCAGTGCTCCTAGAACTCAGTGGTCCTCAAACCACCTACCTCATCCTTATCACAAAGGCCTAAAGTTCAGGCTTCTCAGCCCTACAACTCAGGCACAAGGCCCTACTCTCAGAGTGCTGCAACACTCCTACAGCTCAATACCCTTCCAGGTACCTACCTCAGTGCCCTTCCAGGCACCTAACTCAGTAACATACTTGTCACCTACCTCATGCCAAAAGGCCCTACACTCAGTCTCCTCTAAGACATACACTCAGTAACACACTTGTCACCTGCATCTCAGTGACTCAACAGTCACCTACCTTAGCCTTATCTCTAAGGCCTATTACTCAGGCAGGGAGGACAGCCCAACTCTCAGATCCATACTTGGGTCATACCTCATTACCCTAGCAGGTCACCTACCTTAGTGTCTAATTAATCACCTACAACGCAGGCACAAAATGCCCTACAGCTTAGATTCAGACAACCTGAATCCTACAGGAATATAATCAAGAAATTGAAATACTGACTCAGAGATAAATCTCTGAGTCTACCTTGCTGGACTGAACAGTTATCAGTCCAGCCCTCTTGATGTAGAAGGAATTACTCTTCATCTACAACTAACTATTTCTCTATTGCACTGAAGAACAACCATCTGCTGTTGAAGGCTGACAGCCCTTCACACAGCTATCTCTTCTTGCTGATTGGATGAATCAGCCACCTTGTTCTCCAAAGAACAATCTTGCTGAACTGGAAAAGCTTCAGCTATCTTTCTCTGTCTACTGGCATGCACTGCTGAACTTGGCTTTCAAGCTCGTCGGAGAAGATGAAGTCAAGCCACCCCTGTTTTTCATTTTCTGCCTTTTTTAACCCTAATCCCCTTTTCTCTCTTCTTTTTATATCTGTTGATTTGAATCAACGAGACAATTTGAATGTGAGCCCAGCCAAGGATGGTGAGCGCCACCTCCCTCAGAATAGGACAAATAGTAGCTTCTGACGCTACTATATCTTTCCCGTAATGGCATGAAATACTCTGACTGCGCTTGACGAATGGTGAGCTGAGATCGACGAATTCTGAAATCTGTTCGACGAATTCTGAACTGAGCTCGACAAACTCAGAATCTTCAAACTTTAACTTTAGCTCGACGAAAGGTGAACTGAGATCGATAAATTCTAAAATCTGTTCGAAGAATTATGAACTGAGCTCGACGAACTCAGAATCTCAACCTTTAACTTTAGATTGACGAAAGGTGAGCTCAGCTCGACAAACTCAGAATTTTGTTCGACGAATTCTGAACTGAGATCGACGAACTAAGAATCTCAACCTTTAACTTTAGCTCAACAAAAGGTGAGCTCAGCTCGACGAACTCAGAATTCTGTTCGACGAATTCGGAACTTAGTTCTTCTTTAGAAGCGTTGAGTGAGCCTGCTTCACTCAATGCTTCTGGACTTAGAGAATTTCTGCTGGCTTTGTCTCAGCGGTTCCTTCTTCACAGCTGTAACTATCTTCTGTCTCAGTGATTTCTTCTCAACTGTCTCAGCAGTTTCTTCCTCACAATCACCGTGTGATGGTCTACTCAACGCTACATTGAGTGTGTTGAGTGCGTCGAGCGCTATCGCCAGTGATACCCACTGTCACCCGGCGAAAACCACCTCTAAGTTCCATTTTTCAGTTTTTGGGGTGTTACAACGTCTTCCTTGTGTCGTCGCTTCGGAAAGCACTATTATGGCCCGATCAACATGTCCCCGCTGCAAATGGAACAGTAGTAACTGATAGGTCTGTTTGACTAGAACCGGTGAAAATAGTGGACACCGAGGCAAGAAGTTTGCGACAAAAGAGTGTTCTTTTGGTGAAGGTCCAGTGGTCTAATCATGAGAGAGAGGAGTATACCTGGGAGCCGGTGGACCTGATGCTGAAGCACTACTCGGATTTGTTTTCCCAAGGTAAACTTAAATGCATACCTTGTAATTCTTCATACTTTGTTTTTTCCAATAAACTTAGCATGATTTCGGGGACGAAATCTTTTATTTTGTATATAGTATTTGTAACGTCTTGGTTCGTGCTAGACCCTTTTCACGCGTCTTGAGTCAAGAAAGTTGACACAGGCTTGGGGTGCACTGGTAATAGGCGTCGAGTGCGTCGGCTGAATTCGACAAAGCGTCGAGTGCATCGACTGGTAGGAATGTAGGAAAAAGGATAGGTCATGGATAGGATGAGATGCAAGTACAATTCGTTGAATATCGTCGAGTGATACTCAATGCTTAAGACGTTTTGACTTCGAGGAATTTTCGGGCAGTAGAATTCATAGGACATCACCGAAAATACCCGATGAATTCGTCGAGTAACACTCGGCGAATTCAGCGGAGAAAGGCTTGGGAAATCTATTGGAACAAGTGTAATTCGTTTGATATCGTCGATGATATCCTACGAATTCCTCAAGAATGACTTAGACAATTCAGCGAGACTTGTATTGTTCGTCGAATATTATCGGGGAACACTCGACGAATTCTTTGATTTGGACTCGACAAATTCATCAAAACTGCTTTGAAGGGTTAGTCGATTTGTCTAAATGATACAGGTAATTCCTACGATTCATCTGATATCGTCAAGGATACACGGCGAATTTGACTTGGAAGAATTTCGGCACGGGCTGTGTTTGTTGATTCATATACACGGGATGAACCGAATTTCGGTATGTGTGCTGGACGACTCCTTTGGACCGATCTTTTCAAGAGGACTTATTTAATGTGATGATGGGTGGTCCAATGATAGAGAGACACGTGGTGAAGTAACCTAAACCCTAATCCTTTCCTATAAAAAGAAATACACAAAAAAACCTAGCCATCATCGTTCATCTTGCCAAATCAATCTTGTGTCGAACCTGATGGAAACGAAGAACTTGCCGGAGTCGAATTTTCTGGAGGAAGAACTCTCCCTCTCCATGAAGAACGATACCAACGAGGAAACCAAACATGTCGCTAAGGAGGATAACAAGATCTATGGACGAAAATGAGGTGAGCTTCCTACCCTCTCTTGGCACTAGATCTTTAGTTATTAAATATGAGAGATGTTGGCTCAAGAGATCTTGACTTTGGTGCAAAATGAAGATCTCCTAGGACGAGACCACGCTAGGATCTTTGTCCTAGGGCTTTGTTGTCTTCAACCTTTCGTCTCTTCAATATGAAGATGATGGACTTGGTTTCGTGAAGAATGGAGGTCTATTGAGGGTGAATAAGGGGGGAGGAAGAGCTGAATGTAACTTTGTATGAATGGATAGAGGAAGAAGATGAACCAATGTCATTTATTTGACTTTAAGATGCGTGCAGAAATCTATTTTTTGTATGCAGAAGGTTTCATCCTCGATTTAAGCCATGATCCAAGTAATTCTAGAACTCAGGCTAAACACAAAAGTTGTAGCCCTTGGAAAGAACTTTCCAACGGATGGTTGCCCATTGTTGGGAAAGTCCTGTAGCCCTGAGAATGTTCAGTTGAAGTGGCTATGTTGTGATGAATTATGTGTAGGTTGTGATTTGTCTAAACTAACATAAGGCCGGGATAGACTTTCTGTCTAAGAAAGTTATGTGTTAGCCATTCATCTGGAGGTTTGGGTTCAATAGGTAGATCGTAGCCAAATGATATTTTGGATTGGGTGAACTTATTATATGTAACCACGATAAGTTAATGGTTTTGGGTGAACCTTTGTTGTAAACGTTTTATCCCTGAAATCCGATAAACATGCACTTAATAACAACACAATGAATATTATAAGTTTGAAAGAGCTTGTGATGGATGATGCATGAATATGTAGCCTATAGCTACGCTGTGATTTACAACTATTGGGAGAACGTGTGATGTACTCCTTGCAAGGTTATGTTGATCATGTTGACGCTTAAGTGTTTAATGAAACATAATTTGGGGAAAGATGTATGATTGATATGCAAGAGCATGCTAATTTGTAAAAGAAGGGCTAGATGAGAAAATGCTCAGGACCATGTGATGTGTTAGTCACTTATCTCAGGTAATGAAGATATGAAGGGATTGATAACTAAGAGGATTAGCCTCCCATGCTAGGGTAGGCTTTGGTGCTTTTGAGAACTGGATTGGTAATGATGAGAAGGGACTCAGTTGGAGCCTTTGTATGTTTGATATCATGGCCAAGTGAAATTTCATGCGGTGTGTGTTGACACGCGATATCATAATCCTGGGTTAAGGATAGTGTGGCAGGTCTACGGGTTCGCCAGTCGTCACACTGACGGGAGTTGACAGATAGACCTTGGCCGATTTGTTTTGGTGTTCGGTGTTCATTCTCGAGGCTCCTTCCGTACCTGTGGACGGTTGGGCTTGGTCCTTTGGTGCTCATTCATGAGGCTCCTTCCATGCCACGACGATAGGCCAGTTGGGCTGTGTTCTTGGTGCACACATCTACCCGAGACCCCTCTAAGCCGTAGTACGTAGAGGCTCTACTGTTTTGTTCTTAGCATTGAGGCGTATAGAGGCCTAGTCCTGGTAGTGTGGATACCCGCCTAGTAGTGAATATGCCCGCTCCACTGTCACTATTTGGCCACAACAGATGATGCCTGATAGGTTAGCTAGCTGCTCAAAAAGTGGGAACTAGAGGACTATGTCGACATAGCAGAACAGAGTGCGTGAGTTGCATGCGTGCATCATAAACCAACATTGCATTGCATAAGATCCTCATCATGTAAATTTGTATGGACACTTTTATATGATGAGTTACTTTTCGTTAAGCTGATTCTTAACTTATAAATTTGTAAGTACATTTCTATAAGTTAAGTTATTTCTGTTATCAATTATATGTTGCAGTCAATTGCTCTTTCATTACTGAATTACTAGTGTAGAATGATACTATCACATGTCATACAATGTTGTTATTACTACTCTGATGTGTTGAAATATACCACCTGTTTGCACTTACTATTTATATATATATATATTGTACCTTTCCTCTTTTCCCTCCCGGTGCCTACGAGTCGCTCGGGTGAGCGGATGTGATAGCAACTTAGTCATTATGACTAATGGTTGCTACATCTACCATTTTAGAAGGAAACCCAGCGGTTAGAGCAGCAACAACAACAGGTGATGCAGGAAAGCCGCCTGGCCATGGAGACAGGGCCTGTTACGACGTTACCCTCGTTGTAGTTGGTTACTGAGGTGTGAGACTTTTGAGAGACATTTATTGTAGCCTTCGGGCAATTTTGTTGTACTTTGATATTCAAGGAACCGATGTAGTTCCTTTTATTCATGTACTGCGCTTTGGACACTTTAGGTATTTTGAGGCTTTGACTTCTATTTATTCTCTTTATGTTGGGTTGACATGAATAATATTGTGAGAGCCGACAGAATATGTGTCTTGTAGTACTGGTCAACCCGTGTGTTAACGCTACCGCAAGACAGTTGTTCTGGGTATAAGACTCTCCTCGGCCGTGTGTTGTGTTCCGGGAGGGGGTCTTACAGCGTGCAACCTGAACTTTTCAAGTCTATAAATTTAGCAGCTCCAGATCTACTGAGTGTCGAATTCCAGCCCCTCTTGGGCCACATATAGCTTAATTTCTTATATTTTCTTTTACTTGGTGTAGATTTCAATTTCATGTTTTGGAGTTTCAATTCCTAGCATAAAATTTTCTTTTCTTACAATTGTACTTTTCCTTCTCTTATTAATAAAATTGTTCTTCTTTTCTAATTTGTCTCTCCCTTTCATAATCATGCATGTCTAGATAATTTCTATACGCATTTGATCTGATGACGTCTTTGGATTTATGATTTTAAATTTTTTTCTTATTAGTTTTGAAATGAAGGTTTGATTTATGCTCGATTTAATTTCAATCTCATATGTCTTTATGTGATTTCGTACTTATTTTAATATTCTAGTTAACTGAGAGGTTTGCGAGTATGAATCGATCGCTCGAGAATAAAAAGAGTTGATCGCAACCCTCGAGAGAGGATAACAAAGCTTTTTCGGATAAGAGTCAAAGCTTATAGTGAGATTCACCTCGAAAAAGTGAGTCTTAAGTTATTGATTTGGACAAAAGTTCAGTTAATATTTCTTAAGCTTAGTTGGGCGCATTCCTCGAGGTGTGATCATACTTTGGGAATCTCCACAGTATTCCTAGTCTTCAAGCTTTTGAGTTTTAATTGTTCTAATTATATTTTCCATAAGATTGATTCTCGATTGATTGCTTTGCCTTTTTATTTATTTCATTTCTTAACCCCTCAAATTATTCGTTGATAAAATAATATTAATTCACCTGATGTAGAAGTACTCAGTAACCCCGAGTTTATTACAACCTTGATTTTCATTAATCCTATACTGCTCTCGATAAGGTACACTTGTCTTTGTCGTTTGCGTTCATAGTTTCAGCCCATCAATACCTTAGTCGTTCACTGATAAATTCTTCTACGCGCATTAGCACCTGTGACAGAGTTTATTGTCGTGTACTCTAAGAACCAAATCTGTTCATGCATAATAATAGACAACGTAAAATTTGATATTAAATATAATATTAGAGATTGTTAAATAGAACATCCACCACTAAAATAATTGAGCATCCATGCATTGTTCCAAGAGTCTTCTTTGGCTGAACAAGAGAACCAATAAGATCTCCAGCCTCTCCATCGTAGGAAAGATGGTAGAAACTATCAATCAGATATCTATGAATTGCCTTCAGACAGTTGTATTTATTAACCTCTATTGGGTCAGCAAGTTGAACCAAAAGCTTCAGAATAACTTCTCCAGAAAATGGACAAAAGAATCCACTGAGTAGCTACAACGGTATAGTGCTAGTATCGCTTGATGACAAATTGTATTCATCTAAAGTAATGTATGTCATCTTCCTCTTCAAAGTTGTTATGGTAATTGTGGCAAATGGATTAATTCTAATAATTACTTCTTTGCCACGATTCGGTAGACCTAAGATTACCTCGACATCATTGATTGTGAAAGTAATTTTCTTGCCGCCTAAGAGAAATAAAGAATTGTTGGGACAAAAACATATTTTGAGAGCGTAATGTAGTGGGACATTCTGAGGCAGCCTTGACATATCAAATAGGTGTGAAATGCCACAATCGTCAAATAATTTCTTGGCTTTGCCTTGCAGCTTGGATATAACATGTAATGCTAGTTCGCAAAATATAGACACAAAATATAGTGCACAAAATGTGTTCTGCTTGTTTTCAAACTCATCTCCATGTCTTAAAAATAACATCAAAGTACAGCTGTGTTAGTATTAAGAACTATATTAATACATAAAATAAGATCAATTTTCTTGCAAATTTAATTGAAGGATAATTAAAAATGATGGCAAGATAATAAAAATATTTGCAGTTTAATAAAAAAAATGATAGCATGGTATAGGTTTTGTAAAATGACCGCAAACTGCCAAAATATTCAAAACGATTGCAGGGAGTACATGTAAATTAGACCTTCTGTGATCAGAAATGAAGCACTATGCTTTCTAAGGATGTTTTGAAAATCCTATCTCATCGTTATTGTTCTACCTTTCGGCTAAACCATAAATAAAGGTTTTGTATGCCAAGATAAAAAAAGAAATATTAGTATATTGGGAACTCGAAATGGCACTGAGAAGGAGGAGAGTATTCAAGCACATTGATCTCGAAAGGGTTGTTAGATGCCCAGGAACTAGGAAGTCAAGGAAATGCTATAAAATTAGAGTGGAGTCGCGAGGATATTATTTTTTTCGCACTAGTAAAGTCATATTAACAAAATACCTTTACCACGCAATAGCCCGTAAGAAGTGGCGCTGATAAAAAATTTTAGCTTTTTCCGGAGCCTCAATAATTTGGTATGTATGTGTAACTTATATTGGTGCGCGAGCAAATCCGTCCGTATACTTCTAAAGATTAACGACGCAGATTTGAAGTGTCCGTACTGCGGTCACTTTTGGATTCGAATAGAAATATAGTCGTATTTTGCGGAAAATGATCTATGCTGTTGAAATCTACAATCTTAGGTCTACATCTGTTCCCTCCCCCTGCAAAAGGGACAATACTATCCTCAGGACTCCGGACGATGCTTATTGTCCTGCACCAATGAGGAGTCTGCAAAGGAGGTGGGGCCCATGCAATTTTGGCTTGTGTGATACACTTTTGTGCAGGGCCTTCATCATTTGTAACTCCTCATTGATTGTCCGGATGATAATTATCATTTGAAATCTCGACCTAAATTTTTTTTCCAGGAAAAGTAAGTTCCCATACGTCATCTGGCATGAGGAGGGAAAGTTTCGATTTGCGAAAAGAAAGGCCCCGTCCTAAAAACGGAAAATTTTTATGGACGGGTCTCGTTCCCAAATGTAGGAACGGGTGTAAATAAATGATCGCGGGCCACACTATCCTTTTCCTTCTCTCATACATTTTCATTCTCTTCCCCATTTCGAACCCCCGAAACTGCGAAATCCCGAAACCCGACTTTCCCCTTCTTCATTCTTACCCTAGGAGGACTGTAACGCCTTATTGTTCGCTCTAAAATGACTGCAACACCTTCTTCTTTCCGAAAATTATCGCACGCCTCCTCTAATCTCTGTCGATGCAGCGTAATCCAAGGCGACGGCGACACCCTCAACCCTCAGCCGTTTGGGAGAATAGAACACGGAAGGACAAGATGAAGAAGGTGCGAGTTTCACTTGTTCAACTGTATTTCAAGTTCTATGTTTTTCAAATCCAACTATATTTCAAGTTCTATCTATCTGAAATCCAACTGTATTTCAAGTTCTATGTTTTTCAAATCTAACTGTACTTCAGTATATATCGAACTTGAAATCCAACTATATTTCAAGTTCTATATTGTTCAAATCCAACTATATTTCAAGTTCTATCTATCTGATATCCAACTGTATTTCAAGTTCTATCTATCTTAAATCCAACTGTATTTCAAGTTCTATCTACTTGATATCCAACTGTATTTCAAGTTCTGTGTTATTCAAATCAAGCTGTATTTCAGTATATATCTATTTGAAATCAAGTTGTATTTCAAGTTCTTTGTATTTCTTGTCCAACTGTATTTAATTTAGTCTGTACAACTGGATTTCTTTTGTTGTACTCAGATGTCGAGCAGCAAATATTTGAGTTGTCATTACACAATCTCCACTTTCATTACAAATGCTCGTCCCTTATTAGATGTGATTTCAGATTAATCGAAGGGTGTTCTACGGGAAGCCAATGTCTTGTATTTATTCTCTATGCCAGTGTTGGGTACATTGGAAAATATGTACCTGATTTGGAGAAGCCTCACTTAGCTCAATGGTATACATCAAGGTGTATTTGATGTTATTTTGAGTTTATATGTGAAGGTTAAGAATGTGCTAGAATGCAGGAAAAATATTCTAAGTCTATGTGTCGACACCTGAGGAAGCTGTGTCGACACTTCAGTAAGATTGTGTCGACACTTGGAAATAGCTGTGTCGACACTTTAGAGAATTTATGTTGACACCGGGAGGCATTGTCGACACACAGAAGATTATAGTCGACATCGACTGTGTCGACAACGGTAGGTAGTGTCGACACATAGAGGCAGAGTAGACAACAACTGTATCGACACCTGGAGGCAGTGTCGACACACACTATGTTCTGAGTCTACATCAACTGTGTCGACACACAGGACTTGTGTCGACACGCAGCTGAGTCTAAACTAAGTTGATTGCTGATGAATGGTGAAGTGTTTGTGTCGACACAAATAATCAGTGTCGACGCATTCTCAAGATGCAGTATCAAGGAGCTGTGTCGACATCAAGGCAGCTTTGTCGACATCACCAAAGGCTGTGTCGACACTTAAGTCACTTGTGTCGACACATATTGACAGATGGTCTCGACACTTTATGGCAGACAAACTCGATGCTTTGCTGACAGAGTCAAAAGCTCAAGAACTGTTTGAAGACTTGACAGCTGTGGGTTATGACAGATTTACTGAAGCTGTCAGACTTGTCAAAAGTTAGTTATAAACCAGATCAGCCGGTTACCATGGATGAAGTCTACAAATAGATGGATTCAGAAGAAGAAAGAGATATACATAGAGAAGACAAGTATTGTCACAACTAACATAATTAGAGATTGATCTCTGATCAAGAAAGGACAAGTAACAAAGAAGAAGATCTTCGTGAGAAGATCTAAGAAGACGTTCTGAAGTAGTTTACTATTCAGATTCTGTCTAAGTGGAATTCAATCAAGAATTCAAAAGTATCTTCAAGAGGTTTGGATAGAGAGATCTAGCTATTTGAAGACAAGGATGAGACATTCACAGGTCTCTCAAGAAGCAGATACTGAACTAATCTGTCAAGAAGATTCAGATCTATTTCTGAAGTCTAAGAAGGAAGCTGCCAGTCAGTTTTATTCAAAGGAAATCAACCCAACTAAGTTCAGATTCAAGAAGCTTTGAAGAAAGCTAAGATCAAGTTGATTTCATCCATCAGCCTCTTCAAGAAGCTGATCAAGAAAGTTCTTATCCCTTCTCTCTCAACAGGGGTAAGAGATTACAAAAATTCCTTATCAAATTCTGTAGGATCTATTCATAGATCTGAGTTGTAAGCCTATTTTATAAAGGCTGAGTGTAGGAGATTTATTCTCTGAGTGGTAGGGTTGTTTATGCCTGAGTTGTAGGAGAAGGTATTCTCTGAGCTGTAGGCCTTGAAGCAAGGCTGAGGTAGGGCTTGTTAGCCTGAGTTGTAGGAGAAGGTATTCTCTGAGTTGTAGGCCTTGTGGCAAGGCTGAGGTAGGGCTTGTTAGCCTGAGTTGTAGGAATCCTTCTGGATTCTGAGCTGTAGGATCTGAGGATCTGAGTTAAAGGAAGAAGTTAGGTCGACTCTAGCATACTGCTAGATAGGTGAAGGGGGAAAGTGGATGTACCCAGACCTTGGGGAACCACTATAAATCTGTGTGCAATATGTGATGTGTGTATGATTGTGATTGCTATGCTGTGTTAGCTATAGAAATATCTGATTTATTCAAATAACTGTAATTATATTCTGCCTTAAGTTAAATCAAGGAAAAGTACCTATTCACCCCCCCCCCCCCTCTAGGTGTTTAGGTAGTCTTGAAAGTAAAACTATCAAGTGGTATCAGAGGGAGGTTGCTCAAAGAAGGACTTAACAGCCTGAGTTAGATCCCTAAGGTAGAATCAAGAATCAAGAAAATGGGCTCTAGAGAGAATCACAAGGAATTAGGGTCAATGAAATTACCCATCTGCAGGAAAGAGATTTTTGGAATCTGGAAAGAAAGGGTTAGATTGTTTATGGAGGCCTCTGACCCAAGGATATATATCACAGTAAAAGAAGGTCTATATATCTTAATGAATGTGTCTGCTCTAGATGAAAATCAGAGAACTCCCAAGGATTTTTCTGAAATGACCAAGGATGAGATTATATTGGCAACTATGGATAAAAGAGCTCAGAATATCATAGTGAGTGTCATAGATGATTCTACTTTCCAAAATTTGATTCACTGCAAACCTTCAAGGAAATGTGGGACACCTTGATTGTCTACATGGAGGGTTCTGAAGAAGTTAGACAAGATAGAAAGTCTATGCTCAATCAAGAATATGAGAGTTTCAGACAAGGGAAGTCTGATAGCATATCTGAATGCTACAAGAAATTTTATAGGATAGTGAATGAACTAATGTCCTATGGAAGGGTCTTCAGTACTTATGAGCTGAATGACAAATTCCTAAGATCCTTGATAAAGGATTGGGATACCAAGATTTGTGCCATTAGAGAAGTGGCCAAACTAACTGACATTTCTCCTCCAACCTTATTTAGAAAGTTGCTTTCATATGAAATGTAACTAATGGCTAGGAAGGAGGAAGAAAGAAATACAAAATGAGAGCATAGAGAAAATTCAGTGACCTTCAAGTTTTAAGCCACTAGAAAGAGCAGGAGGATGTCTCCATCACCTCCTAAGGAAGTTGCTGAAGTTATCTAAGAAAATTCAGACAATCAGAACTAAGATAGCAGTTATTCAGATGCAGATTTTGCTGCCTTTATAAGGCAGTTTCAAGGGTTCTTGAAGAAGAAGCAGTGGAAGTCAAGGCCCTCCACATCACAGCCAGTTGATGACTATTATCAAAAGAGAAAATCATCAAGAAAGGAAAGGAGCAGGTCTAAGCTCAGCAAAGCTACAACATCAAAAATTGTTTGCTATTGCTGCAATAGGCAAGGACATGTGGTGGCTGAGTGTCCAGAAAAGAGGAAGGAGTCAGCAGACAGAAAGAAGACTCAACAAAAGGGTAAGAAGGAGAAATCCTTTGTTGCTAAGAAGTAGAAGAGTCTTACAGATCAATCCTCCTCAGAGTCAGAATCTGAAGCTGAAGTATACATTGGACTGTATGCAGCTAGTGAAGAAGAGGAGTTTATGCAATTGCTGGACTCCATCAATGAACAAGAAGACCATCAGTGCATGGGACTGATGGCTGAATCAGAAGACAACAAGTGCCAGGATCAACCTGGTCCCAGTAAGGTACAAAGTTATTCTAGAATTTCTAATTACAGTACTAGTTCAGAGTCAGATTCATCTTCATCAAGTGATGAGGATGGATTAGAATCTGAAGGAGATATTCATCAGTTGATAGATGAATATGGGGACTTATTGCAGGCACTTAAGAAAAGCAAAAACCTAGCCAAAAATCAGGCTAAGGAAATTGCAGATCTTAAGATGACTGCATCTGGTTTAGAGAAAGAATTTGATCAACAATTTAATGAGGTTGCCAAGCTGAAAACTATTATTGTTATTCAGATGGGTACAATCACATATAAAAATGATCTAATTAAAAGTCTAGAAGTCAGACTTCAAGTAGAGAAAGATTTGGTGGCTAGTTACTCTAAGCCAAAATCAGTCTTACCCTTAATAGATGAGTTTGTGGCTCAAAAGGGTAAGGTAGGAATAGGCTTTAAAGGTAACACTAGGGCTGCCCATTTCAAGAGAAAAGGCAAAGCACCAGTTCAACCATTGAATTTTAAAGTCCCTGTAGTTTTTAGAAAGGTGCATGAGCCTTCTAACAAGTATGATCTTGAAAACATTCATGGTCATAATAAGACTGATGTTCTGAATAACAAGGGTGTTAATGCCAATAAGTCAGCTCATGTTCATAAACCCCATGGTTATAAGAAACCAGTGGGTGTAGCTGCAGCAGCACCAACACAGAACAAAAATTCTTCTGTCAAAAATGTATCTAGACCTAGATACAACAAGTATGAATGCTGGTGCTGTGGAAAGACAGGCCATTTTGCCTTAGACTGCTGGCATAACATAAGTGTCAGGAAGAACAACAGTCTACCAGTTAGAAGAGCTACTGGTAGTTTTGATATGAATGGTGCTAACTTGAACAAAGGACCCAAGACTTACTTGGGTTCTAAGGGAAAGTAATTCTGTATTACAGGAAAGTCCAAGTTGCCATGCCCCTATATGGTACTTGGACAGTGGATGTTCCAGGCACATGACTGGAACAAAGGGGCTACTAAAGGAGTACACATCTATCAAGGATGGGCCTAAAGTAATCTTTGGTGGATCTGAAAGAGGAATCATCAAAGGATTTGGTAACATCTCTTCCAACCAAATTACCATCACTCAAGTGGCTTATGTAAAAGGTTTGAAACACAACCTGATAAGCATAAGTCAGCTGAGTGATCTATGATATGACATTTCATTTGTTAAGAATGGATGTCATATCAAAAGGTCAAGTGATCAAAAGGTCATATTGACTGGGTAAAGAAAGAGAAATGTTATTGTCTTGATTATGGGTGTGAGAACAAAGGTTCTCCTATTTGTCTTGTAGCTGATGAGAAAGCATCTCATTGTGTCAAATGGCACAAGAGGCTGGCTCATCTTAACTACAAGACAATTGGCCAACTCTTTAGTAAAGAGTTAGTGAGGAATGGTACTCAAGTTAAGTGTATAAAGGAAGGGATATGTTCAGCTTGTCAAAAGGGCAAGCAGACAAAATCCTCCTTTCATAGCCTTGAAAACAAGGATTCAGTGAGGTGTCTATACCTCTTACATATTGATCTTTTTGGTCCTATGCCAGTTCATAATCTTGGTAGGAAGGTCTACACTTTTGTGGTTGTAGATGACTATTCTAGATATTCCTGGGTATTCTTTCTAAGACAGAAATCTGAAACCCCAAGTGTTTTATACAGTTTTGTCAGACAAATTCAGAATAAACTAGACAGTATAGTGGTCAAAATCAGAAGTGACCATGGCACTGAATTTCAATCTGAAAGTATGACAAGATTGTGTGAAGAGTTTGGGATTTTTCAAGAATTCTCCTCACATAGAACACCTCAGCAAAATGGTATTGCTGAAAGAAAGAATAGGACATTGATTGAAGCTGGTAGAACTCTATTGAGTGACACTTCTCTCCCAGAATATTTCTGGGCTGAGGCAGTAAACACTGCATGTCATGTGCTCAACAGGGCTTCTATCACCAAGTATCACAAAAAGACTCCCTATGAGATTATGAAAGGTAGAAAACCAAATTTATCCTATTTTAAGATCTTTGGTTGCAAGTGTTATATCCTTAACAATGGCAAGTCTTATCTAACTAAGTTTGCTGCTAAATCCCAAGATGGGATATTTGTTGGGTACATCAATAATAGTAAGGCTTATAGAGTCTATAACTTGATTACTCATGTTGTAGAAGAATTTGTACATATTGTATTTGATGAAATAAGATTAATCAACAGTGAGTTGCTTTGTAGTTCATGAAGTCCAACAGGTATAAGCAATAGGATGGACAAGCTTTCCATTGGAGAAGGCTCAACTGCAGATGAAATATTGGAAAATGATGGCTACTGTCCAGGGGGAGTACAAGACTCTCTAGAAGCTGATGACAACCAAGAGGTGCGGCATAATGAAGAAATTGGAGGTGTTCAGCCAGAAGGAATTTTACCTCCAGTTGTAAGACATTTAAAGGATCATCCAGCAACTCAGATAATTGGTGATCCAAGACATGGAGTGCAAACCAGAAGTAGAAATCTGAATACAGTCCTGCACTCAAGTTTTCTATCTCAACTAAAGCCAAAGAAATTTGAATAAGCTATCCAAGACCAACACTGGATTAATGTTATGCAAGAGGAGCTTAATCAGTTTAGAAGATGCAAGGTCTGGGAGTTGGTTCCTAAACCAAAAGACCACAACATCATTGGTACAAAGTAGATTTTTAGGAACAAGTTGGTTGAGAATTGAGTTATTGTGAATAATAAAGCAAGATTGGTTGCAAAAGGATACATGCAGGAAGAGGGAATAGACTTTGATCAAACATTTGCCCCAGTAGCAAGACTGGAAGCAATCAAAATATTCCTTGCCTATGCAGCATATCGAGGCTTCAAGGTATATCAAATGGATGTGAAATCAACATTCCTAAATGGTGATCTAAAAGAAGAAGTCTATGTAGAACAGTCATCAGGTTTTGTAGATTCTCTTAAACCTGGTTATGTCTATAGACTTAGGAAAGCATTATATGGGTTAAAGCAAGCCCCAAGGGCTTGGTATGAAACCCTGTCTACTTTCCTTATTGAGAACAAATTCTCAAGATGTAAAATAAACAAAACTCTATTCATAAGGGAATCTAAAGGTAAGATAATCTTAGTTCAGATCTATGTAGATGACATAATCTTTGGGTATACAGAGAACAACCTTTGCAAGAAGTTTGCCAAACTTATGCAAGGAAAGTTTGAAATGAGCAGTATGGGGGAACTTAAGTTCTTCTTGGGACTCCAAGTAAGACAGACTGATGATGGATTGTCCATATCCCAGTCTAAGTTCACCAAGGAGTTAATTAAGAAGTATGGTATAAAATCTTCCTCCACCATGAGAACTCCTATGGGAACAAGTATGCCTATATGCAAGGATGATGCAGGTAAACCTGTAGATGAGTCTTTGTATAGAGGAATAATTGGCTCTCTATTATATCTAACTGCTAGTATACCAGACATTATGTATGCAACATGTGTCTGTGCTAGGTACCAAGCATGCCCTAAAGAATCACATTATACTACAGTCAAAAGGATTTTGAGATATCTAAAGGGCACACCTAATCTAGGTCTTTGGTACCCTAGGAATGGAGATTTTCTACTAACAGGTTATTCAGATGAAGATTTTGCAGGCTGTAGAGAAGATAGAAAAAGTACTACAGGTACATGCCAATTCCTGGGAGGAAGATTGATATCCTGGAGCAGTAAGAAGCAGACTAGTGTGGCAATATCCACAGCTGAGTCTGAATATGTTGCAGCTGGAAGTTGTTGTGCACAACTATTATGGATTCAGCATCAGCTAAGGGATTATGGTATTCAGGTAAGTAGAACACCTTTATTGTGTGATTCTAAAAGTGTTATTTCTATTGCAAACAATCCTGTTTCACATAGTAGGACTAAGCACATAGAGATAAAATACCATTTTCTTAGAGAACATGTAGAAAAAGGAGACATCTCATTAGAATTTGTTAAAACTGATTTTCAAATTGCAGATGTATTTACTAAGCCTCTGGATGAAACTAAATTCAATAGATTTAAAATTGAATTAGGAATGCTGACCATAGGTTAGTTTACAAAAAAATTGGCTAAGTAAAATTGTGTCAACACATTCAGTGACAAGGTGTCGACACAGAGAATTCATGTCAACAATTCAGGGAAATTGTGTCGATACAGAGAAAATGTGTCGACACCTAAGGGAAAAAGAGTCGAAACATCCAGAAATGTAGTGTTGACACAACCAGAGTAATGGTGTCGACACTTACAGATTTTGTGTCGACACTTATAATAAGAGTCGACACAGAATTTCTGATGAACTACTAAGTATCTCCTGTGTCGACATATCATCAATTGGTGTCGACACATAGTAGTCAGCGCCGTGGTCGAGACAATAGAAGTTTGTGTCGACACATTCCAACAGTGTCGACACTTTTAGACAGTTTTTGCCCGCCTTTTGATCTTCTTTGATTAGAAGGGTATAAATAGGTCAAGAACTTATTCTGTCGACACGCTCACCAGGGTTTCGAGACAAAAGCCTTGTGTCGACAATCTCTCTTCTCTCTTTCCAAGCTTTCTCTTCATTCTAATAGCGCCCAAGATTAAAGATACAATCAACGATGGATATGAGTTGGTTCGACATGCGTTCGACGATGCAGATACGGAGATCAAGCAAGTCATTTCTCTTCTCACAGACAACGGATTAAACTATCTTGTCTCTGAACCTACGAAAATATGGAAGAAAGAAGTCCTTGAGTTCTATACCGGTGCATCCGTGGATTCAACCAGATTAAAGATCAAATCGGAACCGTCCATGGAGAACGAGTCAAGCTGACTCAGAAAAGATTGAGCAATATTCTACATCTTCCCAGGGTCCAAGATGAGGAAGAGGTTCCACCCTCAAAAACAAGGGAAACACTTCAATGGTGTGGATTGGATCCAACCATAAAGATAGGATCTGCAATCAACAGAAAGGGCATGAATCCTCAGGGGAAATTCCTGTCAGAAATTATAGGAAAAGTGATCTTATGCAAACCAGGTGGCCATGATAGGATATCAGCCTATATATTCAGCCTGATGACTAGGGTGATCTTTAAGATTCAAATAAATTGGTCTGTTGTACTGTTTGATAAGATTAAAGAAGGAAACTTGGCTAGGATCATGAGTCTGTACCTGGCTGGAATGATTCTAGAGGTAATGCAACAGATTCCTGGATCAAAGATAAATCATATGAGGAGAATGAACATGAGGTTATTCTGCAGGTGGGATAGAGTTCTTTCAAAAGAGATTCCTGAGCATGGTCATGAAGATGCACAAGATCAGGAAGAGCAAGTTAGATCACAAGTTTAGGATCTGACTGTGACTACCCAAGTCCAGGAAGAGACTATAATTGCACAAGTGCAGGGGGAGCTAGAAAGTATACAAGTCCAGGATAATGATGAGAATGCATATTTGCAGGGGGAGCCAGAGTCTGAACAGGTACAATAGGAAGAAAGAATCAATCTATAAAAGGACATTGTTTCTCAAGCTGATCTAGATATTTCTGGAGTTGCTGCTGCTGCTGAGAAAGTACTATCTCCTGCTCTCACACAATAAGAATTCACTCTTGAAGAGTTGTTTCCTGATATTGGAGGAGAAACAGATAAAATGGAGACCCTAAGATTTGAGGGGGAGCAAGTAAGGGTTGAGGGGGAGCAGGTTGACATAGAGGAAGAGCAACAAGTAGCTGAAAAAGAAATTTCTTCCACTCCTCATGAGAGGGTTAATATTGATAGTTCTTCAGAATCTGAGCAAGAAGAAGTAAGGGAGACAAAGAAAAGAAAACTTATGGTTTTCAAAAGGAGAAGTCAAAGCTATAAGCAGGATTTACAAGTAACTTCTTCCCAACCAGCACCTGCAATTGATTGCAACAAACTTCTGGTGGATTTACAAGTCAAAATGGATGAGCAGAGATTGCTTCTTGAAAAGTATGTGGATGAAAGCCAAAAGGCTCTTCAATTTGATCTGGCACAAGATATAAAATCTATCAGATTTGAAGTTAATCAGAATAAACGAGAGATGACAGATTGCTTCCACAAGGGAGGCAATGCTGTAGTATTTCTTGCAAAGCAATAAGCATACATAAAGAAGCAAGTGGATGAGATGGCTATCAAGCAAGGCTATGTCCTTGAGAATCAAATAAGAATGAATGAAAATCTGACTGAATCACATAATGTGATAGTCACTGAGTTCACAAACACTGTTGTTGCAATGACTGCTGCAAGGGCTAAAGAAAAAGAAGAATATGATCAGAAGCTACAAGCTGCCCTAGATGCAGTTAAAACTGCCATCACTTCATCTGAGAAGTTGAATAGTGACAAGCTTCAAAAATTAAAGCCATTCTTTAAAGATGGAATCAACTATCTGGATGGACAAATCATATTTCAGAAAGATGACTTGAGAGAGCATGTGGCTAGAGAAGTCATAAAGGGGGAGAGGGTGTTAGTCTATGCTGGGTCTGATCATGCCAAATGGGTAACTAACAGCATAAGAGCCACTCTTGGATATCCACCTCTGTGTGATGATGATAATATGGCTGAGTCAGGGGTGCAACCAATTTTACTTGAAGGTAATCAACCTGAGGTTGCCCAAGTTATTTACCCTCCTGCAAATCTTGAGATGATACATGAACAGGTTTAGTCAATGTACAGCCCTCACAACCTATTACAAATGTGATTATTGAAAAGGTTGATATGCCAGATACTGTTATCAAAGCTCAGCAAGATGCTCTATTATCAAAGAAAAGATTTAGAGAGCAAGCAGAATTAAAGCCAGACTTTGAGCAGCGGAGCCCCACTTCAAGGAATATCATTTTAACTGCATGGAAGGCTATAAAAGATCAAGTACATGAAATAGGAAAATGATACAATGAGCAAGAATGACAAAAGTATGAAGCCAGGCAGGAAGCCATAGTTCAACACAGGAGAAAGGCTAAGATGGGGAAGCTACCTCCTGATACTCAGGAACCTAGCAAGTATTTCCCCAAGCCCTTTCATTATTTTGAAAGACAAAGGATTAAGGCTGAAGCACAGAAGAAAGTTGATTTGAAAGGCAAGAAGCCCATGGAAGATACAGAACCTCCTGCTCAGGCTCAGATAATATCTGGAAAAAGGATAGTCATCAAGGAGCCTGCCAAGCCTTAGTCTTAGCTTTACTAGTTTTTGTCCAAGAACTATGTAAATTGTTAGTTTGTTAAAGAAATCAATGTAAATATTTTGTAATAAACTTTTTGAGTTGATATACAAAACATTGTTCTGTGATCATTTACTTTTACATCTTTATTCTGTGATGTAACTATGATATGTATTTTGTTTATATAGTATCCTGTCATATAATGCTTATATACATCATCATGTTTATTTTATAAGTGGTGTATATCATTGGCTAAAGGGTTATGACTTCTCCAAATAGGGGGAGATTATTGGGTACATTGGAAAATGTGTACCTGATTTGGAGAAGCCTCACTTAGCTCAATGGTATACATCAAGGTGTATTTGATGTTATTTTGAGTTTATATGTGCAGGTTAAGAATGTGCTAGAATGCAGGAAAAATATTCTAAGTCCATGTGTCGACACCTGAGGAAGCTGTGTCGACACTTTAGTAAGATTGTGTCGACACTTGGAAATAGCTGTGTCGACACTTCAGAGAATTTGTGTCGACGCCGGGAGGCAGTGTCGACACACAGAAGATTATAGTCGACATCGACTATGTCAACACCGGGAGGTAGTGTCGACATACAGAGGCGGAGTCGACAACAACTTGTCGACACCTGGAGGCAGTGTCGACACACACTATGTTCTGAGTCTACATCAACTGTGTCGACACACAGGACTTGTGTCGACACACAACTGAGTCTAGACCAAGTTGATTGCTGATGAATGGTGAAGTATTTGTGACGACATAAATAATCAGTGTCGACACATTCTCAAGATGCAGTATCAAGGAGCTGTGTCGACATCAAGACAGCTTTGTCGACATCACCAAAGGTTGTTTCGACACTTAAGTCACTTGTGTCGACACATATTGACATATGGTCTCGACACTTTATGGCAGACAGACTCGGCGCTTTGTTGATAGAGTCAAAGGCTCAAGAACTGTTTGAAGACTTGACAGTTGTGGGTTATGACAGGTTTACTGAAGCTGTCAGACTTGTCAGAAGTTAGTTATAAACCGGATCAGTCGGTTACCATGGATGAAGTCTATAAATAGATGGATTCAGAAGAAGAAAGAGATATACATAGAGAAGACAAGTATTGTCACAACTAACACAATTAGAGATTGATCTTTGATCAAGAAAGGACAAGTAACAAAGAAGAAGATCTTCGTGAGAAGATCTAAAAAGACGTTCTGAAGTAGGTTACTATTCAGATTCTGTCTAAGTGGAATTCAATCAAGAATTCAGAAGTATCTTCAAGAGATTTGGATAGAGAGAGATCCATCTATTTGAAGACAAGGAAGATATATTCATAGGTCTCTCAAGAAGCAGATACTGAACTAATCTGTCAAGAAGATTCAGATCTATTTCTAAAGTCTAAGAAGGAAGCTGCCAGTCAGTTTTATTCAAAGGAAATCAACCCAACTAAGTTCAAATTCAAGAAGCTTTGAAGAAAGCTAAGATCAAGTTGATTTCAGCCATCAGCCACTTCAAGAAGCTGATCAAGAAAGTTCTTATCCCTTCTCTCTCAACAGAGGTAAGAGATTACAAAAATTCCTTATCAAATTCTGTAGGATATATTCATAGATCTGAGTTGTAAGCTATTTTATAAAGGCTGAGTATAGGAGATTTATTCTCTGAGTGGTAGGGTTGTTTATGCCTGAGTTGTAGGAGAAGGTATTCTATGAGCTGTAGGCCTTGAGGCAAGGCTGAGGTAGGGCTTGTTAGCCTGATTTATAGGAGAAGGTATTCTCTGAGTTGTAGGCCTTGTGGCAAGGCTGAGGTAGGGCTTGTTAGCCTGAGTTGTAGGAATCCTTCTGGATTCGGAGCTGTAGGATCTGAGTTAAAGGAAGAAGTTAGGCCGACTCTAGCATACTGCTAGATAGGTGAAGGGGAAAAGTGGATGTACCCAGACCTTGGGAAACCACTATAAATCTATGTGCAATCTGTAATGTGTGTATGATTGTGATTGTTGTGCTGTGTTAGCTATAGAAATATCTGATTTATTCAAATAACTGTAGTTATATTCTGCCTTAAGTTAAATCAAGGAAAAGTACCTATTCCCCCCCCCTCTAGGTGTTTAGGTAGTCTTGAAAGTAAAACTATCAGCCAGCATTACCGCAGAACATTCCTCTATTGTATGTCCTAGTGAAGATGTACAAAAGGGACAAGAGGTGTTTTTATTAGGAAATCATTACCTAAAGTTAACTGTTAATGAAGTAGCGATGATTCTTGGGCTACCGAATAGGGGTAGGGAATTCCCTTTTTCTAGACTCCCTTGCATGAAGCTTTCTCACAAAGATTTGCTTAATGAAATGCACATTCTTGTAAATGAGGAATGGTCAGAGAATCTTGAGCAAAAACGAGTAAATTTACTCAGTAGGTATTTGCTAATTGTCTTTTTATTCCCCCTTAAGACCCTCAAGATCCCAAAATATTTGGGCGTGTTGGAGGATGGCGTGGGTGCATTGAGAGATTACAATTAGCCCAAGGCCATTCATGCTTTCTTGCATTTGCAGCTAGACTGTCTAAGTCAGGCCAACATTGTTCGAGAGGCTGACACATGTTTAGGCTACTTTGAAGGCTGCTCGACAGTATTATTGGTAAGAGATGCATTTATATCTGAAAAAATGATTTACTAATTATAAGTTTCCAACTAAAATGTATTTTTGTAGGTGTGGTTCTTTGAACACCCCAGTGTACAGAGAGTAGTACATTTCCATGTTCGGCCTCAAATTTGTCGATGGTCAGACAAACTAAGTTACAGTGCGAAGTTCTGTTTGGACTTGCGTGGTGGTGAGCTTATGAAACCAAATCAGGTATATTTAATTAATTTGTTTCCCCAATTATACAAAGAGTTTCTCACGTATACTATTTTTTGTTATATCCTGTAGCTGAGATTCAAGTTTAGTAGTGTAGAGGAGGTTGAGAAGCCGCTCCTAGGGTCGTCGTCGGAGGAGTCCGATTTTGAAGAAATGAAAAGCAAGAGAAAGGGAAGAGGAGTGAAGGCTGCCAGGAAGAAGATGATTGTTGATGCTGACTCCGACTTTGAGGATATTGAGAAAGAGAAGGAGAAGATGAAGTTGGAGGAGGTTACTAGAAAGGTTTTTAAAAAAACCGAAAAGATATTAATTAGGCAGGTGGATAAGGAGAAGAAGAAGAAGGAAAAGAAGAATGATAAGATAAGCAAAAAAAGTGAAGATTGGAAAGGAATGGAAGCTCGCCTTCGTGGTTTTATAAGAGAGGAGGTTAGTAAGGCTGAAGGATCTTTGAAGACCTTTTGTGAAACTTGGTTCAAGAGGCTGCAAGCTGACATGCCCCAATCCTATCGACGTACACCATCACCCAAACCATCTACTCCCCATCAAAAAGTCTCCCCCACCACATCCTTTTTCACCCAATCAAACCCCGAACTCGCACTTATCAACCTGGAAAGCCCTGCAAAAGTAGACTGTTCGGATCCAGTGCAAGGGCCACTCAAGACTTATAGGAAGAAGAAGGAACTACTCAACTCTCAATTTTACAAAGAGCTTGTCAAGGTGCCTAGCTATCCCGGCAGACCGCATATTGCACCTCGTATTCGAGATACCGTTGATTTTGTTCTTAATCGGTTTGACGAGAGGTAAGTTTTGGTTGTCATGCACGTAGTCTCACACTAATAATTACTTTCCAATCCTGTATTGATTTTAAGTATTGTTACAGCTCCAATGCTATTTTTTCAAGCGGGAACCTTCAACTCACAAGAGGGGTAGCAGATGATCTATTAGGAACTGGTTGGATATCTGACACTCATCTGGATGCTTATGCAGTGTACCTTGGGTCAAAGCAAAAACGGTCATTGGGAGGAATGAATAGTTTTATCTACGTTTCACCAAATCACGCAGTATGTTTTTTGTGTGTCCACTATTTTAACGTGATTCATGTTGTTTATTATTGTAATTTTGAACTCCTATCATTTCATTGTACAGTATATAAGATCAACAATGTCCCATATTGCTAGACTTTGTTGAGTCACATAACATTGACCCGTGTACAGGCAGTTGATCTAATACTTATGCCATGCCACATGTCTGGTCATTGGACATTGCTTGTTTGTCGTCACAAGGAACATTATTGAGAGTTCTATGATTCGCTTAGAAGTAGCCGACATCGTGCCACTCTTCAAAATTTGGTACACTCGCACAACCATATGAAGGCTAAAGTTTCATTCTTCCTGACAATTTACTTTTCATGCAGGTTAGGTGTTTATACGAGGATGCTAGTGATGCTTTGCAAGAAGGTATAATCCACTGGCCTATCAACGACGTTGATGATCTGCCACAGCAAGACAATGGAGATGATTGTGGTGTTTTCGTGATGAAGTTCATGGAGGCGGTGTTGTCAACCAAGATAGTTGCTTGGAAAGAAATAAAGAATTGGTGTAAGGAGATGCCTAGATTTCGCGCTGAAATAACAGCAAACATATTCCGAGCTTTTTCAAACATAATTGAATCTAAAGACAATTGACAATGTTGTAATTATTTATAAGACTGATTATGATCCTGCACTAATCATATGAATGCTTCTCACGTATACTGACACATGTTATATGAATGCACTTAATCATACGAATGCACTTAATCATGGTTTGAATACATCAGGGATGCTCGAAAAATTAAATGACAAATCCAAGTCAAATTCTTCTTGAGAATCAAAATCTCTATTATTGGCCGGTGGAGTTGACTGGTGCGCATGAGCTGGAGAATCCAGGAAGTTGTACACCGGGATTATTTCTTTCTTTACTTCAACTTTCTTTCCTACATTTGGAAATATAATTTTTATTAATTTTTTATGACATAAAATAAAAACATAGAATATTTTGTAAACATTGAAATAAAATAAAACATTACTTGACTTTTTGATGTTTTTCTCCCAATGTCCTTTTAGTCTTGCGTTCGAAATGCCTTTCGGCTGCTTCTTGGGAGGGTCCTTTAAACATGATTCTTTTTTGTTGTTATGATTCACATCTTCAACGACTAAAGCTTTAACCCTCCTAGCCAAATCATTCATTGCAGTCATAACAAGCTCTTTTGCTGGTTGACAGCTCTAAATTTGGAGGGATAAGTCATATGTAAACCTCATTAAATGATTTTTGAAAATCACATTTGATTCTTTTTGGGCCATTGAAGGCGAGTAGAGAAGGTAAATACCTCTCTTAGCATTCAAACTGAATCTTTTGAGTAAATATTGAGCGGGAACCTGCTTTACATTTCTATGTATGAATATTCGCAAAACATGCTTGCATTGAATACCTTTGGTTTTAAAGCCTTGACAAGAACATTTTGCTTCACCGGTATTCGTATTGAGGTTTACGAACCAATTTTTACCATCTTGATCTTCATTACACTGTGCGGTCCCATATAAAATACTATTATAAACGTACATCGTCTCATTGACTATGCTAACCCCAATAGCCCCCTCCATGAAGGATTTCTAAAAAATAGAAAACATCTTCCTGGTATAAACCTTTGAAACTTACTTAAGTAAGTTGCTACCTTTATATTTCAAACTAACACTCCCCTGTGTGCATTTAAAATCTTCATCAAGCTCAGCTCTCCGCCATGTTGACACAAGTTTCTCCAAACCGATGAAACACTCTACAAGAGAGCTTGTTGCTTTGGAATAACCATGCAACCCATTATTTGCCGATTCACTCCTTTGAGTCGACAAAATGCCGAGATCCAAAACATCCTTGTTGTAGGCAGTGGACCACTTTCGCTTAACTGAATATAAGTCCTTCAACTATCTATTGTCATGTAAGCTTCCTTTCAACATAATCTCATTCCAATACTGCTCAAACTCAAACTCACAGTCACACTTGCTCATGCATTGATAGAATAAACCTCACACACCTTTGTCAAGGTTGAAACAATGGACTTTCGATGGAGCTTTCTTTGAGATATGCCATTGGCACAATTAATGCCGGCTGGTGGTGAAAACCCTCTCAATAGCCACCGCTATAGCCTGATCTTGGTCAGTGAAAATAGTGATGAGTTGTTTACCACCAACGAACTTAAGAAAAGTATCAAAAACTCAACAAAAGGAATCAATGGTTTCTTCTGCTATGAAAGTGCAACCGACGCAAATACTTTGCCAGTGATTGTTAACAGCAATGAATGGAGTGCATGCCAAGTTATATTTATTTAGTCTGTAGGTAATATCAAAAATAATAACATCCCCGTAACAATCATAGTCAATCTTAGCACGCTCATCCATCCAAAAAAAATTGGTCAACCGATTTAGTTCATCTGTCTGAACTTCGTATGAGAACATACTATCCTCAAGTTGTCTTGCCTGTAGCATCTTCAGCAAACTAACCGAGTCACCAGATTCAATTAAAGTCTTTTTACAACGATGAACATAATTATAGGCATCAACTTTGCTAAATCCGAGATTTTCAATACCTCCAACTTCTTCGGATAGGAAATTGTATGCATGCACTGTTTTAATACCAGCCCCTGTCATATTTTTTTATAAGATCGCCTTGCAAATCTGATACCTTTCTATTTGACCTCAACAAATGCTTCTCTTTCTCCAATGCAAGAGGGTGATTATGCTCCACCACAAACTTTGAAACAGTCCAATTCTGTCCATTTGTATCAGTTCTAAAATGACAACAAGCAAGACAACCTGCTCGAGTGTCTAATTTGCGATACTTAATTGGTGACGGTTTTATGTGCTTCTTTCCAGCCTTGGAGCAGGTATATTCCCGTACTTTTATAATTCGGGTGTGTCCAATAAATAATGTGTTCCTTACGAACACTAAATCCAGTTTTGTGGGCGTACTCACAATACAAAGCATAAGCCTCTTCTTTTGACTGGACAACAGAAAAAGTATGATATTTACTTGGAATCTGCAGAAAAATATGAAAAGAACCACATTTGAAGTTCAACATTAAAATATAGTTGAATTTCAATATTAAAACACAGTTGTATCCTAAAAATACAGTTGAAGTTCAATATTAAAATACAGTCGTACTTTAAAAATACAGTTGAAGTTCAATATTGTACAACCCCGTATTCGCAGAGTAGGGCCCCCTTTGGTAGGCGCAGAGCCAGTTTCAAGTTTTTAAGCTTTTTAGAGATTTTGGACTCTTGGTGGCCAATTTTGGCTTGGACTTGGAAATATACTAGTAAGGGGATGAAATATTTTTCTCCCCCCGGCCCCCTCGGGGGGTCACCAGGTCGCCGAGCTCCCAAGTCCGCCGTGCTCCCCAGTCCGCCGAGCTCCCCAGGCCACCGAGCTCTCGAGGCCGCCGAGCTCCCCAGGCCGCCGAGCTCCCCAGGCCGCCGAGCTCCCCAGGCCGCCGAGCTCCCCAGGCCGCCGAGCTCCCCAGGCCGCCGAGCTCCCCAGGCCGCCGAGCTCCCCAGGCCGCCGAGCTCCCGAGGCCGCCGAGCTCCCGAGGCCGCCGAGCTCACCAGGCCGCCGAGCTCCCCAGGCCGCCGAGCTCCCCTGTCCGCCGAGCTCACCAGGCCGCCGAGCTCACCAGTCCGCCGAGCTCCCCAGGCCGCCGAGCTCCCCAGGCCGCCGAGCTCCCCAGTCCGCCGAGCTCCCCAGTCCGCCGAGCTCCCCAGTCCGCCGAGCTCAAGGCCAATTGGTCGTAGGGGCATTTTGGTCATTTTATCCCCAGGACTTGGAAAAACTATAAATAGACCCCTTGGGTACCTTTGGAGGGGCATTGGCTTTTGGCTTCCTCCTCCCTAGCTTTCTTCTTGGTAGAGTTGAGAGAACTCTCCAAGGTACCCAGCTCTCATTGGTAAGGGAGGGGAAGTGTTCTTGTG
Source organism: Platanthera zijinensis (assembly GCA_039513925.1). Classification (NCBI taxonomy): domain Eukaryota; kingdom Viridiplantae; phylum Streptophyta; class Magnoliopsida; order Asparagales; family Orchidaceae; genus Platanthera; species Platanthera zijinensis. The sequence continues at coordinate 177,831,410 of CM077085.1, read as the reverse complement.
ACCTTCCGGGTGTGTGGTGGGACCTCCGCGCTAGAGCCGAGGGTCTGTTCCTAGTTTCCCAAGTCTTCGGTCCGGGACATCCCCCCGAGTGTAGTAGGTGTGAGGTCACCCCTTCCCCAAGGGTCGAACTCCACAGAGACCAAGTTTTTGGTTTCAACAAATATTAAAATACAGTTATAATTCAGATGCAGTGTTACCCTAAAAAACACTACATACAATACAAACCATTCAAAAAAGAATCACATTTGAAGTTCAACCTTAAAATACAGTCTTATAGATGTACAACTCACAAAAAAATGACAACATGCTCGCAGAAAAATTAGGCAACAGATGCAGTTCATGGAACTAGCTTGAGGAAATACTTCTGAACATTCAACATTCATTTCACCGTCGCTCAACCTCATTTCACACAACATTTAACCCAAGTTGCAGAAACTATAATATAGAAAACTTACATGTTCTTCTTTATCTATTTCGCCGCTGCAGGCCCCCATACTCCCCTGCTCCATTGATCATGGATGAAGCGACGGAAGCTTGGCGGCGATGAAGACTAGTTGATGAATCTGGTGAAATAGGCGGGAAACTGAAGGTCGATGGAGGTAAAAATAATGACGGAAAAGTTTAGGATAGGTTAGAAATATTTCTGCAAAAGTAGCTACCGGGGAAGAGAAGGAAAATGATAGTAGGACCCGCGATCATTTATTTATATCCGTTCCTATTTTTGGGAACGAGAGCTGTCCAAAAAATTTTCAAAAACGAAAATTTTTACAATTCAGCATCGACGTCATTTCGCGTCCTCGGGGGAAACGTTCGTCGTGCTCTACAAAAGTCGCACTGGTATTGAGCGCCATCGCCGCGACCATCACCATTTTTCCAGTTCTCACAGCCGAAGATGATGAAGTTATCAATACAAAGGAGTGGTAATTCCCATCCATTTCCTCTCCTTCTTTATCTCCTCTGCTCTTACCATTCCTCGATTACCTCTCGTTGATCTGCAACAGCTCGATTGCTTTCGACGGCAGCGGCGCCTATCTACCGAAACCCTCCTGTAAGCTCTCCCAGCACTTCCGCCCCCCTTCCGTTAAGACATCATTTATTATACTTTTATTTTAGGAAAAATGAACCAGTAATTTAGCTTTTTATCTGATTTCAGTCAAAAGTTCGGAATCTCATCGGCGGAGAGTTCGTAGAATCGCGATCAGGGTCTTCCATTGACGTTGTTAACCCTGTATGATCACTCGTTCCAAATTTTTAGATGGACTTTCTTCTTCTTGTCATCGAATTAATTCATATGGATTCCGGTGAGGATTGCAGGCCACACAAGAGGTTGTGTCTAGGATACCTTTGACCACCAATGAAGAGTTTAGCGCTGCTGTTAGTGCTGCAAAGAGCGCATTTCTTAAGTGGAGGTATACTCCGGTCACGACACGGCAGCGGGTTATGTTCAAGCTCCAAGAGCTCATTCGAAGAGATATGGTCTCTGCTACTTCTCATGCGTTATAATTTTGCCAATTGATGCCATTCTTAACTTAAAAGTTTATGTGATGTGAGGGATTTCCTGCAGGATAAACTTGCCGTTAATATTACGACAGAGCAGGGAAAGACTCTTAAAGATGCTAAGGGTGATGTTTTTCGTGGGCTGGGTAAATTTTTGAACCAATTGTGTTTGAAGAATTTATTTTTTACAATTATGTGCTCTTGACTTTTTCTGTTTATCTAGCATTAGAGATACAGGGGAATACTGAGTTGAAACTGTTTAATTTGTATGATCTTTTGAATTTTGCCTTTTTTGTATCTAGCATTAAGGCTCCGTTTGGGGGGACTTATTTTCACCGGTCAAGCGGTTATGACTCCATGAACCGGTTGTAACCGCTTGACCGGTGAAAATAAGTCCCCCCCAAATGATTAAGGTCCGGTTCATGCGATCGTAACCGCTTGACCGGTGCAAATAAGTCCCTCCAAACGGGGCCTAAATATAAGTAAATGTTAAGTTGAAAGTATTTAATTTGTAGATCAACTTTTTTTGCTTTATTAATAACTTTTAGATGCAATCATTAACATCACAATTATCATTATGCAGAGGTGGTGGAGCATGCCTGTGGAATGGCTTCTCTTCAAATGGGGGAATATGTTTCAAATGTTTCCAATGGCATTGATACGTATAGTATCAGAGAACCTCTTGGTGTTTGTGCAGGGATCTGCCCGTTCAATTTTCCTGCAATGATTCCTTTGTGGGTATACCTGCCTCAACTCTCATACAATCTTCTATACTTCATGTCTTTTTCTCTTTACAATTTGTGCTTTGCATGTACTAGATTTTATGTTGTGATGTCTAAAATTTCTTGTTGAATTACTTTAGAAGATTGCCTAGTAGTTGTTATCCTTCACTATGAAGAGAAAATATAGAGTTCACTGGTATATTTTTAATTTTGTTTAATGCATTTGTCTCTAATGCAGATGTTCCCTATGGCTGTTACATGTGGCAATACCTTCATTTTAAAGCCATCAGAAAAAGACCCAGGTCTCATCCTTTTCTTCTATAACTTACTATTGTTCTTTGATTGAGCTTATACAATGCTAAATCTGATAAATTGCTAAATTTGATACAACTAGGGCCACCCTAACAGAATGTGTGCTACGTCCATGGGAAGGATGTCACACCAAACTTTGTCCTTGAAGGACATTGGACACACGTGAACTAGAAATCGGTGGGTTACCTGAATGACGGACTTGTCCACCCAGAGAACTCGATAGGGATGCATACGTGATTCCACCACAATATTCATATGCTCTAGACCCTCTCAACGACAATGTTCACGCAACTACCATTATCAATAACAAGCTTGTAGGGGCCGCTTACGACAGAAAAATATGTACAGAAGATGGCGGTGTGTTGCCAGTCTTCCTGTATACACGTAGTGCGCCGAAGGCGCCTAATGACTCCTAGATCTAGCGATCTCTTAGCGCCGCTCTCCCAAACCGTCTCCGATGATAACTACGATATCTTACACTTGTAAATCCTCAATCTCTGTTTTGGGTTCACCTTCTTCTTCAATCATCAAGTTCCGCATAGAACATTGTGCGGCTACATTGCCCCAACCAAATTATAATTATCACCGGATGCCCTCAGGTTTGGGAGCGCCCAGGATGATCGTCTTGCAATTTGTTCCATGAGGGAACGAGAAGGTGTAACAGTAGTAGTTGTTATCCAGGTGGGCCACCCTAAAGGTCGAGCCGTCAAATCGAGTAGTGACCTACCTTGGCCCTGCGGAGCCTGAATACTCCTTGTACTGTAAAGAAGTTAGAACACCTGCTCGACCATATCTACCTGATCGGAAATTGGTTCCCTACAGTTTTCAGCTCTAAGACCCACCCAAAAGTGGGATGTGGTCGCAACAGTCTCTTTCAGGATGTTGCTCCTCACAACTAACTCATCAAATCGAGACATATACTTGACAATAGTGGGAGTCCCTTGTCAGTGGGTATACAACTGATTTTGAAGTTGATCTATATATATAGCGGGGAGGTATTTGTCTTGCAACCATTGTTTCAAGTCCTCCCTTTGGGATATGGGGTAGTAACCTTCAAGCTCTAAGGATCTCTCCAATCTTGTCCAATAAATCTTGGCTTAGCTTCATTTTGTTGAACTTAACTCGACACTCGTCACTCATCTCATATCACTCAACGTAGTGACCCATGTCTAGGAGTCGGTCATTGAAGGCCTTTTGGTTCAGGTGACCATCAATGACTACAAATGCGAAGTGATATGTTCCTCAATAGGTGGGTCACTTTGGCGAGGCTCCGTGGAGCCATCGTAGTAATCATCCACTCCTCCTCCCACCTAAGGATTTTATGATTGAATCAGGTGCTGGTGGTTCCAACATGGCATCAGAGCATGGTTGTTGCGGTATGGGGGCGTGTTGGACCCTGGGTAGATCACCATGACGCGTGGGAATGGTTTATATCCTGATTATCCCGGGTGTGGCTAGGTTGCATGGTATTTTGTTCCACATCGTGTACCCACCAGCCTCCGCTTGTGCTTATTTGGTTCCCCACCCTCCTCCTTTCAACTCGGGATTTTGGGATGGAATCGGCTGCAGGTGGTTCCAATATGGTATCAAAGCTAGGTTGACGCGGCGTGGAAGCGTGATTGCGTGGTGGTCCTCAACTAGTCAGCCGCATCATGTGGGAGCAATTTATATCCGGACTATCCTTGGTGTGACTAAGTTGTGTGGTATTTTTTTCCCAAATTGCCTACCCCCCGACTCTTGCTTGTGCTTATTTGGCCTCCGCCCCTCCTTTCACCTCATGGTTTTGGTATGGAATCTGTTGTAGGTGGTTCCAACATGGTATCAGAGCTAGAATGTCGTGGTGTGAGGGTGTGTTGGCGAGCTGGATGCCAATCAGTCAACCGCATCGCGTGGGACCAGTTTATATTCGGATTATCCTCGGTGTGGCTAGGTTGTATGGTAGTTAGTCCCACATCGCTTTCCCACCGACTCCCGCTTGTGCTTTTTTGGCCCACGCCCCTCCTTTCCCCTCGGCGTTTTGGGATGGAATCGGGTGTGGGCGCTTCTATCGCATAATCAAGTCCTATGATTTATAATTTGGGTTCACAGTTTAAAGCATATCTAATACATTAATTGATGAAATTGGTGATAATTTTTGTGATTCTTCTTAGGTGCTGCGATGATACTGGCTGAGCTAGCAATGGAAGCTGGCTTACCTGATGGAGTGTTGAATGTTGTTCACGGCACAAGTGTAAGCTTTAACAGTTGTTGGGTTCCTTTGCACTACTTGGATGGATGGATTTGTTTTTGTTATTCTACCATTAACTAATATTTTGTGTGGATAACCAGGCATATACCTCAGAAAATGAGGGCCCTCAGCATTTTGTAGCTTTATTTTTATTTCTTTACGCATTGCTGTTTAAATTTGTAAATTAACATGCTGTCACTGTTATATTATGCTTTGAATTGGCAGGACATTGTTAACAACATATGCGATGATGACGATATCAAGGCTATATCTTTTGTTGGTTCAAACACAGTAAGCAAACGCTCCCTTTTGAGACATGATTTTATTCTTTCCTTGTCTGAATTAGAACTTGGGCTTTTTTGGTTATTCCTTTACCTTCCATGCAGTAATAGAAGTAGGTAATGGTTATCTCCTCACTACTGTCATTAATTGTGTATTTTTCACCTATTGGGTACTAATTGTTTTGTATGGATCGACAGAAAATGCCTATTTCTTTGGCACGGTGAAATAATCTTTCACAACATTAGGTCTGCCTTTCTATTAAGTGAGTTTGAAGTCAAGGAGAGGCAAGAAAAGAGGAGTAAAAGAAAGCGAGGATTAGAATCAGCCTCTAGGGCTCTTCCCAAAATGATATTCCTCCCAAGATCATGTAAATAAGAGACATGTTTGTGCAAAAAATGCTTCCACGACTTTGCGCTCTACCAAGAGAGAAGTGGAGGTGGAACTGCGAGCGGTCGGATACCTAAAGGCCGCGATGGACAAGCTAAGAAGAGACGAGATGGTGCTACAAGTGGCGTGACCAAATTTCCCGCAACGGAAACTCTTAATTGCGGGTGATTTTATTAGCTTAGAGTTAACAGTTACAAGTTCAAAGTTGCCACTAAAGGAGTCCGCAACACCAAGAAGGGCACATGTCCGAGTTCGCAGTAAGCTCTGTTGAATTTTGGGATCCCTTTCATGGTACTATTTACCCATATTTATACTAGTGGGGGCTGCCCAAATGGGTTGACAGAAGAAAAATGGGCTGTCCGGGTACAAGAGAGATGGGCAGAGATGAGGGAGTACATTTGTGTGCAAATAGCCTGAAGTACTTGACCGCATGAACGCCACATAGATGCTTGCGCGAGCTTTTGGCTAAGAACTACATTTGGTATGTATAGATGAGCAAGTTGCTAGGTCAGAGTCTCAGACGGACTTTGAAGGCATGACCACGTGCGCTATCAAGGAAGAGGTCTGTTAGGATGTTATTTCTTATTTCTGTTGCCCTGTATTTTTCCCCTCCTATATAAAGGGGACTCTTCCTATTGTTAAATAACAATTTCACTTTTGCCCTATTCTAACATGGTATCAGAGCCACGAATAACTCCCGATCCCTAGCGGCCTCTTGCCGCTCGTCGTCCGCTGCACCTCCCGCCGCCGCCTCCCTCTCTCTCTCTCTCTCTCGCTCTCTCTCTCTCTCTCGCCGCCACATCTAGCCCCTTCCCGTCCTCTGTTCCGCCGATCGGCGTAACAGCCGGCCGATCGGCCGTCCGTACCGATCGGCAAGGGCGGATGGCCGCCGCTCCGTCCACCGTCCGATCGGCCTGATTCCTCTCAATAAAGTTTCGCTTTTTCCTCCTCTATCTACTCCTATGAGGATCGCTTCATACCCTTGCTAGATCTTCCTAGATCGTGGATCTTGTGTGTTCCCTCCTTTTATCCATTTTTCTCGGAAATGCATTCTCTTCCGTTTTGATGCATTTCCTGCCCTTAGCCATCAAGACTTTATTGTTCTAGGACTGTTGGCCGTCCTATTGGTGGTGTTTTTTTTTCCCCTTCCGGCGACCTTCCGGCGGCTGTCCGGTGGCTGTTTCTTCTTCAGATTTTGTATCTGATCCTTGTTCTCCGTTTGGTCTCAATGTCGGAGGAGGTCACTTCCAGTGATGGCTCGCAACCTGCTGGATCTACCCGGGTTGGACACGATCATATGGCCTCACAAATTACCTCCATCCGTCTTGATGCTACAAATTATCTACCTTGGTCTCGATCTATCGCCTTGGCTCTTAAGAGTCGCCGGTTGTATGGCTATGTTACTGGGGACATTAAGGCGCCCGAAGAGTCTGACCCCACATGGGCAAAGTGGGAGTCGGAAAATTCCCTGGTTATGTCATGGTTGATTAACTCCATGCAAGAGTCTATTGCACGGAATTATCTCTTCTTAAATACTGCTGCAGATATTTGGAAGGGGGCTGAATCTACCTACTCACAGAAAGGGAACACAGCTCAGATATTTCAGCTTCGCCGAAAGATTTTTCTCCTTCGACAAGGAGATCGACCTCCATCAGCCTATTTCTTGGAGTTCACCCAATTATATCAGGAGTATGATCATTTTGTGTCCCTTACCCTTGTTTGTTCTGCTGATGCCCGTCTTGTGCGCGCTCATGAAGATCGGAACCGTGTGTTTGAGTTTCTCCATGGTTTACACCGAGAGTTTGATCAGATCATTGTTCAGATCCTTGGCCGCTCCCCGGTCCCGTCCTTGGCTGAGACTTATAGCATTGTTCAGCAGGAATATGATCGTCGACAGTCTTGGAGTTCAGAGGGCCTGTCTACTGAGCCACATCCTACTCCGTCATCATCCTTTGCTCATTCTGGGAGTCCAAGTGCCCATGCTGCAACTGTACCGTCTGCCACTCATTGGATCATTGACTCCGGTGCTACAAACCACATGACCGGATCTTCGTCAGGTTTTATTTCATATTCTCCTTTGTCTGGCCGGGACAAGGTGAGCATTGCGGATGGGACCCTCGCCCCAATTGCCGGGAAGGGATCCATTCCTTGCTCTTCCCTTACCTTGACTTCCGCTCTACACGTTCCTTCTTTCACTCGTAACCTTTTATCTGTTAGCCATATTACCAACTCTATGAATTGTTCCATCACGTTTTTTCCCTCTTCTTGTGTTTTTCAGGACCTGAAGACGAAGGCGGTGATTGGCTCTGGTAGTATGCGAGATGGGCTGTACGTGTTTGACCCTGATGTTCACCAGGCCCTTCATGCCCATCGGCTCCCACTGCTGTCTACTTTGCATCGCCGCTTAGGCCACCCATCTACCGCTACTATGCAATCTTTATTTCCTGTTTTTTCTCCTTCCGTGTTTAAGACTTTTACGTGTGATGTTTGTGAACTTGCTAAACATAAGCGTGTTTCCTTTAATCATGTCTCTACGCCGTGCTCTGTACCTTTGCATACGATTCATAGTGATGTATGGGGCCCTTGCCCAGTTGCCTCTATCTCTGGTTATCATTGGTTTGTAACTTTTATTGATTGTTACTCTCGCACTACTTGGGTTTATCTCATGCGGCATAAAAATGAAGTGTTTCCTCTCTTCAAACAATTTCATAACATGATATCTACTCAGTTTGGCGCCACTATTAAAATTCTACGCAGTGATAATGGTCGTGAATACATAGATTCTAATTTTGAACGTTATTTGAGCGATCTCGGGATCATTCATCAAACTAGTTGCGTCCATTCCCCTGCTCAAAATGGAGTCGCTGAACGTAAGAATCGCCACCTTCTCGAAGTGATGAGATGCTTGCTTTTTACCATGTCACTTCCCAAATACTACTGGGGGGACGCTCTTCTCACTGCTGCATATCTCATAAATCGTATGCCTTCTCGTACTCTGGGCAACTGCACTCCTCTCCACAAACTGGGAATACCTCCTACTACCCTTCCACCCCGTGTGTTTGGCTGCGTGTGCTTTGTTCACATTCATCCCATTGCTCGCACCAAACTTGATCCTCGTGCACTCCGGTGTGTATTCATTGGCTATTCCCCTACACAAAAAGGTTATAAGTGTTATCATCCTCCTAGCAAAAAAGTTATTGTCTCTATGGATGTCACTTTTCAGGAGACCACATCCTACTATGAGTCCTCACTTCAGGGGGAGCCCTCACACGTGGAAGTGAGCACTCCGCCTCTCCCGTTACCTATTCCTCCTACGTACAATGTTCCACCTCCACCAACTACCCCTGTTCCCGAAGAGAACTATGTGGATATTCCTAAAGAGAAGGAACTGCAAGTCTATACTCGAAAGAACAAAAGGTCAAACACTCCGCATCAATCCATAATACCAGAGCCAGTGCCAGATTCGTCCTCTGCGTCCCTGGAGCTACCTATTGCTCTACGGAAAGGTATTCGCTCATCCACTCAACACCCTATATCTAATTATGTTTCATATGACGCTTTAACTCCTTCCTATAAAGCTTTTGTTACCTCTCTATCCTCTGCCTCGATTCCCGGTACATGGCAGGAGGCCGCTGAACACCCAAAATGGGCAAAGGCAATGATGGAGGAAATGCTTGCTCTTGAGAAGAATCATACGTGGGACCTTGTGGATCTCCCTCCTGGGAAGAAGATTGTCGGATGCCGTTGGATATTTACCGTGAAACAGAACTCCGATGGTATTGTTGAAAGGTTCAAGGCTCGGCTAGTGGCGAGAGGCTACACTCAAACTCAAGGTATTGACTACCAAGAGACCTTTGCTCCGGTAGCAAAGATGAATACTATCCGTGTTTTGTTATCATGTGCGGCATGTAGAGGATGGGATCTTCAACAACTGGATGTGAAGAATGCTTTCCTACATGGAAATTTGGAAGAGGAAGTATATATGTCTATGCCTCCTGGCCTTACCCCAATTGGCTCAGATGGGAAAGTCTGCAAACTAAAGAAAGCCCTTTATGGGTTAAAACAATCTCCAAGAGCTTGGTTTGGGAGACTTCACAAAGTCATGATCGAATTGGGCTATACTCAAAGCCATGCCGATCACACTTTATTTGTTAAACGAAAAGAGAGGAAGGTGACCCTTCTGATTGTATACGTTGATGATATGGTTGTCACAGGTGATGACAGTGATGAGATTCAATCTCTAAAGCAAAGACTGGCAAGGGAGTTCGAAGTAAAGGACCTAGGAAAATTGAGATACTTCCTAGGAATTGAAGTAGCTAGGTCAAAGTATGGGATTCATATCTCCCAACGGAAGTATGTTCTCGACTTATTAGAACAGACAGGGATGAGCGGTTGTAAACCCGCCGATACTCCTATTGAAGTGAACCATAAACTTGGTCAAAATGATGGGGAGCCAGTGGAAGATATTTCAAGTTTTCAGAAGCTTGTTGGGAAGTTGATTTATCTATCTCATACTCGTCCAGACATTTCTTATGCTGTAGGAGTGCTGAGTCAATACATGCACTCTCCCAGGATTCGGCATCTCAATGCTGCGCACCGTGTTTTGAGATATTTGAAGACCTCTCCGGGTAGAGGTATATTATTCTCACCCTGTGATAACTTGAAAATTGAAGTCTATACGGATGCGGATTGGGCTGGATCGGTTGATGATAGGAGATCCACCACTGGCTATTGTTCCTTTGTCGGCTCTAACTTGGTCACTTGGAGAAGCAAAAAGCAACATGTTGTAGCTCGCTCTAGTGCTGAAGCTGAGTTCAGAGCCATGGCTCATGGTATATGTGAGGGGATGTGGTTGCGCACTCTCATGAATGATTTGGGCTTGCTTGAACCTGGCCCCTTCAACTTGTATTGTGACAACAAGGCCGCTATCAGTATTGCTCATAATCCGGTTCAACATGATCGCACCAAGCACGTGGAAGTTGACCGTCATTTCATTAAAGAAAACATCATGAAGAAGATTGTTTGTACTCCGTTTGTTACTTCAGAAGGACAACTTGCTGATGTTCTCACTAAAGCTCTGTGTGAAAGATTGTTTGTTACACTCATTGGCAAGTTAGGCATGACAAATATCACATGCCCAACTTGAGGGGGAGTGTTAGGATGTTATTTCTTATTTCTGTTGCCCTGTATTTTTCCCCTCCTATATAAAGGGGACTCTTCCTATTGTTAAATAACAATTTCACTTTTGCCCTATTCTAACAAGGTCATATGACATGAAGTTGTTGGGAAAAAACTCTGATTTGATAAAATAGATTATGGTTAAAGTGATTTTGAGAAGCCTTAAGCTTCGTTTGGGGGGACTTATTTTCACCGGTCAAGCGGTTACGACCGCATGAATCAGACCATAATTATGATCCGATTCATGCGGTCGTAACCGCTTGACCGGTGAAAATAAGTCCCCCCAAACGAAGCCTTAATGCTGTATAAAAAAGACAATTTTAATTCTGTTGGTTAGAATTCTTAGAAAGATAGGGAGTCATCAGTAAATTGTTCTAAGTCAGTTTTTTCAGATAACATCAAATAGTATTCGACGCTACGTCAAAAGAAATTGACGCAACGTCGATATATATTCCTAGAGTCATCCAGAGCTCTCCTCTCTACTTTTAAGAGCCACGTTGAATAGTGAAATCCAAGTTGCGTCGATGTCCGTTTAGTAAAGACAATCTTTTCCAAGATATTCACGACCCCGTGTTCTAGCCGTTACAACTCATTTCATGAAAGAAATATTTACCTTGGGACTTGATTTGGTAAATAATATATTCTAAATACACAGAATCAACATTCAGCTGTCTCAAGAAAGAAATTAAGTTTTTTGGAACTTTTTGTCAAATAATAATGGAGATATTGTTTGCGAGCAATCAAGAAGATTTGAATATTTCTTCAGTAGTGATGTCTGCCAGTAAATAACAAGGAATAGATAAAGAAGATATAATACAACAATATACAAAATAAAAAGTGGCAAGATAGAGTAGCTTGTGAAACAATAAGGGACTTCCTCCTCCCTCTTCTTTCTCTCTGAAAATTCTTCAACTTTGAAGAACAATTGCAACAAGTAAGGAAGCAATTAGAAATCTTATATTCTCAGAAGATAACAAGAAGATTCTCTATTTTTTTGAGAATTAAATCTCTTTTCTTCAATAAAGGAGCTGCAACTGTTCCTGTCTGAATCCATACTGTGCTATAAAGACTACATCTCCAGAACTCTATTGAAAGGAGATATCTCTGTGGAAACTTCAATTCAATCCATTAAGTGTAGAAGGCTTCCTGAGAATCCCTCCTCAAAGTTTTCAGTGGTTCTAAGAGTCTCCTTATCAAATGACACAATGGTTATTGGATCTTATCAAAAGTCCCGGTTCTAAGAGTTTTCTTATCAAAAGACTCGCTGGTTTTTGGACACCTTATCAAAAGTCCTGGTTATAAGAGTTTTCTTGTCAAAAGACTCAGTACTAGTGATAGTTGATTTCTGCTGAGGCAGAAGAGTGGATGTACTCGACATTTGGGGAGCTACTATAAAATTTGGTATCGTCCGTGTTTTTTTTTCTCCGTGCAGTTTCTTTTCCTTGTGTTGTTTATTACTTGTGAATACTGTGATTAGATTGTGGGTGTGATATAAACTTAAATGTTGTGTGTATCCATGAAAACAGTAAAATTGAGCCGCTTAAAATATAAATGCTCTCTATTCACCCCCTATAGAGTATTTCTCAAGAGACTTCGTTCACTTTCAATTGCTATCAAAGGGAGGTTGATTAGAAAAATGCTAATACCTTGATCAACATGATCCCTGAGATCTTAATCTCTTGAAATTTTGTTTATATTACAAATATGAACACCTCACAAGACAGAGATTATGCAACCATAAGACATTTTTGACTTTATTTTGATAGGTCTAGTAATTTCCTCTAAATTGGACTTTGAAGGAAAGTTGGTACCTACACCCAAGGCTGAATGGACTGAAGTAGATAAGAAGGCTAAAGCTAATAATGCAAAGGAATAAAACATACTAGGCTCTACAACGCCTGATGATATTTTTTCAAAATGTAGCATATAACCATGAAGGAAGCATGGTTATGTGCACATAAATCAAAATGGATTCTTGGTTATGTGACGGTATAGGGGGGCCACTATTTCAGTGTTATCTGTGAGCAGCCACTTTGTACATTTAGTGTCAAAGGTTAGGTCTTTCTCCTCTGAGAGAAGCCACTTTGTGTATAGTGCCAATGGTTAGGTTTGTTTCCAATCGTCCCATGCCAATACCCCCAATGATTGGGGACTACATGAGTTCTATTGTTGTTGTTGTAGCATAGTACCAATCTACCAAGGAGATATGAGACTCCCTCGTAAGAATGATAGAGGGATCTTTTGATGAAAGGAGAGATAAGAGATCCTCTCTCATTTCTCAATATGAGATCTACAAGAAGGGAATTGAAGTAATAATTACTGACATGTATAGTAGATTCAACACAATTGTATTTGAATTAAGTGGATTCTACAAGGAAATCTCAGTTATTGAGATAAATGACAAATTGATGATGTACCTCCTTAGCTTAAGGGACAACATAATTTGGGCAATAAGAGAATCAAAATGCCAAATTGAGATTAACACTGATACTCTTTTTGGCAAGCTCAAGTCCTATGAGCTTTTGCTGAAAAAAAAAGAGTAGAAGAAGTGATGCACGAGAAGACTCCTCCATCAAAGATGAGATCAATAGCTTTGAAGGCAAAGGAATATGATGTCTCATCAGTAGATGATGAGATTATGAGCTTTATGACAAAGAAGTTCAAGAAATATGTTAGAGCTAAAGGCTACAAGAGAAGAGACAAAGAGCATTCAAGACGTAGGTATGATAAGACTCCTCCAACTAAAGAAATTATTGTTATACTTGCAAAAAAGCTGGACACATTGCTTCAGAATGCCCAAAAAATGTGAAGGACAACAAGAAACACAAGAATAAAAAAAGAGCCATGATCATAAGAAGAAGAAAGATGGGAGGAAAGGAAGAGGCTTTATGGCTGAAACATGGAGTGATTCTGAAGAGGACAACTCTTCAAGCTCAAAAGATAACGGAGAAGAAAGTACTGAAATGATGACTTTCATGGCCATAGAAGAATCTGATGCAATACTTTCTCAAGAGAAAGAAGAGGTAACCTTGTTAGATAAAATAGATTTTAATTGAATTTAAACTTTTCTTTAAAGAAATGTGTATTGAACAATAAAAAGCTTGGAAAGTGATTATATCTCTAAAAAAAGATTTATGCTTTAAATCAGAAAAATCTAAAGCAGAAAATTATGAACTCAGATGTGAGATATTCACATTGAGTAATACCATAACAGTCCTGAAGACAAAAAATGCCGACCTTTAGGAGTCTCTTAATAAAGCTAAGGAGTTTGACGATTGTCTTAATGAGAGATGGAACAAGCTCAAGGATATAACTGAAAATCTCAATACGAGATTGAGACACTTGAGCTTGGGTGCTAATCCCTCAGATGCTCAGGTTACCTCTAACACACCGGCCTGGAAGAATCCAGTGAGCTTTGTTAAGTCTAAAGGAAAATTTCAAATGCCCCCAGCTGAAGATGTTGCTTCAACATCAAAGTTAAATAATAATCATTATAATGTAAACTTCCAAGTTCATTCTTTCAGAAAGGAATCCTTGTAAAGCCCTAATAAAATCTGTTCAAAAAAATAAGAAATTTAACAAAAATAATAATAAAACTAAATATTTGAAGTATGTGTCAAATGTTAATTGATGCAACTTAGTCACGTCAAATATAAATCATCACAATCTAAATGTTATGTCGAATGCTACCAGACGTAACTCATATGCGTAGAAAACTATCCGACCTAAATTTTTCTCTCAAACTGCTGCCTTTTCTTTTAACAGATATGATGCAATGAATTTGTGCACTCCATCACTGTATTTATCTAACAAAACTAGATTTAATAAATATGAATGTCATTGTTGCCACAAAGTAGGCCATTTTATGAAGGACTATTGGTATAACCTTCCAACAATCTCTTATCCTAAGGGGTACATGAGAAGACCTTCATACTCTTATTTAATACCTTATTTTGGAAGTCAAGGACCCAAGATGCACAGGGATCCTCTCATTCATTGATTGTTTTGTAGATTCAGACCAAGTCTATCACAAACCAAGTGTGGTATTTGAATAGTGGCCGCTTTAAACACATGACTGGAGATAGGAGCTTGCTGGAAGAATTTAAAGAAAAGCTAGGTCCTAAGGTGATCTTTGGCAACTCTAGCTGTGGACACACTTAAGGATATAAGAAGTTCAGAGCAAGAGGTAACACATTTAAGAAGGTAGCCTATGTAGAATGACTCAAGCTAAGGTTGTTAGGGTCGAGATTCTAGGCGGGATCATTTGGGGGTTGTATTAGATCAGATCAGATCGAGGATTGTAAGATCCTACTACATTCATAAAGTAAGACTTAAAATATGAAATTGAATTTGTTATCATCTAAATATATAAAAAATCAATACAAAAAACTGTAAAATTAATCATTTTCATATGTTGAATGTGGAAAATTGATCAAACACAGAGAAAATGGAAATTAATCACTTGAGTTTAATTCTTACTGTTAAGAATTTTGATTCAGATGTCCTTGAAAGCTCAGTATGGTTGAACTTGTCAATCTTAAGGCTTTAGTTGCATGTTTAAATAAGCTTATAGTTTCACATACATATGCTACCTAAATTGACTCAAAATAACAAAACAACATTATGATCATGATCACAAATAAATTATTTTTTAAGCATAAGTGCATGACAAGTTAACAACACATCAAATGAGAAATAAAAAACTAATGTCTGTAACAATCAATTGTCTTAGAGAGTATAAAACCATCAGTCCATCAGTACAAATCATTAACTTATACATCGACCATATCCTGATCACCAATTATCTCATCTTCTTCATCATCACCACTTACATTCTTATCATCACCCCATTCATCCTCACTAATATACTCGATAGCATCGAGGTCACTACGTCTTATTGTGAGATCTTCGACTCCACCTAAAATGAAAGAATTTAATTAAACGAGTGCTTGATACATAATGTAGTTGAGAAGTTTTGCATTATCAAATGAGTTGTTATGAAACTTACAATTTTCATTTACTTCCGTAACATGTTCTTCAACTTGCCTTTCAGTTCTATCATCACTAAAAGTTTCTTGTGTATCTCAATTTCAAAGAATCCCCTACCAGTTTCCCTCACGAGGAAGAACTGGATCTTCCCTCTTTTTGATCCATTCATCATCAGACACGATATCCTTGAAATAAAAAACTTTTCCTTTAGTTATATATCCCTTCTAACTTGACGTTCCATCAATACATGTTGTACATCACAAAAACTAGATCATTCATTTTTTTTGATGCAAGTAGTTCCTTTTTTGAATACACCTATTAATAAATATCACAACAAAAAAATAATAAGAACACTATTACATGAATTAATCTTATAACTTACATGTGAGGATATTTTAGTGCAATTGATCTCATCATCTCAAATGCACTCCAGTTACATTTACATCCGGAAAAGCTACATGCCAAACTTAAAATCCGAATTACAAATCTTTTTAATTTCGAGCAATTATCTTCGTAGGAATCCCATTAATCAGCTGTTATTACAATATTATAAATACTTAATATAATATTAACCGATAGGAACTACTAGAGAGAGAGGAAGAAAACTAGAGAGAAGAAGGAAGGATGCTAGGGTTTAGAGGAAGAAGGAGAAATACCTTAGGGTTAATTGCTTGCCTTCAAAAGATGACATCCCCGGGTATAAATACCCGGGCCAAGGAGGGAGCCGGCCGGCCCCTCCACATAGGGCTGAACCGGTTGGTTCAGCCCTTGGCCGGCAGGTTCTACTGAGTGGGGGCTGAACCGGATGAGTCATCACCTTCGTTACTCGTCGTCTCCTTGCGCCTGCGAGCATAATAACGCCCCGAGAAGCGGGCCGCGGTCGGGTGCGTAACATTCCCCTCCCCATCAAGACCCAACTTGTCCTCAAGATGGAAATCTGGGTACAGCTCCTTGAAGTCCAACAGATCAACCCAGGAGTTATGTGCTTCCGATAAGTACTTCCACTTGACCAAGAGTTCGACCCGAAACTCGGCACCCCGCTGCTTCCACCTGAGTAATAGAACATTCTCCGGCATCGGCCGAAGTTCGCCTGCAACGGTAGCTTCCGGCAAGAAAGGGCTCGGTTGGGCACTGTCACCAATCTTCTTCTTGAGCAAAGAGACATGAAATGTCAGATGGATGCGGGAGCCCGCGGGAAGCGCTAACGTGTAAGCGACCGACCCCACCCTTTTAAGAACACGAAAGGGGCCATAATATCGAGGAGCCAGCTTCTGATTTGTACGGCGAGCCACTGAGAGCTGTCGGTAGGGTTGGAGCTTAAGGAATACTTCATCGCCCACGGCAAACTCCCTCTCCTTGCGGTGCTTGTCCGCCTGGGACTTCATGCGATTCTGGGCAAGGAGAAGATTCACCCGCAATGTCACTTAGGTGCGGTCGCGGTCGGGGAGGGCCCGATCAACCGCCGGTAACGCCGTGCTGCCCGGCTCATAACTGCTCAAAGAAGGTGGTGGGCGGCCGTAGACCACCTCAAATGGCATCATCTTGCTGGCGGAGTGGTAAGCAGTGTTGTAACAATACTCGGCCCAGTGTAGCCAACTGGTCTAAGTCCGAGACTCGTCCATGACGAAACACCGGAGGTATGTCTCCACGCTGCTATTAAGAACCTCCGTTTGGCCGTCAGTCTGGGGGTGATTTGCGGTGCTGAAACTCAAGCAAGTCCCTTGAAGTTTGAAAAGCTCTCGCCAGAACTGGCTCACAAAAGTGGGATCACGATCAGAAATGATGGCGCGTGGGAGGCGCCTCACTGTCCCCTTCTGTCGTAACTTCTGCAGCAGCGCCTCAAAGTCCTCATACTCCAGTGGCCCGAACCGGGCCGTGAATCCCTCCACAAAATCAGTCCAGGGTACATAATCTCTACCTCTCAGGAACCACTGAGTCCACTGAAACGCGCCGTCTTCCAGATGGAACGACGCTAGTTGCACCCATTGCCCCTCCAGGACCACCTGATAGCTGAAGAACAACTCCACCTTATGAACCCACTCCAACGCATTCCCCCCTTTGAATTTGGGGAAGTTCATACGTTTCAACTTCGGTGGCATGTACGCACGCGGCCCGGCCTGCCCTTGCCAGCCCTGTCCTTGCCCATTCTGTCGTCCCACATGCCCATCGTGTCCACCCGGGTAGCCTTGAGGTGGATTACCCTGATGAGGAATGTGTTGCCCGGCCCACGGAACGTGGCCTCCAAACCCTCCGTGAAGAATGCCGCCTCGCGGGTGAGGAAGAAGCCCTGCTCCACCTCCTGGAGCCCGCACAGCAGCCCCCTGCCCTCCATCAGCCTGTAGCCACGGCTGCCGCCCGCAATCCACTGGTCAAGCAATACCGGAGCCGCCGCCTTGATGTCTGGCCGGCCCGCACTCAGCCGGCCCAGCAAAATTGGGGCCGCCGCCTCCTGCTGCTGCCTCCGGCCACGCCACCGCTCCCCCTCCTTCGCCGGTGGTCCCCCAGGGTCGGGAGAACCCGACGCCTGTGTTCCCGCCCAGTCCGGGTGCTCCAATGCTCGCAGACCCAGCAAAACTTGGGCCGACGCCCCCCGCTGCAGCCGCCGACCACGCCGCTGCTCCGTGGCCTTCGCCGGTGGTTCCCCAGGGTCGGGAGAGGCCGATGCCGCCGTTTCCGCAAAGCCCAATGCTCCCGTGCCCAAACGCCCCAGATCGGGCATTCCGGATGCTTCAGCGGACCGATCGGGTCTTCCGCCGATCGGTTCTTCGTCACTCGCGCTTTTTCCCTTCAACAGCGCTTTAAGCTCCTCCATACGCACGTCTATGAGCTCCTCCAACCGCTATGTAGATGTGCGCATCTCTTGCTCGATTGCGGCTACCAAATCCATCAATCCACCATAGTTCTCCTCCAAGGTCTCCAAACGGGTGACCTCCTCTTGCGTGCTAGTGGTGACCATCGTCGGAGAATGACCGCCTCTGATACCAAATGATAGGATCTACTAGAGAGAGAGAGGAAGAAAACCGGAGAGAAGAAGGAAGGAGGCTAGGGTTTAGAGGAAGAAGGAGAAATACCTTAGGGTTAATTGCTTGCCTCCAAAAGATGACATCCCCAGGTATAAATACCCGGGCCAAGGAGGGAGCCGGCCGACCCCTCCACATAGGGCTGAACCGGTTGGTTCAGCCCTTGGCCGGCCGGTTCTACTGAGTGGGGGCTGAACCGGATGGTTCATCCCCTTCGTTGCTCGTCGTCTTCTTGCGCCTGCGAGCATAATAACGCCCCGAGAAGCGGGTCGCGGTCGGGGGGCGTAACATTAACATGCTTAATGATTAATATACTAAAAATGTTTAAACTGGAGCTCTTTTGCTTCTAGTTGTCTTTGCAGATTCTAACCCAAATTAGTCTCTTGTATGTTTTAAATCATTCATCTGAATATATATTTTTATTCACTCTTTCTCGTTTGGAATCATTCGTTGGAGACAACTGTAGAAACCAATTTTTACTTCCGCATTTGCCCTAAATGTTGTGCTAAAATGATAACGATGGTTCAAATAATAAGCTGCGACATACAATGAATTATGAAGTTGGGTGGCCCATCTATCATCAATAAAAGTCCATGTTGGCTCATATCTATGATATAAACATATACAATATAATAGAATACCACAAAATAACCATAACATATTAGCTATGTAACACACAAAAAAGAAAATATAGCACTTGAATTTCAAATAATTAAATTACTTACTTTTTCTTTATATTATCAAAATTAATTTGAATCTTCTCTTTTGCTCTATCTATTTACTCATATATGAATCTCATCATAGGACCTTCCGAATAAAACATTCTAAGAACTTTGATGAGTGAAAAAGCTGCTTTCAAAGATATTGTAACATGAGAGCAAAATTAATCTGCGTCCAAAACAAATTTTTGGATTGAGTTCCCCTATTTTGAATTAGCAAATCTACTAGACTTCCATCTGGGAGAAGTAAACATTGCCATCAATCCGTTTTTATTCTCAGAAAGACATCCCAAAGTCAAGTAAGCTGATGCAAATATGGTGACTGCAGGTCGGATCAATTCTCCCCCTTTGTGAAATCAAGCAAACAAGTATGAAACAAGCTTATAGAATAGATGTATGTTGTTATTTTTCTATCATTTGCTATTGTTAGTTTATGTAGCTCAATTTTTTTTTTTTCAAAATCTTCTAAAATCAAGTCAATGCAATGTACATCACATGACATTTAATATAATTTTTTTCTCTTCTCCATCAACATATGACCGATCGCCTTGTAGTTTGAGGCATTATCAATTACCACACGCATAACATTTTCTTCTCCAATTTTCTCCTCAACTTCATCTAATATTTGAAAAACTTTGTCCGATGTTTTTGCACTATTAGAAGTATCAATGGATGATAGGAACACCGTGCCTTTTGGGCTATTGATCAAAAAATTTCATATAGGCCTCCTTTTCCTATCTGACCATCCATCAAACATAATTGTAGAACCAACTTTCCTCCATTCAGCCTTGTACTTCTCTAGTAACTCTAGAGTTGTATCCACCTCTTGTTTTAGATATCTAACTCTAATGTTATTATAAGAAAGCAGTTTAATTCTGGGGTCATGTTGGCCGATCGCTTCGATCATGCTTATGAACTCCGGATTCTTCACATAATTGAAAGAAACTGCACTTGTATAGAAGAATCGAGCAATTTGTTGACAAGTTTTTTCACGCGTATCTCTTTTGAATATATGATTAATTGTTGACTGACTTGTCTTTCTAACAAAACCTCCATTAGCTCCTTTCCTTTTTGGATTTTTAGCTTGACCCAATTCAATCTCGATGCGTTAATATTTCTTTTCTTGTTTATAGCTTCCTCTCCATGAGCTTGAAGAATACTCAAAAATTGATTTCTCATATTTTTGAGTACTTTTGTGCACGCTTCTACATTAAATTTTGTACTTGCTAAGTGATGTTTCAACTTTTATATTCCACCAGATCTAATGACTAGATAATATCTGCACGGTACTTTTTTTGTTGTGCTGTCAATTTCAATCCCATGCTCCCAACCTGGATCACTTCTAGAACCGGAAGTATTTTTTCAGGATTTTTTTTTCTAATTGGATTAGTACCTGAACCCGAAATAGACATTTAGAAGTTACAATAATTCAACAAAAAATGAAACTAAAACAAAATATGAAATTAGAGTCTATGATATAAAAAATGAAAATAAAACAAATTGTGGCAGTACCTTGGCTAATCTGGTAATGTCAATTTGTACTGTTAAGTGTTAACTTCTCCAAGCTTGACCTTCTTGCAAGTTGCTTCTTGCTAGTATGAGAACCTAATCAACTATACATATAAAAAATATAAATAGAAAGTTCATATTTAGGAATTTCCATTTATAGAAAAACACAGCAAATTGATAGAAAACAATAATTCTATTAATTTCTCAAATTTAATGGTACCATCATACATACATGTAATTATATACTTGTACATTTATATATGAGAAGAAAGAGAGGAGGAATCCTATCTTAAGATGTGAGACTAAACAAGCAACCAAGATGAGTCTCAAGATGGGCCAAACTTTGGGATTTTACATATATTCTCTAACACTCCCCCACAAGATGGAGCATACAAATCATAAACACCAAGCTTGGACAAAAACTGGTAGTATGGCGGGCGAGGTAAGGCCTTGGTGAGAATATCAGCAACTTGCCCAACAGCAGGAACATGTTGTAAATCTATCTTCTTCAATTGAACCTTTTCCCAAATGAAGTGACAATCAACTTCAATGTGTTTCATCCGTTCATGAAAAATGAGATTCTTGACAATGTGTATGACAGCTTGACTGTCACAAAATAGAGTAGCCGGTGAGGAAAGCTTGACCCCTAAATCACCTAGAAGACCTTCAAGCCATATAAGCTCAGACACAACAACATCCATTGAATGATACTCAGCTTCAGCAGATGAGCGAGCAACTACAGACTGTTTCTTGTTGCGCCTGGTACTGAGATGCCCTCCAAAATAAGTGCAGTATCCACTTGCGAAATGATGATCATCCAATGAGCAAGCATAATCAGCTTCAGAATATGCAATCAGAGATAAGAGAGACGAAGAGAGCTTATATACAAGTCCTTGTCCAGAGGGAGTCTTCAAGTACCGAAGAATATACTTAACTACCCGGAGATGAGAGATATGCTCATGCATGAATCGACTGACGACTCCAACAACAAATGATATATCAGGTCTTGTAACAGTAAGGTAGATCAGTTTTCCCACAAGACGACGATAATACTCTGGGTTCAGAAGGAGAAGATCAGAGTCTGAGGCATGAGTGCAGAGCTTGTGATTGATATCCATGGGAGTGTCAGCAGGCTTGCATCCAGAGTATCCCGCATCACGAAGCAAGTCAAGACAGTACTTTCTTTGAGATCAAACAATCCCATCAGGTCGCCGAACCACCTCGAGACCAAAAAAATATCGAAGATTTCTCAGGTCCTTTGTTTGAAACACAGTCGCCAGATGTTGTTTGATCAAGTGTATACCTATGAGATCGTCACCCGTAATCAAATTATCATCAACACACACTAAGAGAATTACTGTGCCTGTTGAACGATGACGAGTGAATAAAGAGAAGTCGGCTGAACTCTGAGTGAACCCAACTACACTAACCGTCTGACTGAATTTATCAAACCATGCTCGTGGAGACTGTTTGAGACCATAAAGTGATTTCTTTAGACGACATATGAGAGACTCCCCCGTGATCTCAAATCCGGGAGGTTGTTGCATATAGACGACCTCCTGTAAATCGCAATTGAGTAGCATTTTTGACATCCAATTAATTCAACGGCCAGTGTCGATGAACAACGAGGGAGATCAAGACACAAACCGTGTTGAGTTTTTGGCGACTGGAGAAAAAGTCTTATCATAATCTAGATTTTGTTGTTGAGTAAAACCACGAGCCACAAAGTGAGTCTTCAGACGTTGAACCATCCCAACTGGACCATGTTTGATGGCAAACACCCACTTACAACTCACACAAGTCTGTGCAGGAGTAAAAGGGACAAGATCCCAAGTGTGGTTTGCTCAAAGAGCAGACATTTGCTCGTCCATAGCCGCCCTCCACACCGGATGTTGGAGAGCCTCCTGTACAGAGGTAGGAGTGGTAATAGAGGATAAAGAAAGTGCAGATTTTTGGAGTTCTGGAGAGAGGTGTAAGGAGACATAAGTCGCCATCGGGTGAGCAGTAGAGGAGGTTGTCGGATTTGCAGGTCCCAAAATATCATCAGTAGCGGACATCTCCCGTAGAGTAGTAGACAAAGTAGGGCGACGAGTCTACACCCGAAGTAGAGGTGGTTTTGGTGGGAGTGGTGTAGGAAGGGTAGGGGGACTTGGTAGGATTGACGTGGGAAGGAGAGGTGGAAGGTAACTCAGTTGGTTGAGAATGATAGGGCTGGTTTTCGAGAAAAGTGATATCGGTGAAAGTAACAACCTTGCGATCCTTGGGAGAGAAGCATACCTAGCTCTATTGAGTACGTGAGTAACCAACAAACATATATTTCATGGCATGCGAAGCAAGCTTGTTAGTGGAAGAACTAAATTATGAACATAGCAAACACAGTCAATATACGAGGTGGGACGAAAAATGGGTTTGTGGAAGGAAACATGAGATTAAATGGAGAGGAAAAATTGAGAACGGAGGACATGCGATTAATAAGGTAGCAGGCTGTAGATCCCGCGAAATTCCAATAGAGTTTGTCGACATTCATTTGAAACATAATGGAGCGTGCGACATCAAGAAGGTGACAATTCTTGTGTTTAACAACACTATTTTGTGTGTGTGTGTGTGTGGGGGGGGGGTATAAGCACAAGAGGTTTGATGGATGATCCCGAACTCAACACACATGTCAGAAACCTCATGACTTGCATACGCACGGTCATTGTCAGTCTGAAGAGTTTTAATTGTAGTAGAGAACTGATTGCGAGTCTCAATAATAAATGCATGAAGAACCCGAGTCAGGTCAGAGCGATCATGAAGTAAATTTAACCATGTCATTTGAGAGTAATCATCAATAAAGGTGATGAAGTAATGATAACCAGAAGTACTTGCAGTTTTATAGGGTTCCTAAATAACTGAATAAACAAGATCAAAAGGAGCAGCACTCCGTGTATAAGGTGAGGTGGGCAGGTCCATAAAGCTAACATAGGAGAGAACTGAGGTGGGCAGGTCCAGAGTGTAGATCCCATTTGACAGTCATCCCTTACCAATGATATTCCGTGTCCGTTGATCCTGTACAACAAAGGAAGAAGAGAAAAAGGTGATAAAACTATCATGATCATTAGTAAGATGACTAGTAGATAGAAGATTGAATTGAGAGCTATGAACATGAAGCACATAGTAGAGAGAGGCGGAGTGAGCGACACATTGCTAGAGCCGCAGACCTGGGTGGCGTTGCCATTGTCAACCGTGATGAACTTCAGACAAGCAGAGTCCGTATATTGAGAAGTCTTCTATAGGTTAATATGATTTGTCGCCCCAGAGTCCACTTTTCAGTAGGGACTATCAGAAAAGCACGGTATACCTTCATTAGAGATGGAGGCGACAGAGCCGGGTGTCGAGTAACCAATTCTTGAATATGCTCTAGTTCTTCTTGTAAGGTATAAATATTGGAGCGAGTGATGGTATGACCATCCATCGTAGGAGAAGCGTGGTGCTGAGAGGTGGAGGAATGCAGCGAAATCCCATGTTTGCAATAATAGGTGGCCTCAGTATGATTCATTCGCCCACAATGGGTATAAAGGAGACTACTCTGCCCCTTGGAGCGAGTTTGTCCATCACTCCCACGCCCCAAAATCCATGACAACCTCCACGGTGCCCAGGAGGTGGAGGACGAGCTTTAGGAGAGTGTTGGAGAAGGGTAGGAGAGGGATGCATTGTGATATCGATGGGCGGAGTCACCTTCATGATCATAAAGTACACATCTGAGATTGACGGAATAGTGAGAGAGGATAAGAGGATCGCACAGACACTGTGGAGATGAGGTGCTAGCCATATCATCATTAGAGCTATGTCGACAACCTCCTTTTGAGCACATTGGGTAGCAAGATTCAACGTTGGAGGCTGGTACTTAACCCAGGCCTTGATTAATGTTATTGAGCCACAAAGGATGTCAGATCACTGTCTTAACCAGGTTCAACGGCCTGGAGATCCTGAAAGATATCGAAAAGTTGATGTAGGCTTCCCTTCCCAGAGTACAAAGTCTTCAGTTTGTTCCACATAGCTTTAGCTGTCTCGTGATGCATAGCTATGCGATAGGGCTCACTCTTTATAGAGTTGAGGATCCATGACTGGACATGTCCATCATCCCAGAACCAATGCTTGGTAGGCTCAACAGGGTATTGCGAGTGACATGATGAAGGAGACCTTTGGTTTGGAGGATGTGGTGCACAGAATGTACCCACTCTACAAAATTTTTCTTCCAGGTGAGGGAGATTGTTGTAATGCAAAGTTCATTCTGGATGCTAAGGAGAGGATCCAAAGCAATTGCGGGGAGGGTGGAGGTAGCATTTGTTCCCGCGTGTTGAGACATTGCTAAGAGGGAGATTCAGCGAGCTCTGGAGAAAATAGGGATCGACAAACTCAGAAATATATTTCCGAGAAAGAGCATTAGGGAGCTCTGAGGGAGAAAAATCGCTGGATGAGCTACTACGAGGGTCTGCGAGATCTTTAGGAAGCAACGGGGAGCAAGCTTTAATAAAGAAGATATTGCCAGATCTTCAGGAAGAGCTGTAACAAGATCTTGGGGAGCAGCATGTCACACTGTCAATGACAGCTTCAGATGTAGCCGAAGTGTCTATAAAAGAGGCCGATCATTTTGTCGATGAAGACGATGTAGTGATATCTTCGGGAATGAAAACGATGCGAGCTCTTAGTGCGATCGTTTGCGAGTGACTGTGGAGCGGAGATCAACGAGAACGTATACGAGCGGCTAGATTGAGCTGGTATTGCGAGCGGCGAGATCTTAGGCAGATGAGCTGCGAGATCGAAGAAGGATTGCGAGCGACGAGATTGTTGTCAATCGATAGAAGTTGTATCGTGTCCGGTGAGATCTTAGACAGATGAGCGACGAGAACTAGGATCCCGAAAGACTATAAAAGAGTCGGGTTGAGAGGGTTTAATTGAGTTGTTGAGAATCAACAGGGAGCATGCGAGTACCCT
Source organism: Platanthera zijinensis (assembly GCA_039513925.1). NCBI lineage: Eukaryota > Viridiplantae > Streptophyta > Magnoliopsida > Asparagales > Orchidaceae > Platanthera > Platanthera zijinensis. The sequence goes on along the minus strand of CM077085.1, from coordinate 177,805,591 downwards.
GGATAGAAGGTGCGATTACCCAAACAAAGAAATAAATTTGAGAAGGTCTCAATCAAAGCGAGGAGAAGTCAATCGCCGAAAGTTCTCCGATGTAGATCGTGTTGTTCTGATACCATGTAGAAATCCAAAATGCAAAAAGACAGATTTATTTCTTTTCGACTACATCAATCAATACAAGGATTCCTACATAAATATATAGGAAAGTTGAGTGAAGTCTCAACCCCAAACTAAGGTGTGAGACTAAACTACATGCCAACAACGAACCTTTACCTGACCCAAGTCAAGTTTTCTATAGGATTTATACCTGTTTCTTATTTTTGGTGAAAATGTGAACATGAATTATTGCTATTATTATGAAATTAATCATCTTGAATGTTAGGATTATGAAGTTGAAAAAGTTCTAAATTTATTTGTTTATTTTTGTTACAAGAGGCCTCTTTTATAGATTATCTCAATCTGTTATTTGATCATAGGAATGATTTATAGTACTATATTTTACGGTTAAATTGTTGGAAGCAGATATTCTTAGACGAACCAAGTATTCTAACAGCTTGATGCTTTGGTTTAATTTTCCAAATGTTGTGATGATCCTACACCATGGGTTAAAATTTGTCTTTGCGTTGTCTCTCTAGGCTGGGATGCACATATATGCACGAGCAGCTGCAAAGGGGAAGCGCATTCAGGTAAACCTATTTGTGTGAATTTATCCTTATTTCGCAGATTCTATAGCTACTATATTTTTTCTCTATTTAATTATGGTATTTAGAGTTCTGGTACACAAAAAAGACTTAGTTGCATAACGAATTCCTCTGCCAGACAAATATGGGCGCAAAGAATCATGGTATTGTTATGCCAGATGCAAGCATAGATGCAACATTAAATTCTTTAGTGGCTGCTGGTTTTGGAGCTGCGGGACAGAGATGTATGGCACTCAGTACAGTTGTATTTGTTGGAGGATCAAGACCATGGTACTGTTGCTTGGTTCTCAAACTTCTGTTTTTTCTTTTCATTACAATTACTGAGTTGTTCAACATTAGTTATGATAAGGCAGACGCATTACCTTATATCCTTGACTATATCCAGGGAGAATGAACTAGTCAAACGTGCCAATGCCTTGAAAGTAAATGCAGGGGTTGAGGCTGGGAGTGACCTTGGCCCTGTTATCAGCAGACAGGTGAAGTCTTAGGGAATAATTGCTTAAGTAGTACCATGTTGTAAACACTACAATTTATTCAGTTGTTGCACCGGACATGCTTGAGAGTTCGGCTGTTTTTGTGCATCTCTCATGTTTCAATGTTAATGCGTACGAATGTCTGTATCTGCTGTAGTGATATTTCTTGATGATTTACCTGCATTTAATACTTCTCTATTTTTTCATGAATGTAATATGTCCCAGGCTTTCAATTGCTTCTTATGAACAGGCAAAGGAACGTATTTGCAGATTGATCCAAAGTGGAATTGAAAGTGGTGCCAGAGCAGTGCTTGATGGGAGAAACATTGTGGCAAGTATTTTCTATTCGTAAAATATGTTTGAATTCACTATTAAATAGAAGCTTTGCATCTACTCAGTTGTAGACTTGTAGTCCGTGGCTGTCTAACAAATTTTGTTCCTGACAAGTTTGTATAGTAAGCATATTTAATGTTGTAGAAAAATACAAAAAATAGAGAAATAATTCAAATATTTTATTAATTTTCTCTTAATTAATCATACAAACATTTGTACACTTATATAAAAAGAGAGGGAGGAGATAATCTCATTCTAATATGTGGGACTGAAGTCCTAAAGAGGTAGTGGGCTCTAGCCAGGGCTTGCTATGGGCCTTGGTATATAGTTTCTTCAACACTCTCCCGCAAGCAGGAGCGTACAAATCGTAAGCACTAAGCTTGGAAAAGAATCGATAATATAGCGGCGTGGTAAAACCTTAGTGAGGATATCAACAACTTGCCCAGCAACAGGTTTTAACTTCAGTTTCTTCAGTTGAACCTTCTCTCGAATGAAGTGACAATCTACTTTGATGTGTTTGATACGTTCATGAAATACGAGATTCTTGGCAATATGTATAGAAGCCTGACTATCACAATATAGAATAGCTGGTGAGGGTAGTTTCACACCCAGATTACTTAGAAGGTTTTCCAACCATGTAAGCTCGAACACAATAGAAGCCATTGAATGATACTCAACTTCAACTGATGAGTGAGGAACCACGTACTTCTTGCCTCCCTAGGTGATAAGGCCTCCACTAAAGTATGTATCATATCTACTTGTGGAACGACGATCATCCAAAAGTCAATGTAATCATCATTAAACTAAGCAATAAGAGATATGGTAGAAGAAGGATTGTATACAAGTACTCATCCAGGATCAGCCTTCAAGTATTGAAGGATGTGCTCAAATGTATAGAGGTGAGAGATCCGTAGAGCATGCATGAATCGACTGACAACTCAAACAACGAAGGATATATCAGGTCTTGTAACTATGATAGGTCAGCTTCCCTACAAGACAACGATAATATTCTGGGTTTGGAAGGAGATGATCGGAGTCTGCGGTATGAGTGCAGAGTTTATGATTGACAGTCATAAGAGTGTTAATAGGCTTACATCCAGAGTATCCAGAATCATAGAACAAGTATAGATAATACTTTCGTTGAGATGAAACAAGCCCATTAGTGCTTCGAGCAATCTCGTGACCAAGGAAATATCTAAGATTTCCCAAGTCTTTAGTTTGAAAAACAGAGGCCAAGTGCTGCTTGATCATGTAGATTCCGTTGATATTATCACCAGTAATCAAGATATCATCGATATAGAACAAGATAATTACCGTGTCTGTCACACGATGTTGAGTAAATAAAAAGAAGTCAGTTGAGCTTTGAGTGAACCCAACACCACAAACAACCTGACTAAACTTATCAAATCATGCTCGAGAAGACTGTTTGAGAGTATACAAAGATTTTTTGAGATGACATACAAGGGAATCCCCCGTGATCTCAAATATGAGAGGTTGTTTCATGTAGACAGTTTCCAATATATTGCCATTAAAAAACATTTTTAACGTCTAGTTAATGCAACGACCAGTGTCAATGAACAACAAGGGAGATCAAGACACACACAGTATTCTATTTTGCGACAGACGAGAAGGTCTCATCATAATTAAGTACATGTTGTTGAGTGAAGCCACGAGCCACAAGACCAGCTTAAGGCATTCAACCGACCCATCCAGACCATGTTTGACAGTAAAGACTCATTTATGCCTCACACATGATTGACTTGGTGGAACGGGAGCAAGATTCCAAGTCTGATTTGCTTGAAGAGTAGTCATTTCCTCAACCATGGTCGCTTGCCACCTCGGGTGCCGAAGAGCCTTCTGCCTAGAATTAGGTATGAAAATAGTCATCAAAGAAGTTGCAAATTTTTGTAGCACCGGAGAGAGACGATGCAATGATACATAATTTTCCATAGGTTGATGCGGGTGCTGGCTCGTCAGGCCGCACGATATCATTTGTGGTGGGCAATTGTCTGAGGGCAACAGAACAGAGAGGACGACGAGTTTACACTCGAAGAAGAGGTGGTTTGAAGGGTGTGGTAATCAGTGGATGTAGGATAGGTTGTAGAGGAGAAGTAATTGGGACGGTAGGACTCGATAGGGTTGTTGGGGGTGGAGAAGCGGGGGGTGAGGAGTGAAAAGGTTGGTCTTCGAGAAAGGTCACATCTACAAATGTAACAACTGCGATCGTCGCGTGAGTAACAATCATAACCTTTTTGAGTTTGAGAGTAACCAACGGACATATATTTGGTAGCCCAAAGAGAAAACTTGTTGGTGGAGGGGCCAAGGCAGTGGACATAGTAGGTACATCCGAAGTTGTGGGGAGTGACTCAAAAGGGATGTGTGGAGGGAAATAGAACTCTAAAGGGAGTCACATAGTTGAGAGGGGAAGAGGGCATGCAATTGATGATATAGCAAGCCGCAGTAACTGCGAAATGCCAATAAAGCTTGGAGACCTGCATTTGAAAGATATGTGAGCGTGCAACCTCAAGAAGTTGGCGATGCTTGCGCTCTGTGACACCATTTTGTTGGGTGGGTGGGGGGTATAAGCACATGAGCTTTGATGAATGATCCCCAACTCACAACATAGAGTATTAAACTCATGACTTGTGTATAACGCGTATTATCAGTGCGAATTATTTTAATAGGATTGGAAAATTGAGTATTTTGGGTCGTTACATCCAATACGATACATAGCAAGAGAAGACTGAGCGCGCCATTTCTGAAATGCTTGCAACAAGTATTATTCTTTATAATGGCATACTTTTACTGTAGAAGAATGACAATTCACACTTCTGTGTTGATTGTCACAAGTTAAATTGACTTACAGTTTCAGATAAAAATTCTATTCTAGTGATCCAAGAGCTTCTATATGAATTTCATGAAGCTACTTATCTTTCCAAACTGAATTCACGATCTGATTTTCATCATATTTGTGTGCATACAAAGATATATATGACGTCTTTCCTCACCCATGATTGCCACAATAATTTATGGTCATGCTCTTCCAGTTATCTAATGTCACAACAACATTCCACTTCATCATGAGTGACATCCTTTGGACTATGCTTTGTAAGTACTTGCTTGTATTTTTTGCGTCATATTGAATCTGAGAATGCTCCAACGACATCTCTATGCCAACCACAAGAAATGTGCTTTCAGATAGCAAATGATTAACTTCTTGGGGCACGCCAGTTCTACCCAATGAGTGCCTATGGATCTAGCAAAGTTTTAATAATTCTTCTATGGGCCGCTCTATGCAGTCCTACTAAGCCATTCATGGTTCCCTCTAGCTCACTGCATAGTACTATCAGTTCATCCTTTAGCACGGCAAATTAGCATTACCATTGATCGTGCTTCCGAAAAAGCAAGTCTGCCCACTCTTGTAGTGTACACCTACGACAGAGGAGGTCTTCAACAAATTGCAGCAAACCCTTGTGATCGTCCTCATGTTAGCCATGCTAGGTTTCTTACAATCATTTTTCATCGTGTGCGACACCTTGACCTATAACATATTCAGATACAAAGACGACTACCCGGGCCTGCCATGCGTCACCTTAATAATCTATGTAGACCTAGTGGCATTATCATTATTTTATGTATGGCCATTCCCTCCTATATAAGGGAGTGGGAGAGGGTTATTTCTTGGATCATTGTTTAAGTTTTGGCTCTCATAGGAGAGTGGCTCTTAGAGGGACCCTTCCCTCAAGAGTTGGTATCAAGCATGTCTTGATTAGTGTATCTCATATTTTGCTTCAGTTATTTTGTCGACGATAGCATGATCTATCAACTGGTTTGATTTGCAACTCATTTAGGTTTCTGCCAAAACCTTAAGTGGATCTCCTTCATTGTTCACTAAAGATCCCATTGCACTCACTTTGTGACCCCTCTCCAGTAGTCTTCCGCTGACTTCTATGTCTTCGTAAGTGTATCTCATATTTTTCTTTAGTTATTTTCTCGTCAATAGCATGATCTATGAACTAGTTCGATTTGCAACTTATTTAGGTTCTGCCGAAACCTTATGTGGATCTCCTTCATTATTCACTAAAGATCCCATCGCACTCGCTCCGTAAGGAAGAAGAAGAAGAGGAAGAAGAAGAAGAGGAAGAAGGAAGAAGATGACTAAGAAGAACTTACAAGCAGGAAGAAGAGAAGAATCAACAGTGGGATTGGCAGTCGGAGCGAGAGCGGCAGCGGCGGCTGGATCAGCAGTGGTAGCAGAATCGGCAGCGGCAGCGGGATCGGCAACAACAACGTGATTGAAAGCTGTAGCGGGTGCGGTAGAGGGTTGAATCAAGAATGAACTGAAGGAAAACCTAATATTGCGGTAAAAACACGTGTTCGCATGCATGGTTATGCGTGCCCGTACCAAAAACACACCCTTTACAGGTTCGAGCCTAATATTGGTGTATCCGTGCTTCATAGATATCTACACGTGGTAACATCCTAACATATGTCCCTTTGTTGTACATATGAGATCACCTGATTCCTGGCTAGATCTGGAGCATTACATCAGTATAGCTTGATCTTTTCCATTGGGACAGAAAAGTGCCTCGTTACAGTTCCTTATCCAGAAAGCTCAATGGCTAGAAGAAGAAGATCTCCTCTAAGTACAAGGAAATGAGCAGGGGGGGGGGGGGTCCAGAAAGCAAATGTATGAAAATAATAATAAATCTGATGAAGTTGTTTGTGATTACCGTAGTAATAATGGACACATCTCCACTGAGTGCAGAGAGAAGGAAAATGGCTTGAAATAGTCCAAAGGAAAATCTGAAGGAAGGAATAGATCCAACAAGAAGGATAGGGGCATGATTGCCAAAAGATGGAATCTCTTCTGAAGAAGGTCCAAACTCTGAGAGTGAAGACGAAGCAGAAATTAGATATCTGATGGCCTTTGAAGAAGGATAATGCTGCTGATCTTAAATAGAAAGATAAAATTCCAACTGGAATAAGGTATTGAATATTGATTCTTATAATTTTTTTGCTCGTGATTTTAGGAATGCCTTTGAAAATCTGTCTATGACAACCTTGTGTCTGAAAAAAAGGCTCTCCAACTAGAGAATTTGGAACTTTTTCGGTGCAATGTTGTATTGCATGAGAAGCTTGTGAAAACTTCAGCAGAGGTCATTGATTGTGACACCCGGAAAGAAGAAAATAAGACTTTAGAAGAATTCCTGAGAAAATCTCTTGAAGAAACAAGAGACTAGCTGCACATTTTTTGAAAGCTTCAAAAGAGCTTGACTACATTAATGACAAGAGTTGAAAGCTCAAGAACATTGCTGAAAATCTTCAAATATGATTTCAGAAATAAGTATATATGTTCATTATAAAATTTAGGAAAACTGCAAACATAAAATAATACAGAAATATTTTCTAATTCGTCGAAATTTCGATTTGCACTGTCACTGGATTTAACATCATTAGGGATTTTTTGTTTTGTTGTTTTTAACGTTTTTATGTATGTTTCATACTAGCATTTTACAAAGTATGCATACATGTTCTTATAATTCATATTACCTTTTAAACCTCGCCGTCGTATCACAAACCGAGCCCTCAACTATCGCCGATCGAGCCCTCCTTTTATCAACACTCACAAAAGGCTTACGTCGAATTGTATTTGATGTACATCTCATTTCCATCAAATTCCTTTCAAAGAATGAAGTAGTGCCGAAGTTTTCATAAGAAGGCTTTCATCGAATTCAATTCAGAGCACATCTCTTTTTAGTCAGAGCACGTTGAATTGTAATTTCCTTTTAAAGAAGTCAAATTGAAGCTTCGTATCTAAGCACTTTTATTAGAGCACGTTGAATTGTATTCGACATATGGAAAAATTATCAGGATGAAAGATAGGGGATAGGCCTGATTTACTCTAGAGGGGGGGGGGAGGGGTGAATAGAGTAACTTAAACCTTTTGGCTGTTTTTAAATTGTATCAGAGAAATTAGTGATAATAGTAGTAGTATAAAAATGAAATAAAAACTAGGCTAAGCTACACTATCACAGCACAGCAAAATAAAGAAAGAATGATCACACAGACAACACAAGAATTTTATTGTGGTTCTCCAAATCTGGGTACATCCACTCTTCTACCACCCTGGTAGGAATCCACTAACAGTTTTTTGATCAGGTGACTGCCACCACAGGTTTTTGCTCAGGTGTCCTGTCACCACAAGATCTATTTGCAGGGAGATCTCACAACCCTTTAGGCTTTTGATCAGGTGCCCAAAAACCAACACAAGAACTTTTGAAGGGAGTTAATAAACCCTTTTTACAGTGAGGTAAGAGAGTGATGTTGTCTTCTCTTTTCTCTAATCAACAGAGAAGACTTAGTGGATTGCAGTTGTCAAAGCTCCCCCTGAGATGATTATAGTTCAGGAAATGCTGGAAGCTTTGCACAGGGTGTAGGTCTTCAGCCTTGGCTTGTTGAAATCCAGGAACTTGCAGACAGATCTAAAGTTGTTGTCCTTGATGATTCCTGGAGTAGAAGTTGAAGAAGACTCTTGATATATGATTGGTGTTTTTCTTCAGTCTTCTGTAAGATCAAAGGGAAAACAGATTGTTTTCAACACAGAGAAGGAGCAGATCTTGTTCTGTATGTTGTTCTGTGTAACTGTATATCTCTTCTCTGTATTACTTCTTGTGTTCTTTTTTTTTTCACTTCCCCTAGAGCCGTCTGAAAGAAATCTCTTTTATATTCTGCTGTTTAATTCTCTTTTAAATTTTGAATTGCAAGCATTAATTGCAGATTGGATTCTGGAGAATGAAACGGTTGGAATATAATCTTTAATGAGTTTCCTCAACTGACCCAATAAAATAAGCAAGTAATTAACTCTGATGAAATCCATAATTAATGCTGCCAAGAACGACTATATTCTTGAGAATATGAGCATTAATTACTCAGAGAATTATTGCCAAATAATAGAATGAATTAGAGACAGAAGAGGGAAAACTTATCGTTCTGACTCGGGATAGAGTTCGTCAACCTCTGGGAAGATTTCGTCGACCGGAGTTCCAAGTTCGTCGACCTGAGAAATCATGTTCGTCGACTTGAGCTCAGCGAACCTTAATCTGGAAATATCTTGATAAATCTGCGCTCCAAGATCGTCGATCAGAGAATCTGTCTAGAGGAAGAAATCATCGACCTGAGCTCGAATATCGTTGAACTCAACTCAGAGAAAGAACTCTGAGTTCGTTGATCTGAGATCGACGATCGTCGAGCTGAGTTTGAAGAACTTCGAACTGATAATCTGAACTCTGAATTCTTCTAAGTCTTGAGTCTCTTGAAGTCCACTGCAGGCTGATGGATTGAAGATTGATTCTAATGACTAGCCTAAACTCTAGGACTAACATACTTGACCCTGACTATACAAGGTGGGTCAAACATCCTAAATAGTGAACCTAGCCCAAATCCAAACTAGGGATCCAACAATCTCCCCCTATTTGGGTGAGGTCACTAAACAAAAAGATAAAATAGAATCATAAAGTATGACAACAGATATCTGGCATAGAATAAAAATCTAGCAGATATATATAACAAGTGCTTCATGATGAATTAACATAAATAGTTCAGAAAATAAACTTATCAAAAAGTTATTTGTTTTTCTTGGACTTTTCTTTCTCAGCTTTCTCAGAAGGCTGTCTGAATATGATATCTCTGTTAGGATTTACAGCTTCTCTCTTGGACATAGTCATGTCAGATGCTCCAATGATATTGCAAGAAGTAGCTCTTGGTACAACAGCTTCAGGATGGAGACTCATGTAACCATCTACATTGAAAAATTTGTTTGCTTTATCATACCTTTTTAGCTCTTCTTTTCTGTAGGAGGACATAGTGGAGTACTGAGATGGATCCTTGCCTTCTGCTTTTGCTTTGTTAATCAATGATAGTCCTATTAACTCTTGAAATCTTGCCATTTTGGCAGTGGTCTCCTGTTCTGGATCCACAAAGGGAATTGGAGGAGATTATGACCTTTTTGGACTATTCTCTTTTTCAGGTTCAACTGGAGCTTTTGGAGGACTTGCTGGTCTAGGAGGAAGATAAGAACTGCTTCTTGAAGATTTATGATGTTGATGCTGATGCTGATTGCTTCCTTGAAATAAGATCTTGAAGATCTGTCTTGCCTTTGGTATGTTTTGGTGTATGAGGTAGATCTTTGTGATATATTTCCTGAAGCACCTGCTGCTGGAGGAGGAGGAGGAGGAGGACCTCTCCAGTTCCTGTTAGAAGGAGGAGGAGAATATCTTCTGCTCTTCTTCCTTGCTTTCTGTTCATTCTTAGACAGCCACATCCATTGAGGCATGTCAGGGTAAGGAGTAATCTTGTTCAGAATGTAGTATTGTGTGTCATGAGTTTGATTAGGCTTGAGAACAGCCTTAGGAACAGTTTTCCTCTTCTTAGATATCTTCTTCTTAGCTTTTGGATCATCAGAGTCTTCAGAGTCCTCATCATCATTATTGTCTTCAGAAGATTCAGGAGGATTATCATACATATCATCAATTTCTTTCAAGGCTTCCTTGGAGATTTGCTTTTCAGCTTGAGGTAGCACTTGAACTTCTGGAACTTCTGGTTCAGCAATACTTTCAGTAACAATCTGAATATCATCTTCTTCCATATCAGCAAACAAAAAGTCATCCATATTTGGTAAAGGGGACTCTTCCCAAGAGAAAGTAGGAGGTGAGAGAGCCTTTTGCTCAGGAGTCGAAACTGGTTCCACAACATTCTCAGTAACTGGAGTATCAGAAATCAGAGGAACTACAAAACTTGCCCTTAGTTGCTTTACAATCTCAGGACTTATTTGGGGAAGTATAACAGACTATAGGCATAGATTGCTCTTGAAAAACTTCTGGAAGATAATTTATATATGCAGAATCAAAAGAATTCAATAAACTGAATAAATCCACTGTGGGATTGACAAAGTAATCACCAATAGTTAAGATCTCTGGTAGATTTTCTTGTTCATCTGTACAAATCATGTCAATCTCAACTGCTGTATCAATATATACATCTGCATCTCCTGTTGCTGTTGCTGCTACTGCTGGAGGAGAGAGCACTGTAACTTCTTCATTGGACATCTCCCCCTGCCTGGTTTCAGAGGGTCCTGAAGCCAGGCCCCCAGAAGAAGAAGGGACAGTGGGGGCAGCAACAAAGAGAGTAGAAAGAGAGGAAATGGAATCAACAAGAGGTTGAATTGCCTCTGCTATGAGATTTTTGAGGATCAGAGTGATGAGTTCCAGGAGATGGGAGATGGAAGGAGAATCCAATTGTATAAACTCAGAAGGTGTCTGAGTAGATACAGAAGGATGGATGATGGATGATGAAGGGAAAGGTGTGGTGTCAATCATTGGTTCATCTGTGGATGATGGTGTGTGGATGATGGTGTGTGGATGAGAGATGATGCTAGTAGGTCAAAATATGGAATTGACATGAGGTTGGAGAGAGGTATGTCATCAAGATGATGTGGTAGTGGAGATGAAGGGGGTGTGATGTGCTCTGGAGATGCATTGGGAGTTGGTTCATGCACTGGAGAGACAGGTGGTGTTGGAGTGTGAATTTGTGATGTGGAGGCAGTGGATAGTTTTTGGAGGGGAGTTGATGAAGGAATTGAATCCTGTGGAGGAAGAGGTTGTTGTTGAGAGGGAGGTAATGGAATCTGAATGGAGGGAATATCTTCTAGAGGGGGTGGAGTGTCTGTCACTGCCCTGGTGTCCTCAGTAGTTCTGGAAGAGGAGAAGCATTGGATGGCTTAATGATTGTCCTCTCCCATCTTCCAAACAAGGCACAAGTCAGCCTTTTGGAAGCATTTATGAATATGGTCTGAGAGACCAGTGATTCAGATGCCTTTTCCTGGAGAAAAATTCCTAGAATCCTCCCAAAATAGACTTCCTTCTTTGTATTCTTCTTTTTGATTAAGTCAAATAGTATCCTTGCCCAATTCATTGCTTTCTTATTCACCACATCACACATTACCAAAAATTAGTGCCTGGTAATATAGTTGTAGAAAAACTAACTCTAACAGTAGTCATGAGCAGTATGCTTGCCTAACAAGATTTTTCCCATAACATCAGCCAAAAACTTATACTCAGCAGATAAATTTTTCTTTAATAATTTGTTAGGGTTTCCCTCAGAGTGACCCATTTTTATTAACATATCATTATAATCAGAACTGTCGATCTCAATATCTTCTTCTCCATTAACCAAACCAAAAATTTCCGTTAAAACTGTGAGGGTTAGAGTAACCTGATGTCCAAAGATAGTGCCGGTCATGGAGTCGGCGTCTGGAGTAGAAGAAGTATACACCCATTCTCTAATCTCAGTCGTTGCTATCTTGATCCTGATAGTCATGAATTTCTTTAACTGTTGAATCTCGAACAACTGTAGTATATCCAAGAATATCTGATCAGAATGTTGGAAAGATTCAAAATCAATATCAAAACCGGTGTCGAATTTCATGCTGGTGAGGGAACTTGCTGGAATCGTCATTGTCTTCCTGCAAAACGAAAACAAAGATCAAGTGCAAGAGAACAGAAAGTGCGGGATGAAGCTCGAAGAAAAACCCTATTATAAGGTTTTTGGAATATGAAGCGACGAGCTCTGTCCTGCGAAAAATAAACAGTCTTCGATCTCAGGTCGACGAAAAATTTCATGAAGAAATGATATCGTCGATCTCAGTCTGAAGAGGGGAAAACTTTTCGTCGTGCTCAGGTCGACGAATAGTTTTCTGAAGCAAGATTGTCGATCTCAGGTCGACGAAAATGACTTCACACAGAGATATCGTCGATCCCAGGTCGACGAAAAATCTCAAGAAGATCTCTCAGATCGTCGATCTCCGTTCGACGAACTGTGACAAATTCTTCGACCACAAACAAAAATTAAATTAAAGCTTCTCCATTTATCATACCAAGCTGATTCATAAAGAACAGATGGTTCCTCTCATCCAAGGGTTTGGTGAAGATGTCTGCTTTTTGCAAATCAGTGTAGATGTAGACAAGCTTAATTTTATTTTTGTCCACACAATCTCTAATGAAATGATGCCTTATTTCTATATGCTTAGTTTTACTATGATGCACTGAATTCTGTGCAATGAAAATTGCACTTGTATTATCACATAGTAAGGTTGAATTTTTTAAGTTGAAACCATAATCTAGGAGTTAATTCTGAATCCACAGTATCTGGGAGTAACAACTGCCAGCTGCTATGTATTCAGCTTCTGCAGTTGAGGTAGACACAGATGTCTGCTTTTTGCAAAACCAGGACACAAGTCTAGCACCAAGGAACTGACATGTCCCTGAGGTGTTTTTTCTGTCCACTCTACATCCAGCAAAGTCAGCATCTGAGTATCCAGTTAACTCAAACTCTGACTCAGTTGGATACCAGAGTTCTAGACTAGGACAATCCTTTATATATCTTAAAATCCTTTTTAGAAAAGGTGAGATTCTTTAGGGTTCACTTGGAACCTAGCACAAAGACATGTAACAAATATTATGTCTGACCTACTTGTTGTGAGATATAACAGGGACCCAACAATGCCCCTATATAGTTTCTGATCAACAGACTTGCCATGTTCATCAGAGTCAATCACAACATTAGAAACCATGAGTGTTTTCTTTGCTGAGACATCTGACATTCCAAACTTTTTGATTAGCTCCTTAGCATTCTTGGACTGGGATATGAAGATGCCATCAGGCAGTTGCTTCACTTGGAGGCCAAGGAAGTAAGAGAGCTCACCCATGCTACTCATTTCAAACTTGGAATGCATTAGGTCTGAGAACCTCTTGCATAGTTTGAAATCAGTAGGACCAAAAATAATGTCATCTACATAAATTTGTACTAATAAGATTTGATCCTTATGATGTCTAGTGAACAATGTCCTATCTACTATGCCCCTAGAGAATTTATGCTCTAGAAGAAAGCTAGCTAAGGTTTCATATCAAGCTCTTGGAGCTTGCTTTAGACCATAAAGAGCCTTATGCAATTTAAAGATATAAGAAGGATGAGTTGGAGAAATAAAACTTGGTGGTTGCTCCACATAAACCTCTTCTTTAAATTCACCATTTAAGAATGTACTTTTGACATCCATTTGATATACTTTGAACTTCTTGTAGGCAACATAAGCAAGGAAGATTCTGATTGCTTCCAGCCTTGCAATATATGCAAATGTCTGGTCATAGTCAATGCCTTCCTCTTGTCTATAACCTTGAACTACAAGCCTTGCCTTGTTCCTGATGATAATACCTTGGGCATCTAGTTTATTTCTGAATACCCATTTAGTTCCAATGGCTGGGTAGTCTTTGGGTCTTGGAACTAAATCCCAAACTCTACATCTCTCAAACTGGTTGAGCTTCTCTTGCATTGCAATGATCCAGTGTGGATCTTGCTCAGTATCTTTTATGGATTGAGGCTCAGTTTGAGATATGAAGCAGACGTGCATTATGTCTTGGTGGAGTTGATGCCTTGTATGTACACCCACTGACATGTCTCCAATCACTTGAGATGCATGGTGATCTCTAAGTGTGACAAATTCAGTAGGAGGAGTTGGTTCAACAACAGCTTGAGGAATCAATTCCTCTTATGGAATTATGAGAGCTGTTGTTGGCTCTTCACTAAACTCAGTGAGATCATCTTTACTGTCTTCAAAAGCATGTGGAGAAGGATGTGCAACAACCTCATTGGTGAGGGTCAACTCATCCAACTTTTCACACAAGTCTGGTACCTGCAAAGTTTCATTGGTAGAAGGATTCTTCTCCTTGTAAAATATGTTAGTTTCATCAAATGATATATGTACAGTCTCTTCCATTTTCATAGTAGATTTATTATAAACCTTATATGCCTTACTGATTTGAAAATATCCATGAAAAATTTCTATTTCAGCCTTGACTTCAAATTTTCTAAGGTGTTTCTTATTGTTATTGTGAATGTAACAAATACAACCAAAAATTCTAAAATAATCTACTTTAGGTTGCTTTCTTTTGAGTAGTTCATATGGAGTCTTGCCCTTAAGCTTAGTATCAGACTCTTATTCAGTACATAATTTTTCGTGCTTACAGCCTCTGCACAAAAGGATATGGGCAAGTAAGCATCTGCAAGTAATGTGCCTGCAGCTTCAATTAAGGTCCTGTTTTTCCTTTCAGCTACCCCATTTTGTTGAGGAGTTTTAGGAGCAGAGAAGCAATGCCTAATACCTTCCTTCTCACAGAATTCTTGCATGAGAAGAGACTCAAACTCAGTACCATGATCACTTCTGATCAATGCATTTGGAGTAGAATACTCAATCCTTATGCTCTTAAGAAAATCTGTAAGAACCTTAAAATTATCAGACTTATTTCTCAAGAAGAACACCCAAGTGAAACTTGAGAAGTCATCTACAATCACTAAGGTATAAGATTTCTCTCTCAGGATCTATACAACAATGGGTCCAAAAAAATCCGTATGGAGCAAATACAGAATCCTAGGTGAATCACTCTTATTAAATAACTTAAAACTGTTTTTGATTTGCTTGCCTAATTGACAAGCCCTGCAAAAGCTTTCCTTCTTGTAGGGGCAAGAAGGCAATCCTCTAACAAGTTTGTCCCTAGAGTTTAGCAATGTTTTTCAAATTAACATGTCATAATCTCTTATGCCATAGTTTATTATTATTGCTTGTTTGATTAAACAGACATATTTCTGACTTAGCAGACTTAAAGCTTACTACATAAATGTTTCCTACTCTAGTTCCAGTTAAAACAACTTTGTTATCTACTGAAGTAATAATACATGAGGATTTATTAAATGATACCTGAAACCTTTCATCACATAATTGACTTATGGATATCAGGTTGTGCTTCAGTCCACTTACATATGCTACCTTTCTGAAGGTGACAACTTCAATTTTGACCTTCCCATAGCCTTCAGTTTGGCCACAGTTGGAGTCACCAAATATTACTTTTGGACCTAGCTTAGACTTGTAGTTGATTAGATTGTCCTTGCTGCCAGTCATGTGCTTTGAACAACCACTATCCAGGTACCACTGTTCCTCTATGGTGGGATAGTCTTTCACTTGCAATTAAATAGATTAGCTATTCTTGATCCAGGTTACCTTGGGTCCTTGTTTCTTTTCATAGTTAAAACTGGAAATATAAGAATATTCAAGTTAATTTTTATACCCTAAGAGGTAATATCTTCTTGGTGGAATTATCCACTGGGTGAATGGATTAATATATTCTCTTGATGATTAAATTATCTGTAAGAATTAAAATTTCTTTTATTTTGAACTGGGTCGACAAATTCTGGTAAGTTCGTCGATCTGAGATCGACGAATGAGGATGAGTTCGTCGAACTCCGCTCAGAGAATGGAAATATTCATTCTCTGTGCCCCAATATCGTCAATCTCCACTCGAAGAACCATACTGGTTTCGTCGATCGCAGTTCGAAGAATAATTATAATAGAAGTTTGCGTTCGGAGTTTGTCGACTTGAGTTCGATGAACTGTACACATTTCGTCGATCCGAGTTCGACGAAATCTGCTGAATATTGTTATTATTTACATTCTTCTTGTTCTTTTTCTTTTTCTTAGATTTCTTGGTTATTTCAGTTGGTTTGCTCTCATGTAATTTCTCTTTGTCTTTTTCAGAGATAAATTTGATAGGTGTAAAAAGTATATTTTTCTTTAATATGGGGGGGTAAGCTTGATGAAGCACCTAAGCCCAGTTTGCCATTTAATCTGGTATTAATAGTGTTTGTGATGTCCATCAGCTTAAGGCTTCTCCCATTGAGATATTTCTCAAGTTGTTTTGCCTCACATAATTCAGTTTTTAGTACAATGATTTGTTCATTAGCAATAGTTAGTTCATCCTTTAATTTGATGTTTTCTGATAGAAGATTGTCTTGATCAATTATCCTATCTCTAAATAGTTTGATTTCCTTCTCAGGATTTATCAAGTCATTACACAATAATTTGTATTCAGTTTTAAAACTATCTGAATTAAAATCAAATGAAGAGATTACCTGATCCTCTTCAGATTCAGATTCCTTTTCAGATTGCTCGTCTTCAGAAAGGCTGCCTGATGCATTGATAGCCATCAAGCAAACTTCTCTTGCTTTTGCTTCCTCTTCATCTTCACTTTAGCTGGAAGATGAGGATTCTTCTTCTGAATCACTCCAGGTGTCAGCAACAAAACCCTTGTCCTTCCTTTTGTACTTGCTGGATGAGGGCTTTCTGTGATGTCTTTTGGATTCCTTTTCTCTTCTTTTCTCTTTATTCTTATTCTCTGGACACTCTGAAATAATGTCCAGGTTTCCTGCATCCAAAACACACAATCCCTTTAGTAGGTGTTTTGTCATACATTGGTTTGTCATCCTGTCTAGATGACTTCCTTCTGAAATCCTTCTTGCCCATTTTGTAGAATATTTTGGCTGACTCAGAAGTTCTTCACTAGCTAATGAAGCTTCTATTTCTTCAGATGCTTTAAATGCTATGTTTTGCTCCTTTCTAGCTGATGAGGGAGTCTTCTGCTCAGCAGCTTCTCTGATCTTCATTAACTGCTCATAGGATTTGAGCTTTCCTAGTAGAGATTCAGTGGAAATCTCATTCAGACTTCTAGCCTCTTTGATTGACCAGATTCTGGAATCCCATGAGCTGGGGAAGCACATGAGAATTTTATCATTGACCTCAGTGAGGGTTATGTGATTATGTCCTTATCCAGAGTTTTCAGCTCATTGATAATTAAACTTAGTTTATTGTACATATCACCCACTGACTCAGATTCTTCCTTCTTGAAGTTCTAATACTGGGAGATGAGATTAGACCTTCTGTCTTTTCTTTCATCAACAGATCCAACAACCATCTGATTGAGAGAGTCCCAGGTGGCTTTAGCAGAGGTGCATTCAGCCACCTTCTAGAATATGTCATCTGACATATTCTGTGCTAAGATGTTTATGGCTTTGACATCTGTTATCTTGGCCTTCTTCTGTGCATCTGTCCACTCAGGTGGTGGAATAACATGTGTGCTGGAAGTTGCAGTTGATGTAGCCACTGGAGCTGGTGGACCTGTCAAAATAGAATTTAAAATATCTTCATCAATGAAGTTCATATATAATTTAATTCTTGCCTTCCAGATAGCAAACTTGTTCAAGTTGCAAATTGGAGGTCTGGTGCTTGCATAATCCTTGTTCTGTGCCATGATATAAAATAAACAAAATAACTAGGAACAAAAAATCAGATCTATCTAGGATTTTTTGGTTCAAGTGTTAGCTTGTGAAATTAAAGGAACACCCCTCTGATACCAATTGAAAGATATGAGATAGACCTGATTTACTCTAGAGGGGGGGGGGGGGTGAATAGAGTAACTTAAGACTTTTGGCTGTTTTTAAATTATTTCAGAGAAATTAGTGATAATAGTAGTATAAAAATGAAATAAAAACTAGGCTAAGCTACACTATCACAGCGCAACAAAACAAAGAAAGAATGATCACACAGACAACACAAGAATTTTATAGTGGTTACCCAAATCTGGGTACATCCACTCTTTTACCACCCTGGTAGGAATCTACTAACAGTTTTTTGATCAGGTGACTGCCACCACAGGTTTTTGCTCAGGTGTCCTGTCACCACAAGATCTATTTGCAGGGAGATCTCACAACCCTTTAGGCTTTTGATCAGGTGCCCAAAAACAAACACAAGAACTTTTGAAGGGAGTTAATTAACCCTTTTTACAGTGAGGTAAGAAAGTGATGTTGTCTTCTCTTTTCTCTAATCAATAGAGAAGACTTAGTGGATTGCAGTTGTCAAAGCTCCCCCTGAGATGATTATAGTTCAGGAAATGTTGGAAACTTTGCACAGGGTGTAGGTCTTCAGCCTTGACTTGTTGAAATCCAGGAACTTGCAGACAGATCTAAAGTTGTTGTCCTTGATGATTCATGGAGTAGAAGTTGAAGAAGACTCTTGATATATGATTGGTGTTCTTCTTCAGTCTTCTGTAAGGTCAAGGGGAAAACAGATTGTTTTCAACACAGAGAAGACGCAGATCTTGTTCTGTGTAACTGTATATCTTTTCTCTGTATTACTTCTTGTGTTCTTTTTTTTCCACTTCCCCCAGAGCCGTCTGAAAGAAATCTTTTTTATATCCTGCTGTCTAATTCTCTTTTGAATTGCAAGTATTAATTGCAGATTGGATTCTGGAGAATGAAACGGCTGGATATAATCTTTAATGAGTTTCCCCAACTGGCCCAATATAATAAGCAAGTAATTAACTTTGTTGAAATTCATAATTAATGCTGCCTAGAATGGCTATATTCTTGAGAATATGAGCATTAATTACTCAGAGAATTACTGCTAAATAATAGAATGAATTAGGGACAGAAGAGGGAAAACTTATCATTCTGACTCGGGATAGAGTTCGTCGACCTCTGGGCAGATTCGTCGACCGGAGTTCCAAGTTCGTCGACCTGAGAAATCCTGTTCGTCGACGTGAGCTCAGCGAACCTCAATCTGGAAATATCTTGATAAATCTGCGCTCCAAGATCTTCGTTCAGAGAATCTGTCTAGAGGAAGAAATCGTCGACCTGAGCTCGAATATCGTCGAGCTCAACTCAGAGAAAGAACTCTGTGTTCGTCGATCTGAGATCGACGATCGTCGAGCTGAGTTCGAAGAACTTCGAACTGATAATCTGAACTTTGAATTCTTCTAAGTC
Source organism: Platanthera zijinensis (assembly GCA_039513925.1). Taxonomy (NCBI): domain Eukaryota; kingdom Viridiplantae; phylum Streptophyta; class Magnoliopsida; order Asparagales; family Orchidaceae; genus Platanthera; species Platanthera zijinensis. The sequence goes on along the minus strand of CM077085.1, from coordinate 177,786,387 downwards.
TTGAGTCTCTTGACGTCCACTGCAGGCTGGTCCATGAAGATTGATTCTAATGACTAGCCTTGTAACACCCCTTCCCAGTATTTCAGAAATCAGCCGTCCGGCCGGGTCAGCGATATAAAGAAAACTAAGAAATAGTATTAAAACTAGTAGCAGCAGGTAATAAACTTTATACTAATCAATTTAAGACTTACAGCGGAAGTTTTAAAAGTAAGCTAAGGGTAACCACATACCTGATATCTGGATTCACAAAGCCACTAAACAGGAAAAAGAACTGAATTAACTGAAAATCTGGTTAATCATAAATAGTCTGATACAAATTAGATAAAAACATTAATCTGTTACAATGTTCTCATCTATAAGTACATGCTGAAATAGAGTAAACTGAATAAGATAAATAATACAAACTGACGTCACCAATGCTCATCCTAGACGTAGTTTCCCACCTGGGTCACCTGAAAAACAGTGCCCACGAAGGGTCAGAGTAAGGAAAAATAACCCCTCCTAGTGACACTAAAACCCAGTTTTACATATGAATGCATGTATGCCTTTGAAAAATAATTTTATGCATTAAAAACTTTTATGCTATGTGCTATGCATGTCTTCGCACTATTCTCTGGTCAAACATCTACTCGTACTAAGCACGTGACTTTTATTTTTCTAACTCAAGACCTGACGTTCACTAACTAGCATACTGTCTCACGTCAGGTCTATACTTGAGTTCTAGGTGGCTTCTAACCTGCTTATCTACTAGGAAGGCTCTAGGCAGAGTAGCTCCTAACGCGCAACTGAACTGACGACCCGAGACCATCTTACGAACCTAATTGTTCTAGTGTCACGCGGACACGGTCTCGAATCTACTAGCTGGCTCAAGGGAAGACACTTCCCAAGTCTGTACTACTCATAAGGTTCCATGTGCCTTATGAGAAAGGTAATGCGCCTCTACCTAGCACGAAAGAACTCTGTGTGCTGACTGACCTTTTTGGTCTGACGCTACTCTGCATGGGAAATCTTTTTGGTGAACTACTGAACGACCCTTGACTTTCTAGTGGTCGACATAAAGGGACATTCACACCCTTGTTTGAACAAATTCCAATCCTACTAACACGGTTAACGTTTTCGTACCCTACGTTTCTGTTCATGATCTGACTACTTGGGTCTTAGAGAAATCGTGTCACCCTACACGTTTTTCGTATCCGTTTGCCTATCACCACACCTTTCTATGCATGGACATGGTACTTGAAATAAATCTATTTATGTGTATAAAAATACAATACTTGATATATTTAACTAAAAGTAATTTAAATTTCCTTACTGTGGTGGTGCGACGCTCGTAGACTCGGCGCGGCGACATCTTCTCTTCCGAAGGCAAGTCCTACTACTGGGGACCTTCAGAACGCTGCCCCGAACCCCACCAAAGTCCTGCAATTCAAGGCAAACCTAAACTCATAATTTTTCCCTTTAGGGTTTCCGGTGGAAAAATTTCCATACGGCTAGAAATACAAATAATAATGCTAACCTATTATTTTACCTTTGCTTGGGAGTGTTCAAGGCTCACGAAGTGCCCAACTCCAACTTCGCGGAGGATCTAGAACTCCAAACCTAATTAAGGCACAAGGAAATGAAAAACCTAAGTTGCTTTACTTCCAAATCCAAGAATATCCACAAAGGAAAACGAGATGAGAGAGGAATCGACTCACCGGAACCAAAATCGTTTCCACTAACACGGGCTAGGGTTGAAATCGGCTCTTCCAAGGCCAAGGAAAGAAAAGGAATGCTTGTTGGCGCCTGCAGAGGAGGGAGGAGTGGTCGGAATGGGCTTCTGGAGGAGTATCGGGCGGCGGTAAGCTCTGCGGAAAGCGTCGGTTGCGGAATCGGGAACGTCGGGCTTGCCTCTTGCGGGAGACGGAAACAGGACGGGAGGAAAATGCGGTAGAGGCGTGCGGTTTTCTTCCGATAGGGAAATAGTGTGGGTTTAGATAATAGAGGGGTGTGCGGTTTAATCTTATTAACCGTAATAAGAGAGGGGGAGAATTACTATTGGCACCTCACTCCACCCTAAAACAACCTAAAACATGGCTATCGGCACACCCATTCTCAAATAAACGGTCGCGATTTAAAATCATAGAACAACGTACCTCGACGACGCGCTGTCTCGGTCAAAATCCGTCGCGACTCGACCCTATAATTTACAATAAAATTCGTGTCAGATTTTCGGATGTTACAAATCTCCCCTCCTAACAAAAATTTTCGTTCTCGAAAATTGAAACCATACCTGAGTCGAAGAGAAAAGAATAGTCTGCATTGCCCTTAAGCTCATCCTCTCGCTCCCAAGTATACTCTGGACGACCACAGTTCATCCAAAGGACTTTGACCATGCGAATCTCTCTATTTCTGAGCTTCTGAATCCTTGAGTCCACTATCTTGACTGGTCTAACTCCAATACTAAGATCTGTCTCGATTGGTGCTTCCTCGGTACTGATAATCTGACTAGAATCTTTGACTGCTCTCCTCAGATAGGAGACGTGGAATACATCATGTACACCACTCATTTCATCAGGTAAGGCCAACTTATATGCAACCTCACCAACTCTTTCCAGCACCTCAAAAGGACCAACGAATCTGGGGCTCAACTTCTTCATCCGCTTTATTCTAGAGACTCCTCTTACTGGTCTGACCTTCAGATAAACGTAGTCTCCAACACTGAACTCTACTGTCCTGTACTTCTGATCATGATACTTGGCCTGGCGATCCTGAGCTGTCTTCATACGCTCCTGAATAAGCCTGATCCTATCAGTGGTCTTATCAATCCATGACTCTCTGATAGAAGATCTTTCCTCACTTTCAGCCCAACATAACGGTGTCCGACAACGTCTACCATATAGGGCCTTGAACGGTGCCATCCCAATACTCGCCTGAAAACTGTTGTTGTAGGAGAACTCCACAAGAGTAACATACTTCTCCCACTTTCCTCCAAAATCTAGAATGCACATCCGAAGCAGATCCTCCAAAGTCCTATTTGTGCGCTCAGTCTGTCCATCTGTCTGGGGATGGAATGCGGTGCTGAAATGTAACCTGATACCCAACCGCTCCTGAATATATCGCCACTCCCTGGAGGTAAATCTGCCATCTCGGTCTGAAACTATAGTCTTGGGTACACCGTGAAGTCGAACTATCTCGTCTAAATATAACTGGGCCAGCTTCGGACCTTGATCCGTCTTCTTAAGAGGAATGAAATGGGCGACCTTAGAAAGCCGATCTACTATAACCCACACAGAATCATTCCCACTCTGCGATCTCGGCAAACCATGAATGAAGTCCATGGATACATCCTCAAAAGTCCACTCGGGGATGGGAAGTGGCTGCAACTTGCCTCCAGGCCTCTGACACTCGGCCTTAACCAACTTGCAAGTCTCACACTTCCCTACATAATTTGCAACATCACTCTTCAAACCTGGCCACCAGACTGTCTTCTTAAGATCTGCATACATCTTCGTGCTGCCGGGATGTATGGAATACCTGGAATTGTGTGCCTCGAAAAGAATGTCCTCCCGAAGGTGACTAACATCTGGGATGCACACTCTGCCATCATGCAATAATAACTCATCCTAAATAGAGAATCTCTCTTTCTGACCTGACTGCACTGAGATCCAAATCTCTGCCATCTTTGGATCCAACGGTATAGCTGTCCTGATCCTATCTCTAATATCGCACGAAATCTCCATCCAACTCAACCAAGCTGAACCAAAACTGCAACGGGGCACAACAACGATGTCCAGTCTCTCCAGCTCTCGAACCAACTCTTTCTGCTGAGTGAGAAGATAAAAACACGAGTCTCTCCTGCTAAGGGCATCAGCTACCACATTCGCCTTTCCTGGGTGGTACTGAATGTCTACATCGTAGTCTGCTAGAAACTCTAACCATCTGCGCTGTCTCAAATTGAGCTCTCGCTGATCAAAGATATACTTGAGGCTCTTATGATCAGTAACGATCTCGCAACGCACTCCATAGAGGTAGTGTCTCCAAATCTTCAGAGCATGAATGACTGCTGCAAGCTCCAAGTCATGCACGGGATAATTCCTCTCATGAACCTTTAACTGTCTCGAGGCATAGGCTACGACATTTCCATGCTGCATGAGAACACAACCCAAACCCTGACCTGAAGCATTGCTATAAATCTGAAATCCGTCTGGTCCTGAAGGCAAACTCAAGATCGGTGCGGTCATCAATCTGTCCTTCAAGTCCTCAAAGGCTAACTCGCACTCAACAGTCCACACCAAGCCCTTTCCCTTCCTAGTGAGGGAAGTCAGTGGTAGGGCTATCTTTGAGAAATCTCTGATGAATCTCCTGTAGTATCCAGTAAGACCCAAAAAGCTGCGAACCTCTGAAACTGTCGACGGTCTTGGCCAATTCTTAATAGCCTCTATCTTCTTCGGATCAACACTAACCCCTTTCTGACTGATGATGTGGCCTAAGAATGCAATCTCTGAAAGCCAAAACTCACACTTAGAAAACTTGGTAAACAACTGGTTCTTCCTGAGTGTGCTCAAAACAATTCTGAGGTGTGCTGCATGATCTTCTGCACTCTTAGAGAACACCAAAATATCATCTATGAAGACGATAACAAAACGATCTAAATACTCCCGAAAACCCCTGTTCATCAGGTCCATAAATACTGAAGGGGCATTGGTCAGCCCGAACGGCATGACCACGAACTCGAAGTGTCCATATCTGGTACTGAATGCAGTCTTCTGTATATTCGCGTCACGAATCTTCAACTGGTGATAGCCCGACCTCAGATCTAACTTGGAAAAAGTGCTCGCTCCCACCAACTGGTCGAACAAATCATCAATCCTGGGAATCGGGTACTTGTTCTTAACGGTCAGCTTATTCAATTCACGGTAGTCTATGCACAATCTCAGACTACCATCCTTCTTCTTCACAAAAAGCACTGGAGCACTCCAAGGCGAAGTACTAGGGCATATAAAACCCAAAACAAGCAGCTCCTGCAACTGACTCTTCAACTCTGCTAGTTCCCTTGGAGCCATCCGATATGGAGATTTGGCTACCGGTGTAGCCGCAGGATGCAAATCTATCGGGAACTCAACTTCTCTATCTGGAGGGGCACCAGGGAGCTCTTCCGGGAAAACATCTGGAAACTCCTGCACCACTGGTACCTCTGACAAGTCAGCATTAGGCTCCGCGCTCATCAGTACTACGAAGGTTTCACAACCCTTACTAATGCACTTTCTCGCTTGGACTGCAGATATGATCATCTTCACTACTCCCTTCAAGCCCTGAAAAGAAAAAGATGTCTGGTTGGGGCCATCAAACTGTATCTGCTTCGCCCTACAGTCAATCTTGGCGTTGACTGCAGAAAGCCAGTCCATACCAAAAATCAGGTCGAATCCTGCTATAGGTAGCTGCAAAGCTTCCACGATAATCTCGGTATCACCAAACTGTACCGGTACCCTGCACTTATCTCTGGTCTGCAGAAGGGATCCATTCGGCATCATGACTTCCAGCGGTACTGACTCTGGGAAGACTTCTAAATCCAACTTACGCACTAGAGATTCCGCGATAAACGAGTGCGAGGCACCCGTATCAAACAGAATCTTAGAGGGTAAATTACGAATCATAAGGATGTCTACATGAATGATTTATGAAGGATGAAAAATAAAAGTGTCACTACGGAGGATTTTAAAACTAACTTGTTAAGCAAAACAACACTTACCAGTCACAACATCCTCCTGATCCTTCGCCTCCTGCTGACCCAACCCATAAGCTCTGGGCTGCACTAAGTCTCGACCCTGCTGTGGTCTCCCATCAGTGAGCATCAATGCTTTGCCCTTATCTACCCTGCTAGAGCCACCAACCTTTTACTTCGACTGCAGGAATAAATTACATTAAAAAAATCTATCGTAATTACATATATGTAATCAAAACAAAAGGACCTTGATTACCTGATTTGTCCCAGCTTCCTGACAGAAGCGAGCTGTGTCCAGGTTGTCGTCACTTGTAACATACGCCTGCACTGGCCAAACACTCTCTTGAATGACGACGCTGACACTTGGGACACGTGGGATAGTCCTTGCTCCGGTCACCAGATTGACCATTCTTCTTAGCATCGGGCTTCGGCTTCTTGTTCCAGTTCTTTCCTTGATCGTTTCTGCTCTGCTGCGGCTGATGCAAATCCTGAGATCGCTTCGCACGGAAACTACTTCGCTTCTGAACCTTCTGCTGGTCAGCCTCCAGTCTGCGAGCCGTATCCACTAAGCTCCTGTAATCAGCGTTAACCATAGTCATCAGCGGCTGTCTCAACGAGTCACGCAAACCATCCACAAAGCGACTGCACTTCTCAGTCTGATCCCCCTGCATCACGCCCGCATATCGAGCAAGATGAGTCAGCTCTCGCTCATACTCAGTAACTGTCCTGTCCCCCTGGAAAAGCCTCAGATACTTCTCCTAGAGACCTCGTCGTGCGGAAGGAGGCACGAACCAACTAGCAAGGGCTCTAGAGAACTCGCCCCAAGTAAACATGTCTGGTGTACGACCTGGCCAAAAGTATGGTCATACTATTTTAAAATTAAAACATTACTTTCTAAAATAAAGGAATTGATCATAACATTTTACCTGCAGGATCATCTGCCCGGTATTTGTCCCACCAGACCTTTGCCTCTCCCCGGAGGAGGAAAGCTGCCAGAGGAACTTTCTTATTCTCCGGGCACTCCAAAACGTTCAGCAGGTCTCTGGTGTCAGCTATCCAATCATCTGTATCCATCGGGGTCTCATCCCCACTGTAGTTCGAAGGCTGAAGTTCTTTAAAATTTCTCAAATAGCGCTCCAGGGTCATCTCCACGGGTGCTGCTGCAGGAGCTGGCGCAGGGACTGGTACTTGTACTGGAGCTGGAAACCCTGCAGCCAGTCCTCTCTGAAACTCCATCAAGGCAACAGTAACCGCCTTGGCAATCTGAGACGCTATGTCAGTGCCCTCTGGAGCTGCTGGAACTGGCGGTACCTGTGGCATGACAGCGTCTCCCATGGTTGCACTAGGAACCGGGTTCTGGCGTGAAGATTCACCTGGTTCATTAACTCGTGGTGCCTGATAGAATATAAAAAGGGAAAACTGATTATTTATCGAGCATCTAAGAAATCTGGCTTAACAACCTATTTCGTACTCTAGCGAACACTAGGGCTTAACCGCATTTAAAATACTTTACTAACAAGAGTTTACTCTTATACGCTCCTATGGCTCTGTGAATTCTTTCTAGGGTCCAGGGATCCTAAACCTGCCTCTGATACCAATTTGTAACACCCCTTCCCAGTATTTCAGAAATCAGCCGTCCGGCCGGGTCAGCGATATAAAGAAAACTAGGAAACAGTATTAAAACTAGTAGCAGCAGGTAATAAACTTTATACTAATCAATTTAAGACTTACAGCGGAAGTTTTAAAAGTAAGCTAAAGGTAACCACATACCTGATATCTGGATTCACAGAGCCACTAAACAGGAAAAAGAACTGAATTAACTGAAAATCTGGTTAATCATAAATAGTCTGATACAAATTAGATAAAAACATTAATCTGTTACAATGTTCTCATCTACAAGTACATGCTGAAATAGAGTAAACTGAATAAGATAAATAATACAAACTGACGTCACCAATGCTCATCCTAGACGTAGTTTCCCACCTGGGTCACCTGAAAAACAGTGCCCACGAAGGGTCAGAGTAAGGAAAAATAACCCCTCCTAGTGACACTAAAACCCAGTTTTACATATGAATGCATGTATGCCTTTGAAAAATAATTTTATGCATTAAAAACTTTTATGCTATGTGCTATGCATGTCTTCGCACTATTCTCTGGTCAAACATCTACTCGTACTAAGCACGTGACTTTTATTTTTCTAACTCAAGACCTGACGTTCACTAACTAGCATACTGTCTCACGTCAGGTCTATACTTGAGTTCTAGGTGGCTTCTAACCTGCTTATCTACTAGGAAGGCTCTAGGCAGAGTAGCTCCTAACGCGCAACTGAACTGACGACCCGAGACCATCTTACGAACCCAATTGTTCTAGTGTCACGCGGACACGGTCTCGAATCTACTAGCTGGCTCAAGGGAAGACACTTCCCAAGTCTGTACTACTCATAAGGTTTCATGTGCCTTATAAGAAAGGTAGTGCGCCTCTACCTAGCACGAAAGAACTCTGTGTGCTGGCTGACCTTTTTGGTCTGACGCTACTCTGCATGGGAAATCTTTTTGGTGAACTACTGAACGACCCTTGACTTTCTAGTGGTCGACATAAAGGGACATTCACACCCTTGTTTGGACAAATTCCAATCCTACTAACACGGTTAACGTTTTCGTACCCTACGTTTCTGTTCATGATCTGACTACTTGGGTCTTAGAGAAATCGTGTCACCCTACACGTTTTTCGTAACCGTTTGCCTATCACCACACCTTTCTATGCATGGACATGGTACTTGAAATAAATTTATTTATGTGTATAAAAATACAATACTTGATATATTTAACTAAAAGGAATTTAAATTTCCTTACTATGGTGGTGCGACGCTCGTAGACTCGGCGCGGCGACATCTTCTCTTCCGAAGGCAAGTCCTACTACTGGGGACCTTCAGAACGCTGCCCCGAACCCCACCAAAGTCCTGCAATTCAAGGCAAACCTAAACTCATAATTTTTCCCTTTAGGATTTCCGGTGGAAAAATTTCCATACGGCTAGAAATACAAATAATAATGCTAACCTATTATTTTACCTTTGCTTGGGAGTGTTCAAGGCTCACGAAGTGCCCAACTCCAACTTCGCGGAGGATCTAGAACTCCAAACCTAATTAGGGCACAAGGAAATGAAAAACCTAAGTTACTTTACTTCCAAATCCAAGAATATCCACAAAGGAAAACGAGGTGAGAGAGGAATCGACTCACCGGAACCAAAATCGTTTCCACTAACACGGGCTAGGGTTGAAATCGGCTCTTCCAAGGCCAAGGAAAGAAAAGGAATGCTTGTTGGCGCCTGCAGAGGAGGGAGGAGTGGTCGGAATGGGCTTCTGGAGGAGTATCGGGCGGCGGTAAGCCCTGCGGAAAGCGTCGGTTGCGGAATCGGGAACGTCGGGCTCGCCTCTTGCGGGAGACGGAAACAGGACGGGAGGAAAATGCGGTAGAGGCGTGCGGTTTTCTCCCGATAGGGAAATAGTGCGGGTTTAGATAATAGAGGGGTGTGCGGTTTAATCTTATTAACCGTAATAAGAGAGGGGAAGAATTACTATTGGCACCTCACTCCACCCTAAAACAACCTAAAACACGGCTATCGGCACACCCATTCTCAAATAAACGGTCGCGATTTAAAATCATAGAACAACGTACCTCGACGACACGCTGTCTCGGTCAAAATCCGTCGCGACTCGACCCTATAATTTACAATAAAATTCGTGTCAGATTTTCGGATGTTACAAGCCTAAACTCTAGGGCTAACAGACTTGACCCTTGCTATACAAGGTGGGTCAAACATCCTAAATAGTGAACCTAGTCCAAATCCAAACTAGGGATCCAACGCATGATTCAAAAGAGCCATTGCATGGCAAAACAATGAAATTCCCGAAGAAATAAGGTGGAGAAAAAAGAAATCGTCGAAGATGGAAATCAGAAAAAGGAAGACACCATCTTTTTACTACCCTTTCGTTTCTGTACTTGGAAAAAGGGGATTATAAAAGGTCTCTTTCCGACAGAGGTAGTAGAAACTCTCTTGACCTCTCTTTTGTATTCCCTCTGTTGGTTGAAATCTTAGTTATTTATAAATTCTATTTTTTTTTTCTTCGGACACAGCTAGAACCACCACCTCTCATTGATGATACTTTCTTCTTGCTGAACTTTTACACCATCTGTAACGAGTTACAAAATCTCCCTTCAAAAAATCTGGGATGGTTTTTAGGTATCCATGCAAAAGTACTTAGGGCGGTTTTTAGTCTCCTAGCAAAAAGTATCGGGTGAATTTTGGATCTTGAAGCAAAAAGTTTTAGAGAGGTTTTTGAGTTTCCTAGAGTCCTAGGAAAAGTACTCAGGGTGCTTTTCAGGTCTCCATGAAAAATGTTCGGGGAGGTTTTGTGTCTCCTAGCAAAAAGACAATGAGTTTTAGAGCCTCCAGGTGGAAAAGACTTTGGGAGGTTTTTGTGTCTCCTTGCAAAAAGACTGTTCTTTTGAAGGTAGTGCTATCCTAAAAGCCGTGGAATATAGTACCCAGATTTGATTGGGAACCTCTATAGAAATACCCGTGTCTTCCGTGTTTATCTATCTGTATCTTTAATTTTATATTGTGATTTCTATATTATTTTTTGTGATTGCGTCGTGTTTTGTGATTTGGAAAGAGATTTTTTTTATTCTTTATTCACCCCTTAGAGAAATATTCAGATCTAAACCTTTGTAATTCAGCATTCGCCATCTCTGTGTTAGAGCTAGTAATTTGGACATGCAAAATACTGGGATTGATTGTCTATATGCGTGGTGTCTTCCTCGAGATAGTGACCTCTTCTGATAATCATCATAATAGTCGTCCATAGCATAATCATATCTTGTCGGAGAGTAGGTACGATCTTTTTTTAATGGAGGGTTGTGGACGATAATGATCATTGCAATAGTCTGAAAAATCTCTCCCAAGGAGCCCATTGGGGTCGAGCATAAGGAAACTGTGGATCCTAACATAGAGGATATGAGTAACAATGACGACCCATGTTAGTCTCTTCTGATTAGATCTTTCAAGTTGAGTATAAACGGGCTGCAGATTCACAAATGTAGGAGCTGAGTTATGACAATACCCTAGATTTTTCCACATGTTGCTTTGATTGGGTTCTCTAGCCGCCTGCAGGAACTTCAAGAATTTTTCCACACTAGCATTGATAGTCTTCCTTTGTTATTGTCACAAATGGTTCTTCCTTTCCTCCATTTAGGTCTTCCCTTTGCACCTCATTTTTTCTTAGGTTTTGGCCATCCTATTTTTCTCCTTAGTAGTGCGGCTAAAGAAGTCTTTACTATCCCTTAACAAAAATTGCACCATGATAAGCACCAAATCTTGCAAGGCGGCGGATAGTGTTTCAATTATAGAAGCTTAGCAATAGGCGGCCTTGAACCAGGGGATAAGGTGTTTTTGGAACAGAAGAGAACCGGCAAAGATAATGTTGATGATGAGAAAGAGAGAGACAAAGCAAAAGTATAGAACATAAATTAAACTTGATATTTACTTTCATTACTGTAATCTATTACAAAGCCTCTTTATAAAGTAATAATATTAATTGCATTTATAAGCATAACCCTAATGGGCACACATCATTGCACAGTTCTTCGAATTGCCATTGGTTTTAGAGAGGAGACTTAGGTGGTGTGAACACGTATGACAAATGTTAGAAAGTGCATCAATTAGATGCACAGATAGGGTTGACATCAACATATTAAGAAGAAGTGGTAGACACAAGGTAATGTGATTGGAAGTTGTTCAAGATGATTTGTACAATTTAAGTTTAACACCTTAGAAAGCACTCAACAAGGTGACAATAGTTTATAAATCTAGACCATCTGTAAATATAAACCTATTTCATAGTCCATAGATTTCTGGATTCTATGTTTTGAAAAAAAAAAATGAAGTACCCTCCGTTGTTAACTTTTCATCCAATAATTTTTGATCAAATGATTTTTTCCTAAAAATATTATAAAATGGTTGAAATATTTCATATTATAAATCATTTAAAATACCTAAACTCGGAGGATGTATTTTTGATCCATTCTATTGTCTTACGCATCATAAATAAATTTCACTAGACATTAGTTACTGTTAAATAACTTGTAAATAAAGGCCCATATAATCGGCCATGTAAAGCCCTCTTAGGGATACTACCGCACCTTAGGATGATGTTTATGCTCTCCTCTCTCCTCCTATATATATGTATAAACACTTGTGTTGTATACAAAAAAAATTAATGTGAAATTGATAAATATTATTACTTTTCTGTCTCCATTCACGTTCTTCTACATGCTATCAAAGATAGGAGGATCCTAAAGTCTTCTACGCATGGTTTCGTAATTGTGGCCTTTCCGCATTTGCTACGTTTCTCGCCGTTGTTTCTGATCGAATGCCCTCCACGTCAAACTGCTATTCATATTACCAAAAAACTTTTGTTTCATGAACATACTAAGCATATCGAGGTCGATAGTCATTTTATACAAGAAAATGTTCAACTAAGGAAATTGAACTTAAGACATGTTTCTGCTGCAGAACAAATTGCTGATATTCTTACCGCAGCCTTACCGCGACCACTATATCTTTAGTTCTTGTCTAAGCTTGGATCCTACTACTTGTATGCTCCAGCTTGCGGGGGAGTGTTAAATAAATTGTAAAGAAAGACCCATATAATCGGCCCTTGTAAAGCCCTCTTAGGGATTAGTCCCACGCTTTAGGATGATGTTTAGGCTGTCCTCTCTCCTCCTATATGTACAAATACTTGTGTTGTATTTAAAAAAAGTAATGAGAAATTGATAAATATTATTGTTTTTTCTCCATTTGCATTCTTCTACAGTTACATATTTAATTTCTTTATGATAGTTGGCAAAATATCAACTATACCTTTTATATTTTATTTTAATGAAAACTGATTTCTTAATTTCTAAAAAAATGTCGACAATAAAGATATCATATGTTGTGAATGTTTTCGAACGTTAAGTTGATGCATAATAATTAGGTAAAATTCAAGAGAAATAAATGATTATTATCAATAAATTGTTAGTAATAATCAATACAAGTCTTTTGTCAACAATATGCTAAAGTTTGATATTGACCTGTTAGATATTTCAACATGCTTGCAACTATGTTGGAATATTGTTATTTTTTTTTCCTAATCACACCATTAGATATCACATGTTTCCATTGGTATCCTTTAAACAATCTTGTGTCTATGTTTAGGTTTCTGGTTATGAAGCAGGCAATTTTGTGGGACCAACAATTTTGGCTGACGTGTCAGCAGATATGGAATGTTATAAGGTATTCAAGCTTTCAACCTCTCTAATTTTCATTTATGGTGTATGGAAGTTCTAGGATAGTCTTTTGGTTATTTGTTACTGTTGAACCGAATCTGTTGAACTAAAGGGCTATGTACAAAGGACAAATTTGTTGGTTTTTATTAATGAAGCTGTTCAATACAAAATAGAAACTATAGCACAAATTAAATATTCCTTATTATTGACAAGCTGCTTAAGGAGGATCCTACATAAAAATAAATAAATTGTTTTTTTCATTCTAAAAACATTTTAACGCTTCCCCTCAAATTAGAACATGGTTGTCAAAGCCAAGCTTGAACCTGAAGCCACAGGACCCACGATGCTTCCCTATGATGCCACCGAATAATAAATACCCTTTTATGAATAAAAATGAATTAATGGATCATTTATATGATTAATTAATTGTTTACTCAAAACATTTATAGGCTGCATGCAACTTAATGAGGGCACATGGCTGTAAATGCGCTGGGCTCAAAATGTCTCGGTTGACAAGCGTTGTTCGAGGAGAAGTGAGGTCGGACGAATCTATAGGCGGCGGATAAACGGTGACCTAACCCTACATGCCGTGTAAGTCTGACGGTGTGAATTCAAATTAGATAATAAATAATTAAATCCCACGTAAATAATTGAAAGCAATGCAAAATAATTTATTTAAGCGAACAAGCTTTTGTTTTCCTCCGTGTGGAGGGCCAAAGAGAGCGCGGCGAATCGGTCCTTCATGCAGTTAGAGATTTATCCAGGAGTAAAATATTATAATAAACTGAAAATCCAGGCACACATGTAATAAGCATACCGTAACAATATTTTACAACCCCAAAACCATTACAAAAGCACTATACAAATATTAGGGCAGCTGTAATGAAATGGATCTGAATGTTGGAGGGCTCAAAGAAGGGCTCCGGTGGTGGGTGGATCGAATTGGGTAGGGGGAAGGCTGGATCCGGGCCGGAATGCCCAGATCTGAAAAGTTCCTGTGGGGAAATGACTCTAGGAGGTGGTTCCACGTGATCGACGGTGCACTGGAAGGTGCAAGCAGCATTTGGGGGGCGATGGTGGCTGGAAACCAGAGTGGGAAAGGGCGGACAGGGGGATAGATAGGGCGGCAGTGGGTTCTGGGTGACTCATGGGATGTGGTTTGATGGGGGAGTGGGGCATGCTGAAGGGGAGAGTTGCGGCCAGGCCATAAAAGGGAGAGAGGGGGAGATCCCGCGGTTCTGGGCTGGAGTAGGGGAGACGACCTGATGGTTGTTGGGCGATGGCCTGGGGCTGAGGGGCGGTGGGTTGATGAGGGCGGCTGGATGGTTAGGGGGGGGGGAGGCCGACGATTTGAAGGAGGGGTGTCTGGAGGGGTTCTGATGAGGGTCCGTGTTACGACCCCGTACAGATCCGAAGGCGACAACGGGGCTGAAACAACTGGTTCAGCCCCCACTTTCTAAATGCGGCCCTCGGGGGCTGAACCCACCCGGTTTGGCCTCAGGGGGCCGGCCGGCCTTGGTCCGGGTATAAATATACCCGGATATTCTTTTGGAGGGGGATATGCAAGTATCATCCAGGTATTCTTCTAGCCTCATTCTCCCTCAAATCTCTCATTCTCCCTCAAATCTCATCTAGTTCCTAACAATTGGTATCAGAGGATCCTTTCTCCCAATTTTTTTTCGTTCCGCTCTCATACACGCTCTACCCGACGGCACCTACATCGCATCGATCCTGCTCGGATCCGCCGATCCCGCGCCGATCCTGCGTCGACTCCGTGGGTCGTCTTCCTCGACGACTCCCGCGCCGATCCCGGCAGCGATTCCGCTGCCTGCTGCCTCCGCCGCATCCTGCTCGCAACCCGACGTCGATTCCTGCGTCGCTTCCTGCGTCGCTTCCTGCGTCGCTTCCTGCGTCGCTTCCTGCGTCGCTTCCGCGTCGTCTTCATCGACGAATCCCGGCAGCGATCCCGCTGCCTGTTGCCTCCGCCGCATCCTGCTTGTAGCTCGGCGTTGATTCCTGCTCGCATCCTGCGGCCTCCGCCGCTCTGCATCCGACGACATACTGCTTACCGTTGCTGCAGCCGATTGCGGCATCCAGAGGCCACCGCCTCCAATTTTTTTGCCATTTCACCATGGTGACTCGCACCCAAGAAGACTCCAATCGGCTCGCACATCTCGAAGAAACCTACACCGGGCTGACTGACACCGTGACAGCCCTCGCCGACAGGTTAACGACATCGGAAAAACGTCTCGAAGAGAAATTGGATGCCCGCATGGACGAGCTTAAAAATATGTTAACCCAACACCTTAAAGGAAAAACTGTTTTGGGTTAGACCAACACAGTCTAGCTTCCCCTTCCTATTCCTGCAGCGGGGCACGACGATCGGGCCTCTAGCATCAATGAGGGGCTTGGAATTGACAATGGCCGGGTAGGAGGCTCGCGACGACAACTAGTTTGGTCCGAGGCCACCCAGTTTGGCGGCATCTCCGCGTCTGTCTTGGATTTTCCTCCTTACCGTGAAGACCGCCAGGAGGACCAACGACCCAACGGGATGGGGTACCCACCTCGTGATGGGCTCCTCCCGATTCCAGGAGCACCGGGACACGCCGCGAGCGGACGGGGAGGAGGCGGATGGGATTTTTGACCGCCAGTCTTGGGGAACACCTATGGAGAGGATTGGGGGTACCCACATGTGGCCGCTGATCGACGACTACCGCGTGGACACGGACAAGAGTACGGAGGACCCGGGCAACAACTACCACGCGCTTATATGCCGCCGAAGATTACCTGCATGAACTACCCCAAGTTCAAAGGGGGAGATGCACTCGAATGGGTCCAAAAGGCAGAGTTATTTTACAGCTATCAGGAGATACCAGAGCCACAGTGGGTAAAGTTGGCGTCCTTCCACCTTGAAGGGGACGCATACCAGTGGACCCAATGGTTCCTCCGGGGACGGGATCACGCGCCATGGCACGAGTTTGTCGACGGATTCACCGCCTGCTTTGGTCCCCTTGAGTATGAAGACTTCGAGGCTCTTCTTCAGAAATTGCGTCAGAAAGGGACGGTGATGGAGTACCAAACCGAGTTTGAACGGTTGGCCAACAGGGTGCAGTGGGGCGAGAGGACATTAACGAGTTGTTTTATTTCCGGCCTGAAGGAGGATATCAGAGATGAGGTGCATGCCTATATGCCGCGCAGCTTGACACACGCTATCAGCTTGGCCCGGATTCAAGAAGAACGTCTCAATCGACAGAAGTCCAGGGGGGACACTCCGAGGAACGCTACACACCTTCCCGACACAAAAAGGGATCAAACAACTGCAGAACGGGTAACAATGAAGAAATTGACTTGGACAGAGCTACATGCTAGGAAAGAGCAGAGATTGCGCTTCCACTGCGATGAAAAATTTACCCCAGACCACAAATGTCAGAGGATCCAGGTTTACATGTTGCAGGAAGGTCCAATGTCGGATGGAGACGAAGGGGCACATGAGCACATTCTGGATACAATCGAGTACGGGGTATCTTCCCTGACCATGGCGGGAGACTCCGCTCCGCCCACTATGCATATTGCGGGGCGGATTGGCCAACAGCAGGTGACCATTCTGCTTGACAGTGGGAGTACACATAACTTCATTAGCCCGGCAGTGGCACAGAAGCTGGGGCTAGAGATCATAAAGGATGCCGCTTCTCAGGTTGTGGTGGCCGGTGGACACAAGCTACAGTGTGAAGGAGTGCTTCCGGACGTGACAGTCAGTGTGCAAGGATACACCGACAACATGAATGTCTACTTATTGCCCATCCGGGGGCCAGATATGATTCTGGGGGCCCAGTGGTTGCGACAGCTGGGTCGGGTGACTCTGGATTGGGAGAGGTTGACTATGGAGTTTGCTAAGGATGGGAGAGAGTACTTTCTGCAGGGAATCCGACTCTCACCAGTGCCGAGGGGCTCTCTTTGTTGTTTGGAGCGGCTGTAGGGACAGGGCCGCGACGTGACATGGATAGGCCTGAGGGGACGGACGGAGCTACCAGATTCTCACCTTGAGGACAAGCTGAGTCTTGATGGGGTGGGGAATGTTACGCCCCCGTACAGATCCGAAGGCGACAACGGTTCAGCCCCCACTTTCTAAATGCGGCCCTCGAGGGCTAAACCCACCCGGTTCAGCCCCAATTGGGGCCGGCCGGCCCCCTTGGCCGGCCGGCCTTGGTCCGGGTATAAATATACCCGGATCCTCTTTTGGAGGGGGATATGCAAGTATCATCAAGGTATTCTTCTAGCTTCCAATCAAACCCTAGAAATCTCTTCTTCTCCCTCAAATCTCATCTAGTTCCTAACAGTCCGGCTGGCTGGGAGTGTGGAAAATAGGGGGCGACAGCTGGACAACGCTTGGGAAAACTGTTTTGATGAGGACGACAGCTTGACAGAACAGGGGAGGGTGTGGGGAGAAAATTTTTAAAAAGATACAAACTTACCTAAGGAGTCGTCACCAAGGGGGATCTACAGAATGGACACATGGAAGAGATCATCGGAATGAAGACACTCTCGAAACATTCAACAATCCCAAAATACTGCAGCCCTAAACATCATATTTATAATAATATGAAATTAGGACACCCATAATCAATGACTATGATTGGTCGTTGGTTTCGGGGCCAAAACTACATGAAATAAAATCCAAAAAATACAAAGCTATATATAAAATTGATTTGCAACGCGAATTCCGGCGCATCCGCGGAGTCGGATCATCGATCCGAGCATGTCATAATTGGTAAGTCTCCAAACCGCATCATTTTCCCCGACTTGAAAGAATTCATCTCCCGATGAATATGGATTAAAATTCTCTCGATGTATGCCAGTTAAGACTCAATGAAGTCCACCAGAGGTCGTCCAAGTGTCGTCGCTGGAAAAGTGTCCTCGCCAATCAAGTTATCTGTACTGAAAAGCTTCCATCTCAAATGAATGGAGACGGTCGTACTGAAGTCGAAGTGCATGGCGAATCAATCAAGCTCTGCTGGTAGCATCCAGGTATTGTCGGTGAAGGGTCATCCATGCCAACGAACTAGGTAGCGACACACAAGACCGTCTGTAGAGTGGACGGACTCATGTGTAATGATCTCAGTGAAAAGCTCATTTCTCAACACACTAGTAAAAGGATCTGGTGGGATCTGAGGTGCCAATGGTGAAACCGTTGGGGAAAAAATCATGGGTAGGTGGAGGTCAGAGGTGGGCTGAGCACGGGGCAATGAATGTGGTGGCAAAGGCTCGAGGGTAGGCTGAGTGGTGGGTGGTAAAAGCGATGGTAAATACTCGGGAGGGTCGCCAGACATGGGTCCGAATACTCGTGAGGTGCAAAGTATGACATCAGGTCCTCGACATTGAACACTGGTTGGATACCCATGCTCGCGGGGATGTCCAGCTCATAAGCATTTGTCCCGATGCATCTCAGGACTGTGTAAGGATCTATTCTCCTAACACTCAAATTTTTATCAAGCCTCATACGTAGCCTAACAATGCAAATTCTCACCATCGTCTGCTCTCTTTCATAAAATACCTGTCCTTGCCAGTGAACATCCGCATGTGATTTACAAGATTTATTACCATTATGGATTCTCCGTCGAACTGACACATGCCACACAAGCAAACGATGGACAAACAACTCAACAGACACATGCAAATGGTGAAGAAATGATGCAATAGACTCATACCAATGATGCAAATGAAACATGACAGACACAACATGCTCTCTATGGGAAAAATCTAATAATGACCGAAGTGTTTTTAAGATGTGGCGGCCTATCAGGAGGCTCTCTCGGTAGAGCGTAGAAAAACTCATCCAATGTACGACGAGTATTCAGGTGACCATGCGATACATCTACACTCAAATACGAGCTCATAAAAAGCCAATTGTCTCTCAGGAAATGTTACACATTAGGGGGACTCACCAGAAGGTACATATGAAAAGTCATCGCGAATGCGAAGGCCACCTGAGTGAAAATCATGTATACCGAGTAGAAGACGTGACTGTATAGTGTGGTGAGTGTCCCTAAAAATAAAGAACTCGTCTTATGGGTCGGCAGGTGGTGCATTCCAAAACTCATCGAGAGTGCAATGTGTCCCAAGATTGGATCCCAAAATGTCAGGGGTATGCTCATATCTACTCGAGGAATGCCCTACTTGATGCTCCGCACAATATCTATCCTCTGGGGCAAGGCCAGAGACGATAATAGAAGAGGCATCAATAAATCGATACTCATACATGAGTGGATCACTTGAGTCTCATCCTTACCAGGATGTGGCAGATCATCAGGAGGCTCAACAGGGGGCTCGTCATAGAACTCGTCACTAAGGTCAAAGTACTCCATATCAGAACCAACGTAAGGGATAGTGTCCCCGTGAATGGGTGGCATTGCCACTACGAGCTCAACCCCGGACTCTGGGCTCCTTGTCGTGGTGTCACTCAAAGCAATGACAAGGGGAGAGGTACATAGACCTACTTTTAAGAATGAGTATGTAGGTGAGATGTCAAGAAATGAATCTATGGTAGGGGTGTTAATAGGTCACTCTGACTCACTCTCGATCGGAGTCACCATAGAAGAGTCGGACACAAAAGATAGATCACTCACTGAGCTAAGTACCTCACTGGGGTGAGATCAATTCGTATCAGGTATCACTTTTTTCGTGGCTGACGGGACAATGGTAGACATCGTGGTGACCTCGATATGGTAAGGACTTATACTGCAGAGGTCAAGGTGAGAGTCCAATGAACCAACTCTTGCGGATCTCAAAAACTGTTCATAACGAAGGGCGAGCTAATATGTCTGCTCGAGAGACTTCAAGTTATGATAAACCACCTCAGTACGTATGTCAGATCGAAGTCCAGACTAAAATTGGGAAGTGGTCATGGTTGGGTCCTCTCGAATATCACTCCTCACAACTAACTCATCAAAACGATCCCTGTTCTCAGTGACAAACATGGATCCTTGCTGAAGGGAAAATAATTGCTCGAGCACGCGACTCCGATATGACGAAAAAAGATACCTCTAACACAATATACACTTCATATTCACCCAACTAGTGATGCGATGAAGAAGATCTCGTTCGCGGGTTCTCTCAACGCTAGACCAATATGCTCTCGCCTGATCTAAATGCCTAAGTTTCGCAAATTTGATGCGACGCTCACTGAATAATTCAAAATGATCGAGATAATACTTCATATTAATCACCCATAAGGTAATCGAGTTGTGTTGAAGGATCAACACGATTCGCTCGCGTGCAAGGATATACGACGAAAATCATCATACTGATTGTCTCTAGCATAGCGGGGTCGTGTCGGTGGGTCAACACAATCTCTAAAAGTGGTATGCTGCGATCAAGAATAATTGTCATAGTAATGTGAGGATCTTCCTGGCGGTGCTCTATGAGAGCGGGTGTAAGTGGATTCAAAATCTCCAAATTGAGGGGAATATTGGTGAAATATAGAGATGATGAAAACCTATAGACTCTAAAACTGTGTATCAAGAGTGCTCGTAACTTGGCTCTGATACCAAATAACACAGGACGAATTTATAAGCGACGGATAAACGATGACCTAACCCTACATGTCATGCAAGTCCGACGATGTGAATTCAAATTAGATAATAAATAATTAAATCCCATGTAAATAATTCAAAACAAGCCAAAATAATTTATTTACACGAACAAACTTTGGTTTTCCTCCGCGTGGAGGGCCAAAGAGAGCGCGCGACAAATCAGTCATTCCTGTAGTTAGAGATTTATCCAGACGCAAAATATTATAATAAATAGAAAATCCAGGCACACATGTAATAAGCAAATCGTAACAATGTTTTACAATACAAAAACACAATATGAATATTAGAGCTACTGCAATAAAATGGATCTGAATGTTGGAGGGCTCAAAGAGGGGCTCCGGTGGTGGGTGGACCGGATCAGGTAAGGGGAATGCTGGATCTGGGTTAGAATGCCCAGATCTGAAGAGGTTCGGTGGGGAAATGATGCTAGGAGATGGTTCCATGTGATAGGGTGCAGCGGCGGTGCACTGGAAGGTGCTGACAATAGTTGGGGAGGGGTGGTGGTGGTGGCTGGAAACCAGAGTGGGGAAGGGCGGACAGAGGGATAGAGGGGGCGGCAGTGGGTTCTGGGTGGCTCACGGAAGGTGGTTTGATGGGGGAGTGGGGCAGGATGAAGGGGAGAGTTGTGTCTAGGCCAGAACGGGGGAAGGGGAGATCCGACGGGCTGGACTATGGGCGATGGTCTGATGGCTATGGGGCGGAGACCTGGGGATGAGGGGCGGTGAGTTGATTAGGGCATCTGGATAGTTAGTGTGTGTGTGGGGGGGAGGCTGGTAGTTTGAAGGAGGGGTGGCTGGAGGGGTTCTGATGGGGGGTCCGACTGTCTGGGAGTGTGGAAAATAGGGGGAGGCTGCTGGACAGCGCCAAGGAAGGTTGTTTTGAGGAGAACGACGACTGAACAGAATAATGGAGGGTGTGTGGGGAGAAAAAAAGCCAAAAAGATACAAACTTACTCAAGGAGTCATCACCAAGGGGGCTCCACAGAATCAACACTGCGGAGGAGATCACCGGAATGAAGGACACTCTCAAAACATTCAGCAATCCCAAAATGCTGCAACCCTAAACATCATATTTATAATAATCTAAAATTAGGGCACCTGGAATCAACGACTATGATTGGCCGTTAGTTTCGGGGCCAAAACTACATGAATAAAATCAAAAAATACAAAGCTATATATGAAATCGATTCTCTATACAAATCCGGACGCATCCGCGGAGTTGGATCATCGATCCGGGCATGACATATATGGTAAGTCACCAAACCGCATCAAGAAGGGTAAAGGGTCGAGGAGAGATGTGGTATGCATGCTCGATACGAACACACCTGGGTTCCAGATGGAAGATGTGGGATTGACAAAGGAGATGAGGGTAGTGCGTCAATGCTGAACTGGGCTAGTGGCTGCAAAAGGGTGATCGACGACAGGGTCAAAGACGGTCTACAGAGCATGCTTCAAAAAAGCATTGTATGCGACGATGGCGTGCTTTGACAATGAGTGCAGTGCTTCGAGTTATTTTTAGTAGGGGATTCTTAGCCCTAACCATCTTGTTGTTGATGGTCATTTTGTGTAAACCAAAGGGAGAATGTACAAAACCTAGCTTTCTTGCTGTTGTTATTGGTCTTCCCGTGAAAACTAAAGGGGGAAAGGGACGAGGTTTTTTGTTGCCAGCGAAATATAAAGGAGAATGATCTGATAACAAGTTGTTATGGACTCATTGTAGAATGTTGGTAGAGTTGCTGGATGATGGCTTGACGGCTAGGAAATAGCGGTACGGGTACGAGTACCAGGTACGATACGTATCTGGTACGGCGGTACGACAAAATTTTTAAAACAAAGATACGGGTACGACGGGATACGTTGTATTAAATATAATAAATATGTATATATATCTCACAAATGTAATTAAAATTCCTCAAAACAATATTAGATCTAGTATAATTGTATAAATCATCAATTTTTATACCTTATACAATGCTAAACAACATGAGTATGAAGAACTAATAGCACATGTATATAGTAAAAAAAATAAAATAATAAAATTTAAATCAAATTCTTTATAATTTTAACGAAAAAAAGATACTTAAATCTGAAGCGCATTTTGTTATAAACAAACATCGCTAAATGCATTTATGGTTCCTAAAATTTTCTTTTCTAAAAGTCACACAAAAGTCTTTTGTTTACTTTAAAAAACATACTCTATCACAATATGCAGAACGATCTGACAAGTCCAAATGTATCTACAGATTAGAGTAACAGGTGTATCCACCGAGTATCGGGTACATACCGGTACCGGATATGTATCCGGTACGGGTACGTGACCCTCATGGAAGTATCGGTGCTTCATAGCTTGACGGTGACGAAGGATACTATGGAGCCGGAACCGCTGAGGTTCCTCCCGACAGAACTTCTCTCGCCGAGACGAATATGCCACCGCCCTCTGGCGAATCCCTGGCGGGGCACGTTTTACTGCAAACTGCTGCGGTGGTTGTGGCACTGCCTTCAGTAGACAAGGGAGGCTTTGCTCTCGACGAGACCTCATTGCCAGCTCTTTCTCGCATGACGCCTCTCTTGGCGCGCCATCTATGCCATTTACGGCCTTGGTGGGTGATCGATCGGAGAGGGATATCCCTCCTTGACTGACAACACTGCCGACATCTCCTCCTGGTCGTCCTCCCACAAACGTTATTTAGGCCTCCAAGCCTAACGCTCCTCTTCCTTCTCAAATTCCTCCCGACACGGCGACATCTACCGACAGAACTCTTTGCCTGTCATTTTCCCAAGGGAATGCTCCTCTGGCCCTACCCACTGATATTGGGCTGGTGCAACCCAGTAGATTCCTTTGGCTAATTTTGTTTTTTTATGGGAATTCTTCTAATGATGAGTAGTTTCTTTAGGTCGCGCGACCTCCCCCGACGTTGTATTTATTGATGCCATAGGTACTTCTCCCCGCGAGTTCCAAACTTGAGTAGCCTCGGCCTAACTTGCCCTTGAATCAAAGGTGGACATGCAGATTGCCTGCAAGCCGAACCGACGCCTCGCCTCGCTAGTGATTCGGGCGTCAAAGACTGAGGAATTCGAGCGTCGTCTTGCAAGGGTTGAGGCGAAATACTTCGCCATTAATGACTTGGATAGGCTAGCGATCGACCTTGGCCATCGATATAACTTGCTCGAGGACGATCTTTATGGTCTTCACACGAGTATGGGCGCCATCGACACCCTGTCGAGGATGGGCGCCATCGACACCCCGTCGAGGATGGAGCAACTCATTTGGTGTGGTGAGGAACATTTGGTGAGGGCTAACGAGGAATTTAGGACCACTCGCGAGTTGGGTTGGCTAGGTGACCACACCCTGACCCCGCATCATCGTGGCCCTTTGAACATGCTTTAAGTTTATTTGTATTGCTTTTTGAATGTATAAATCTGTCTTATTTCATTATCTTCGTCGAGACTTCTAACATTTATATTTTGTGTGATTACGTCTCCTTTAGGCGAGCCAAATTTATCTTTATCCGCACGACATTGTGTTTTCAATCTAGTTATTTGTTACGAGTTCTTTGTTCCTTTCATATCAACATGATCTTTCCTTGGCGAGGTTTGGTGGCGGTAACTTATCTCGGTCGATGAGGCGTGATCACGATTGGTCTTGCCTATCTTCTGACCTCGCACATCCTCTCCTATACACGACTCACCCCACGCAGTGTCGGTGGGCCTTGTCTATAAATAGGCAGCCTCGGGTCCGGATTAGATGCGCTTTTTATGTTCGAGTCCCTTGTAGGCAAGACGAATTGCGCGAGTTGACTTCTCTAGTCATTCTAGGTCACGATTACCATTCCTGATGAGAGCGGGGTTGGTTTTTTGAGTTACACGACGAAGTTCTCAACATGTTTTCAAAAAATCTAAGACCACCGAGGCCGAGCTGGAATCCTTCCAATCTCGGCACCTCCTTATGGGATACACGGCGAGGTTACCCAAAGATCACGAGTTCATCAACACCTTCCCCGATCAACTCGCTTTCTCCTTGCCGCATTTAGAGACGGGGTTGTGACTCCATTTGTGGCCTGAGTTTTGCCAAATACTTCGCTACTTCGGGTTGGTCCCATCTCAGATCAACCCTACTGGTATCACGACCATTGTCGCGTACCTGTGCTTCCTCCTCGAGTAGGGAATTGAGTTCAATCTTATTGTCTTTAGGAAGATCTTCACGAGGGCGACCCAAGATGGCGTCTATTTTGGGCGCCAAACCTTCAAGCTCCCGGGGACCTATAAAAAGGTCCACCTTTAGAATGAGATGTTTGTTTTTGCTAGAGGTGACTTCGCCTTCATCCCGCTTCGTCCGAAGCAGGTGGGCGCCGAGCTCTTCATTTCGCCCGTCTTGAGGGGGTATTGGTTAGCTTTTTGCCCCGCTCTCAAGAAAAATAAGTTTGATGTTGTTCACTTTCGACGACGAGTTGATGAATTTCCTTTTCTCAAACCCAACAAAGGTTAGTTCAAACAAGCTCACATATGCTACGAGGTTGCTTTTGGCGAGGTTGTTTACACCTCGCCCCTGCTGCCGAGGTGTCTAAAATTTCAGTTTTAACTTTTTCTGTTTGAGTTAGTAGACTTCCCGTGACCATCCTGCCCTTGTCTTGGAGGTGATCCCGCCTTCACCAGGCACAGGCCCCTCCTGCCAACCCCGTGAGACCACTGGTATAGAGGATGTGGCGGTCCTCCCTTTTGAGTTGCCCCGACAGCCTGAGGCCGAGCCCCCTTCGACCGAGGCAACTTAAGCTCATCGCTCGCAAGAGGCGACGCGAAGATATGGGAGAAGACCCTTTCGAAGACCCGGAGTTACACCCTAACTTCGGCCATGGGTCTGGGAGTTGCGACCTCATGGGTGATCCCTTGATCTTTTGGGATATGTACAAGAATCAGGTCCACCTCAATTTGCGCCTTCAGTCTTGGACCGAGGGCAACGAGCTGAACAATGACACTTTTAATGTTCAGTTTGTACGGACAAGATGATGCGGAGGTTTTGTTGCAAACCTCCCCCCATTACCTC
This sequence comes from Platanthera zijinensis, assembly GCA_039513925.1. Classification (NCBI taxonomy): domain Eukaryota; kingdom Viridiplantae; phylum Streptophyta; class Magnoliopsida; order Asparagales; family Orchidaceae; genus Platanthera; species Platanthera zijinensis. The sequence goes on along the minus strand of CM077085.1, from coordinate 177,760,728 downwards.
GCCGATCAGGGTTCGAGATCACTTCTCTGGAGCCTCGAGCTCTTCTATCAGACTGCGAGAAAGCTTCTCGCTGTTGACAAGAAGATTCGCCTGGTTGAGGCATCTCTCCCAGCGTCAGAGGAGAGGGTAGAGGAAGCCGAGGCTAAACTCGCTGCTGCCGAGGAGAACTCAAGCAAACAGAGAGCCCCTTTGATATATCCATGGTAAGGTCCCCACACTTAATTTTCTCATCCACCCCTTTGTTAAGAGTCTTTACCAATCTCATTAATTCCACCTCGCAAGAAGCTGAGCTGCTCGCAGAGGGAAACTCTCCAAATTGGAGAAAGACCTTGCTGACAGCCTGGCAACACTGGAGGCTGCCCATGTTCGAATCGTCGAGCTAATGACTCAGCCTACGAAGGAGCGATCTTCTGAGGCCGGATCTTATGGAGGCACAAATCCATCCGCATGCCACACTTGGAGCTCACAGAGATGCACCAGGAGAAAGCACGCCTGCTAGCGAGTTGGTTTTGTCTCGCTTGAAGGAAGAAGGTGATCTCACCGAGGCAGGTATGAAGAAGACAACGAAGGATCTCCTGCCCGAGATCTACGCAACTTCAATGGGTATGACCTCGAGCTCGGTAAGTGGCTCTCGGTCCACTTTAGGAGGATTTGGTGTGGACCTAGGCGGCTCTCGTGGCGAGGTCTCTGGCGTCTCCAAGGATAGGTTGTCGAGCTCTGTCGAAGATTTGCAAGGTTGTTTCTTTTCTACTTTTGTTTTCTTGGGATTAGAAACTTCATGTATACAAGCGAGACTCGCTTCTTTTGTAATCTTTTGAAAGAAAGAAAATAAATAGAATGATTATTTAACTGAAAGCTTCCTGCTTTGTTTTACGTGATTTGAGCTCACTTTGCTTTTATTAGTTTCCTCATGCATGAGCTCAGTAGGCTTTTTTGGATCGCGCGAGGCGAGATTTTACTATACACTTGGGCACGCGCGAGGTGAAACCTTGCAGTGCCATTAGACACGCGCGAGGTGAGGCCTCACAAATCTCTTTAGCACACGAGACAAGACCTCACAAGTTTCGTAGGCACGCGTGGGGAGGGACCTCGCCAGTCTCTTAAGAACATGCGAGGTGAGACATCGCTAGGCTCTTGACTTGGCACATTTGTTTTGTAAGTAAATATACTCCTTCATTGCCTGGACGAATTCTTGTTCGTAATATGAAAAAAATTCAGTTAATAAATTAAATATTGTCCTGTCAGAGTTAGTCAAGTTAGCCGATTTTGATAGGTGGGAGTGACACTCGAGGGGTTTGAAGGCCAATATACAAGTAGGGAGCTGATCTCGACCGACCTTACAGAGGCTTCGGCTTAAGTGGACACGTAAAGGTCGAGGCGTTGCCCCATACCCTTTTTTATTGTGCTTCTTGGTAGGGAGAGACATTCAAGGGGTCCAAAGTGCAGCATACAAGTGAGGAGCTGATCTCGACCGACCTTGTAGAGACTTGAGCTTAAATGGACTCGTAACGCTTGAGGTGTTGTCCCATGCCATTTTGTAATGTGCTCTTGCGAGGGAAAGACATTTGAGGGATCCGAAGACCAGCATACAAGCAGGGTATCTCTACCAACCTTGCAGAGGCTTGGGCTTAAGTGGACTCGCAACGCTCAGGGCGCTGTCCTATGCCCTTTTTTAATATGCTCTTGGGAGGGAGAATCACTTGAGGGGTTTGAAATTCATCATAAAAGTGGGGAGATAATCTCGACTGACCTGTAGAGGCTTGAGATTAGGTGGACTCACAGTGCTCAAGGCGTTGTCTCATGCCCTTTTTTAATATGCTCTTGGGAGGGAGAGGCACTCGAGGGGTACAAAGGCTAACATACAAGTGTGAAGCTGATCTCGACCGACCATGCATAGACCTGGACTTAGGAGGATACGCTATTAACGCGTGGCATCGTTCCATCACCTGACCAGGATATTTTAAGACTCTCATGTAGGAGGATCATAAATCCTATTATCTTTTTACTTCTAATTTAGCTTAAATGCTCGTTAAAATGATAACTCCTGAAGTCGATCTAGCTGCATGATATAAACAACCTGCAATTGAGAGAAAATTCATCTCTTATAAGTTAATTTAGACTATGACTTTAGACTCTCTTTTGATAACCCAGCAGATGGGTAAGAAGTGCGCTCGAGGGATCGTCAGCTAACATGCAAGAGGGGAGCTGATCTCGGACGTCAATGAAGAGGTTTGGGTTTGGCTGGATATGCTATTAACTCGAGGCACTATCCCCATCACTTAACCTAACAGTTACGAGGGGTTAGTTGGAGTTTAAGGTTGTAAACCACTTGTGAAGATGAGTTTCACCTCGATATGACGAAATATCTACCCGTCGTGTCACCTTTCTTCAACATGAGATCTCTCTTCTGGAACTTCTTGATGCAAATGTACTTATCAAAGTATTTGACCATCATTCTCTTAATCTCCTTCTGCTGAGCAGAGACGAGGTCACAAAGCTCTTCGATGAAGTCGAGGGAAAGACTTTGTGCTTCTTCGTTTTTGAGACGTCATTCCCCTTCTCCGCCCCCTGCTTCTATCACCCTTGGGATCCTAATCTCGAACTCCACTGAGATGAGAGATTCTTAGCCATCAGACATTTTGAATGGAGTTTCACCCGTTGCAAAGTTCAGAGTAGTTTTCAAGGCCCAAAAAACCGAGGGGAGCTGTTCCACTCAGTTTCCTTTGAGATTTTCTACCTACTTCTTCAGGAGGCTGACAATGAGTTTGTAGTTTCCTTTACATGACCATTTCTTCGGGGATGGTGGACGGATGCGTAGCGACGATTTGTCTTCATCTGACAACAAAAGTCAGTCATCTCCAAGCTGCCAAATTGCAGATCGTTGTCCTCGCCAGAGGTATCCCGAATCTGCAAGCGATTTCTCCCCAAATAAACTTCTTCACCGCATGAGAAGTGGTCTTGACCAGCGTCTTGGCTTCGATCTATTTCTAGAATTAATCAATCATAACAAGAATGAGCTTCCTCTGACCACTCGCACGAGGGAATGACCCAAGCAAGTCCATTCCCCAAATGACAGACGACCACAGAGCTATTATTGAATGGAGTTAATGGGCTGACTGCAATTGGATTGGGGCGTAAAGTTGACACTTCTGACATTTCTTGACGAAGTCCTCGCATTTTTCTTGATGGTAGGACAAAAGTAACCCTGCCTCAATATGTGCAGCTCTAGAGTGCGGGTCCCCGATTGATTCCTACACTCCCCCGAGTGAATTTCTTCTAGTATGCGGGGACCTCCGCCTCAGTGACGCAACGAGCTAGTGGACCATAGAGGGGCTTCCGGTATAGATCTCCATCGTGAAGCATATAATAAGCTTCCTTATATCAGAACTTCATCCTGTCTTCAACCTCAGTCGTGAATTGCACTGTGACGAGAAAAGTCACGAACGGCTTGATCTAGGATGTTTTTTACTCAATTTTCATCAACTCTCATTCCACAATAGACAACCTAATTGCCTAAACTACTTGACTATTGTACCTCCGGCTCTAGGGCCATGCTTCGTCAATCGGTTGACCTCTAAAGTTCGAATTCTCCTCCCTCGGTACATGCTAGATAAAGAAGGATCAAAAAGATCTTATCAAGCTCTTCACCTTCACAAGGAACTAATGTAAGATCATTTCTCTTACTTCGAACTCTCCTCGAATCTGAGGTGTGAACACTAATGAGTTTGTGTGAACCACAATATTCTGCACCCCCAACTCTTTGGCCAAGCGAAGGTCTTCAATGATGACCTTGTACTCCGTCTGATTGTTCGTGACAAGTAAGAGGATCTGCATTGACTACTCGATCTTTGTTCCATGCGCACTCACCAGGATGATTCCCACCCCGAGGGAACTCCTTCCCAAGGCTCCATTGACAAACATCTACCACGAAACAAACTCCGAAGAACTTGTTCCCTCCTTGGCCTTTGTAGAGAAATTTGTTAGAAAAATCGAAACTACCTTTGCCTTTATGGCCATCCAGGGAAAGAAAGAGATGTCGAACTCACTGAACTCTACAGACCACTTGGCTAGTTGATTTGAGTGCTCCATCCCCTCCATGATGCTGAGCAGGGGATGATCGGTCACCACCCTGATGGTATGTACTTGAAAATACGGCCTTAGCTTCTGTGCTGAGATAACTAATGCAAAAACCAACTTCTCCAAGATAGGATAGTGCGTCTCGGCCTTTCGCAAGACCCTACTTACGTAGTAGACCAGGTGTAGAGACCCAAATCCTGGGCTCTTCACAATTAAGGATCAGACAACAGTTTTGAATAAAAGGCGCACAGTACATAGTACAAAGAACATCCACCAAAGCTTTGTCTTTATTTGCATCTCTGCCTCGATTTTCTTGTGACGCCATCCTCTGATTTTGAGGTCTTGGAAACCACTGAAATGGGTTGCGTCACAATTTACACATAGCATAGAGCGTAAAAGGTGTAAGAAAAAACATCAGAAATCGGAAAACGACAAAACAAAACATATACTTTGCCGGACAGCTAAACACATAAGCCTCAAATTGGACTAAACCAGCCCCTCAAATGGACTCCCGTCCTTTCACAAAAAATGCTGTCCGCAAAGCTAACGAAATTGGGTAAACCACCAAAATCGGCAAGAAAATACAAAAGTTCTGCCCTAAACAGTGACTTCAACAGCAAGAAAAACCAACCAAAATACCCCAAAGTACTGAAAATTCAGAAGAGATCTTCCTTACAGTCAACTGGAAGAAGAGCTGACAAGCACAGTGCAGTAGAACAGGAGCACAACAACACAATCGGGAGGCAGCAGCTCGGGAGCAGTTGTACGGAGCGGCAATAACTTTGCAGTGACAGCAGCTACACAGGAGCAGCTCGGGAGCAGCAGAAACCCAAAAAAGAGCAGAGAGTAGTCGCAGAAGAAGAAGGAAAGCAGCAGTAGCCCTAGCAGGAGAAGAGGGAAGCAACAACACAGTCTAGAAGGAGAAAGAAGAGCAGTAGCAGCAACATCAATTGCACATAGGGCTCGGCAGAACCGCACAAGCTCCGATGGAGGCAAGCAGTGCCGACACGTAACGTCGACAGTACGACGAGATCGGTACAGCAACTTAGCGACAACGACACCGAACACGCAGAGGCACGAGGAGAAAGAAGAAGGATAAGAAGATGGAGCAGCTTCCCTCTGTTAGCACAGAGCAGCAAGAAGGAGATGTCGCCGGAAAATCGCAGAAGCAGGAAGGCAGCAGTGCGGGAGAAAAGCAACGGCCTGAACCTTAATTTATACAGTGCAATCAGCGGTGAAGCGGCAAGGTCGAGCCAAAACACTGCGCCAGGTATCACTTCTTTAACACAGCCAGCACTTCAATTCAACACCTGTACTGCCAGCACTTCTATTTAAAGCCCAGCAAGCTCAAATCAGCCAGCAACTTACTCATCAGCCCAAGAATAGCCAACACAAGTTTATTAAAGCCAATATGATACAGACAGCCAACAACAAATCTAATCTACCAAAATCAACAAAGGCAGCAAAAAGAAACCAGCCCGAAGCATTAAGTAGCCCATCAATTGGGCTAATCCACCTCCAAAGTTAACAAGCCCACAACAAAGAAAATAATAATAAAGTCAAAGCAAATTCGTCAAAATATGCGAAAAATTCATGTGCTTTTTTCATCATTGGGGGAATTACAAAATAAAATAAGCGCGCGAAAAATAAATATTTTGTTTTACGAATTTTGGGTTGTCACACCAGGTGCCACCATTTCCTTTCTTTTTATACAAGCATTGAACTCCCTAATTTTGCCCCTACTCCTAGGTAGTAGAAGAGGACTTTTCCCTCTCCTGGCCCTTGTAACAATGGTGCTTGTGTCAATTGACACTTCAAGCTCTAAAATGCTTCCTCACACTCTTTCGTCCACTTAAACTTTTGCTTGTTCCGAAAAGTTTTGAAGAACAGAGAGTACTTTTTTATGGCCTTAGATAGGAACCTACTCAAGCCGCCCGACCTTCCGGTCAAGCGCTGCACCTACTTGGTGTCTCTTGGTTCCGCTATCTCCATGATGGCCTTCACCTTTTCAGAATTGTGCTCCACTCCGGATGGAATCAGAAGGTCGCCCAGAAATTTTCCCTTTCCTCCTCCAAATACACACTTTACCCGATTGAGCCTCATTTTGTACCTTCTCAACGCTGCAAAGGTCTCATCCAAGTCCTCACGATACTCCTGAGCACTCCTGCTCTTCACCATGAGGTCATCTACATTGACTCAGTTTTGCCCCTTCTGCTTCTTGAAGACACAATACTTGTATGGACTTATAGGTTTCTCCCATGTTCTTTGGGTTGAAGGACATCATCTTGTAGCTGTATCATTTGTTGTTTTTGATGAAAGAGACGTCGTGGAGGTCAGGAGGATGCATCAAGATCTGATGGTATCCTGAAAAAGTATCAATAAAGCTCATTACAGGAAAATCGACAACTGGATCAACCGGTGCATCTATTCAAGGCAACAAGTAGCAATCCTTAGGGCAAGCTTTATTAAGAAGTAAAAATCCAATGCACATTCTCCACTTCCCCCAACTTTTTTTACCATTACAACATTTGAGACCCAACCTAGGTATTAGATCTAGATACAAAACCTGCCTCGAGTAACTTCTTCACCTCCTTACGAATGGGCTCAGCAAGAGTAGTGGCTATTGCCCTTTTTTCTGCCTTATGGGGCGAACCCCTAAATCTTGGTTGAGGCGTTGACACACCACATCAGCATTGATGCCCAACATATCCGTGGCGCTCTACGCAAAGACACCGACGTTCTCCTGGAGACCGCCACGATCTTCTGCTCGTCTTCTTCCGTCAGCTTCCCGCTGATCTTCACACTTCTAGGCCTCCTGCACTCAACTACGATCTCTATTTCTTCCACCTCCTTCGCAACCTCCAAGCGTGCCATTCCTTCCAACACCTTGTCAACTTCTTTTGCCTCCTTCCAACCGAGCGTGTTGATGAAATTAAGGTAGCACTATCGTGCTACCATTGTATCGCTGCGGATCCTGATCTGCAATCCTCCTGAGCTGTATTTCAGGCACTTGTAGTACGAGGAGGGCACAAACTGGAAAGCACTTATCAGAGGCTTTTCGAAGATAACATTTTAACTGCTCGGAGCGTCAACTATGACGAACTGACAGTTCCTTGAAGTTTCTCCAAGGGTGAGTGACAAGGAGTTCCACTCTTCCCTTTACCTCATTTCTTTCCCCTGAAAATTCAATGAGCGGTTCGTCTGACGTCGTGACCCTCTTGGTTTCAACCTTCATCTCATCGAACACATTTTTGAATATCACATTGACAAAACTTCCATTATCCACCAGGATCCGAGAAACTATAAAGTTTTCGATCGCTGCTTGGATAACAACGACGTTGGGAATAAGATTCTTTTTGTTGGGTTTTACTATACGACACATCACATGTGCGCAACGAAATAGGGAACAAGAAAACCCAAAAGAAATACCGATTTTGCGATGAACATTGATCAAGAAATAACATTGCTGTCAATAAAATTATACCTTTGTGGGATTGAGTCAATACTCAACCAAGGTACTCCGAAGAAGTCCAACGAACACTAGCGACTGGAGTTCCGAGCGTAGAATTATGTCCACGCCTCTACAGATGTCCACACGAGCATGAAGAACCCTTAGACTCTTGTCACACAAGATCTATGTTGGAAGAAGGTATGCCCTCAACGTCTCTACGGTTTGCTAGAATCGTTAAAGGATAGGAGACAACGACAAAGATGAAGCCTGAAGAAACACTTTCCTGGCGACAGCAGCAAATCGACGAGCAGTCAGCGACAAGGAGAGGCGATCGCGACCTAGGCGGAACAGTTCTGTCGGGGAAGATAATCGTCATTCTTGGTCTCACTTGATTAGGTCAGAAGAATGAACACGCACACGCCAAACTGGATTTAAAAGAATCAAACCAGAGTAATATGAATTCGTCGAGATTATACGTCGATATCCGAAGAATCAAAAGGTCATTCGTCGAAATAAGACATAAATATCTGACAAATCTAGACAGAACAAACCGTCCAAGCATCAAAACGATATTCGACGAATCGAATCTAATTCGTCGAAATTGTCAAAACACGTACTCGACGAATCCAAGACAGATTCGTTGAGATGTCATGACGATACTCGACGAATTCAAACCTATTCGTTGAAACCTCAAGACTATACTCGACGAATTACCCCTTGGGTCTTCCGACCACTTACCTGATGACCCATATTCACAATATAGGTCCCGGAATAAAAAAACTTCAAATCCAGAACGTCATAGATTTGGTCCTTCACTCATATCACATATGAGCAAGGGCAACACAAACCTTTCCCAACTTCTCAATGCTCTTATGTGCGACCCCATAAACTTATATTGCGTTGGCAGTGATACTACATGTTTGATCACTTCCAGATCACTATGGTAACACCAACAGTCTCCCACTTGATCTTGAAAGTATCAAACAAAAAATTCACAAACAATGAGCGCCATCTAGCAATGCATCATTGCTCCCCAAACAATAAGAGTTTAAAGCTCAAAAGGCTATTGTGACCAATGTATTAGTGTTGTCATGTCTCTTCGTCCCTTACATTCGGATTGAACTAGAGGTATAAACCGTGCCACCCTCATAATCGTTCAATTCAAGTTTCTTTATCCAGAATGGACTTCCAGAAATTGGTAAGCCCAATATCATATATTGACTCAACTAAGCATGACCATGCATTTCTCAGTCCCATTTCATCAAGGGGCCCATGGATGCACCTCCTGTCATATAGGAGGAAAAATCCCATTTCTGTCCACACGCAAACACTCAAATGATTCGTAACATACCCAATAACCACATTTATCATCAATCTTTCTCAATGAAGACTTTGGATGACATCAAAACACGCTCTTTCTCACTTGATGAATGTTGTAACTTCAGGTCAAAGAACCAAAAACACCATTGCCACTTGAGACATATTTGTGACACGTTCATATAACAATGCACAAAGTATTCTTATGGTGGGTCTGTCCAATACAACTTGTTCACTAACAAGTACCCATGTGATGACTTAATATCATAATATCATAACCTGTGAGAACCGGTCATCAGTCAACGCACATGCTAGTCTTTATGTATCATCATCGCCCTTAGCTTCTAAGATGATACGCCGATCAAAGACCATTTAATAATGAAGCTTCTAAGAACATAAGCCCTCACATTCAAGTCATCAACTTGATTCCTATGAAAGCAAACATTCTAACGGCATTTATTACGTTAAATTAATCTATCACAATATAAATAAATTTACACAATAAAAGAACTTGTCATAAATATAAAATGAAATGTATAGTACTCTATTCATCAAATGAATAATTACAATTGACAAACATACAATCCACAAGACTCCCACTAGGGCTTATCATTAAGGTATCGTATAGATTTAGTATGACCATCATGCTTTCTCTGCGCTAGAGGCTTTGTCAGTGGATCAACTATATTTTCTTCAATCGGCACCCTGCATATGCTCACATCTCCTCGATCGACAATCTCTCGAGTAAGATGGAACCGCCGAAGTATGTGCTTGGAGCACTGATGACATCTAGGTTCCAAAGCAAGTGCAATTGCATCATTATTGTCACAATAGAGAACTACGAGATCAACAATGCTAGGAACTACATCTAGCTCGCCGATGAATTTCCTAATCTATACAGTCTCCTTCGCCGCATTCGTAGCGAAGATATACTCGACCTCAATTGTAGAATCAATAACTGTCTCCTGCTTATAACTCTTTCAGCTAACAGCTCCTCCATTTAGGCAAAATATTAACCCTGACTGAGACTTTGAGTCATCCCTATCAGTTTAGAAGATAACATTCGTGCAACCCTTTACAATGAGCTCTTTCTCTCCGCCAAATACCAAGAACGTATCCTTAGTCCTTCTCAAGTATTTTAGGATATTTTTGATGGGTATCCAGTAACTATCACCAGGATCAGACTGATACCTGCTAGTCATGCTCAAAGCATAAAAGATATCGGGTCGAGTACATATCATTGCATACATAATTGATCTAATTGCCGAAGCATATGGAATCAACTTTATGCGATCCTTATCTTCATAAGATTTAAGACACTGGTCCTTAGAGAGACTCACACCATGAGACATGGGTAAGAATCTTTTCTTGGACTCAAGCATGTCTAACCGTTTCAACACCTTCTCAATATATGTACTTTGAGTCAAACCCAACAACTTTTTCGATCTATCTCTATAGATCTTAATACCAAATATGTAAGTCTTTCATAAAAAAACAGTTCACTAGGTTGTTCTTAATATTTGTAGGGTCGGTTTGTCATTCCCGATCAACAGTATGTCATCTACATACAATATCATGAAGACAACAATGCTCCCACTAATTCTCTTGTAAACACACAGTTCATCCTCGTTCTTGACAAAACCAAACTCTTTGATCTCTTCATCAAAATGAAGATTCCAAGTTCGAGAAGCCCGTTTTAATCCATAAATGGATCTCTGCAGCTTGCATATTTTAGTGGCTTCACCCGGAGATACAAAATTCTCGGGTTGTGTCATATACATTTCCTCAAGGAGGTTTCCATTTAGGAAAGCCGTTTTGACATCCATCTGCCAGATCTCGTAGTCATATTACATAACAATAACAAGCAGAATTCTGATGAACTTAACCATAGCAATATGGGAAAAAGTCTCATCATAGTCAATACCATGAATTTGCTTGAAATCTTTAGCCACCAATCGACCTTTGAATGTCTGTACATTCCCATCCATGTCGGTCTTCTTCTTGAAGACCCACTTGCACCTTATGGGTCGTACTCCTTCAGGTGGTTCCACTAAGGTCCAAACTTGGTTTGCATACATGGAGTCCATTTCGAATTTCATGGCCTTAAGCCACTTCTCGGAGTCCGGTCCACTTATAGCCTCCTTGGTAGGTTGCAGACTCATCATCATGATCCATAAACAACATACTACCTATTCGAGACACGAGAAATCCATATCTCTCAGTATCAAACCTTGATCTAACAGATCTACGTAGGATTTGTGTTCCTTGAGCAGGTTCACTAACTGCAACATCTTGTAGTCCTTGCTCAGATTCCAAATCTGGTTCATTCACTGTTTATGGTTCTTGAACTTCTTCAAGTTCTACCTTTGTAGTATTTCTGGATAAGAACTCTTTCTCCAAAAAGACATCAGTTCTCGCGTCAAACACTTTGCCCTCAGACGGTAGGTAAAAGTAGTATCCTTTAGTTTCCTTAGGATACCCCGCAAGATAACATTTATAAGACTTGAGTTCCAGATTGTCAGGCCTTTGACGTCGCACGTATGTCTCACAACCCCAAATCTTTATAAAAGACATACTAGAACGCTTCCCAGTATATATCTCATATGATGTCTTTAGAACCTTTTTCATTGGAGCACGCTTTAGTTTTAAAACAACAGTCTCTAGAGCAAAACTCCAAAAGGAAACAAACAAATCTGCATGACTCATCATCGACCGTACCATGTCTACCAAAGTACGATTCCTCCGCTCAGACACACCATTATGCTGCGACATTCTGGGTGGAGTGAGTTGTGATCAAGGTTGTCAGGATCGAGATCCTAGATGAGATCGTTTTGAGGTAGGATCGGATCAGATAGTAAGGTCGGATCGAGGATCGTTTTACAAAATTAGGATCGATTTACAAAATTTGGATCGTAGGATCGTAAGATCCTATGATCCGGATCGCGATCCTATGATCCGGATGCAATAACACACTCTTTCAGATGATCACAAAACTCATGAATTGGGTATTCGCCACCTCGATCAGATCAGAGTGCTTTAACCATCTTACTCAGCTGTTTCTCTACTTCATTTTTAAACTCTTTGAGCTTTCCAAAGGTTTCGGATTTGCACTTCATAAGATGCACATATCCGTATCTATTGAAAATCATCAGTAAATATAACAAAGTAGAAGTATCCACCTATAGCCATAGAATTCACGGGTCCACATACATTATTATGTATTATACCCAAGAGATCATCAACCCTCTCATTAAAACCAGTGAAAAGGACTTTAGTCATCTTGCTTAATAAACATGATTCACATCTCTCAAATGATTCATAATAAAATGAGTCCAGTAGTCCATCTTTATGGAGCTTGGATATGTGTTTCTCATTTATATGACCCAAACGATAATGTCAAAGGTACGTAGGATTTGAGTCATTTTTTTTAGTCTTTTAGTATTTTTTATATTATATTTCTGATGGTCTAAGTTCAAAACATATAAATCATTAAATATTTGGGCTACAACATAACAAACATCATTCATAAAAATTGAACAACAATTGTTCTTAATTATAAATTAAAATCTTTTCATGTCAAGACATGATATGAATATAATATTTCTAATTATGGAAGGAACATAATAACAATTATCTAGTTCTATTACAAACCCACTAGGCAAAGAAAGACGGTATACTCCTACGGCGACAACAACAACTCTTGCTCCATTGCTAACACGCAGGTCCACCTCTCATTTACTCAGCATTCTTCTCCTTCTCAGTTCCTGCACATTTATACAAATGTAAGAACCACATCCGGTATCCAATACCCAAGATGAATGAGCAAAAATGTTTATCTTTATAACATAAATACTTGAAGTGGAAGTCATACCTCCCTTCATTTTCTGCAGATCTCAATATAAGAACGACAGTTCTTTCTCCAATGACCAGCCTTGCCATAATGGTGACGTTTCCCTTCCTTCCCCAAACCTTTTTTCTTCAGTACTGAAGACTTTGACTCAAGAGATGACTTAGGTCCAACCTTTGTCTTCTTGAAACCCTTGGTCTTACCCTTGCCTTTATGCACCATTAATATGAGGCTAGTAGGTTTGACTTTCTTTATATTGATTTCGGCAGTTCTTAACATGCCTAGGAGCTCGGGCAGTGTCTTGTCAATTTCATTTATATTGTAATTCAAGACAAACTGCTCGTAACTATTCGGCAACGATTGCAGGATCAGGTCTGTAGCTAACTCTTAGCTCAGAGAAAAACCTAGTCTATCAAGGTTTTATATATACCCAATTATCTTGAGTTCGTGAGTCCCTACTAGATCTCGAGCTCCTATCTTACACTGAAACAACGCCTTGGTGACGTCAAACCTCTCTTGTCGAGCTTGCACTTGAAACATTTTCTTGAGGTGCTCGTCAATCTCCTTACAACTCTTGTTCTCATGTTGCTTCTGAAGCTCAGAGTTCACGGTGGCAAACATGAGACATTCGACATGCAAGGAGTCATCTTGATACATCTTATAAACATCTTTATCAGCTCGGGACACATTCCCGACTGGCTCTTCAGGAGAATCCTCATCCAAGATGTAGAGCTTACATTCTTGTCTGAGAACAATTTTCAGATTTCTGTACTAGTCCAGATAATTTGTCCCACTGAGTTTCTCCTTCTCAAGGATAGCTCTGAGCGATAGAGTGGAGTGAGATCCACTTGGCATGAAAATTCTACAAAAATTTATGTAAAGAAAACTCAGTACTACATTTCAAAATACATTTTTATTTCAACTAGGGCTTTAATTAAAATTACTCCCACTATTTTAATTAAACTGATAACCCTTGATATCAATTCGGGAAGTTTATGCGAGCTACTCTCTTAGGGGACAAGAACCGTATTTCACCAACACCATGAGTCAGCTTTGACTTTTCTCTCACAATGTAGTTATTTAGGTCGGCAACGCTTGCCGATTGCATCATCATGCTACTCTTGTATGGTTGGTGAATAACTCTTTATTTGCATCCATCATATGGTGCATGTCAACCCTATGTCTCTGGACACTCAACCTTTGAGGTCACCCAATTAAGTTTAACCAGATGTCGACAGTGGGATATCACAATTATTCGTTCACACCCTTACCAAGATAGATTAATGCACCTTGCTTTGGCAAACCCACAGTTCATCGATCGAGGCACGAAGAGTATCATCCATTGGAAGACATCCGAATACTTAATATTACATAAGAGATTTTAGATAACTGATTAATACTTAATCATGATTAACAATTAATCAATGTGCACATCCACAAAATACTTACAACACAGATGTGCACAAAGATGTGCACATTCACAAAATACTCATAATCCAAATACATCCCAGATGTGCACAAAGAAGAATCATCAACACTTGACGAACTGGGTTAAATCTGAACATCTAGAACCCTTCTAAATCTTCAGATTTACATGCATTGGACATGCGCAACACTAACTCCACTTTCACAGTAGATATACTCGTCCCTCTATGAGAGATTCAAAATCTTACACACTTGGTTTCACAAACCAACAAGAGGGACGGTTAATGTTAAGGAGAAACAAAGATACCACAATGAAATCACATGCGCTCCTGGTGGGGTTCCAAGGGCCTGCGCCCCTGGCGGGGTCTTAGGTGCAGAGCCCCTAACGGGGTCCAAGGGGCAAAGCCCCTAGTGGTGGAGTTCACACAAAAATCCATCAACATTTGATGTTCTAGGAATAGATTTGGGCATTTAGAACACTTCGAAATTTCCAGATCTACACGCAATAGATTTAGCAACTTCCGAACGATGATCATCGCACAACCTCGCTTTGATACCACTGTTGGGTTTTACTATATGACACATCACATGTGCGCAGCGGAATATGGAACAAGAAAACCCAAAAGAAATATAAACTTGCGATGAACATTGATCAAGAAGTAACATTGCTATAAATAAAATTATACCTTTGCGGGATTGAGTCAATACTCAACCAAGGTGCTCCGAAGAAGTCCGACGAACACTAGCGGCTGGAGTTCCCAGCTTAGAATTGTGTCCACGCCTCTACGGATGTCCACACGAACACGGAGAACCCTTAGACTCTTGTCACAGAAGATCTAGGTTGGAAGAAGGTATGCCCTCAACGTCTCCACGGTTTGCTAGAACTGTTAAAGGAGAGGCGGCAACGACAAAGATGAAGCCTGAGGAAACACTTTCTCGGTGACAATAACAGATCAGCGAGCAGTCAGCGACAAGGAACGGCGATTGAGACCTAGGCGGAACAATTCCGTTGGGGGAAGAATAATCGCCGTTCTCAGTCTCGCTCGATTTGGTCAGAAGAATGAGCATGCCCACTCGGTTTACTGTTTATATCGTATATATACAGAAGACTGAAACATTCGATACCCGCAGAGCACGCCGAACCAGACTTAAAAGAATCGAACCAGAGTAATCTAAATTCGTCAAGATTATACATCGATATCCGGCGAATCAAAAGGCCATTCGTCGAAATAACACGTAAATATCCGACGAATCTTTATAGAACAAACTGTCCATGCATCAAGGCGATATTCGATAAATCGAAGTCTAATTTGTCGAAATTGTCAACACAATACTCGATGAATCCAAGACAGATTCGTTGAGATGTCATGACGATACTCGATGTATTCAAACCTATTCGTTGAAACCTCAAGACTATACTCGACGAATTGCCTCTTGGGTCTTCCGACCACTTACCTGATGACCCATATTCACAATATAGGTCCCGGAATAAAAAAACTTCAGATCCAGAACGTCATAGGCTTGGTCCTTCACTCATATCACATATGAGCAAGGCCACCACAAACCTTTCCCAACTTCTCCAATGCTCTTATGTGCGACCCCATAGACTCATATTGCGTTGACAGTGATACTACATGTTTGATCACTTCCAAATCACCATGGTAACACCAACACTTTTTACCCAACATATCGTCCTCTGAGATGGTGATCTCCCCCATTGGGGAGGTATCTTGGAGTTTGAAGCGACAATCCTTCGATAGATTGCATGGAAGCTTCCTTTCCTTGATGCCTCTGCCCCCACTTATTCGTGGATGACGCCGATCCCTCCATGCGTCCCAACCTTCACCCGGTCTTCACACCTTGTCTGACCCGGGGCTTGAACCTACTATCCTTCAACCAATGCTCATCGTTGTTGATCCTCCTACCCTCCTCCTTGGGCTCTTCCATTTCCCATGCTCCTTCTTGCTTTCAAGAACTCTGGGCACATGACAATAGCACGCCCCTCTACATAATGTAAATCATGGTAGAGAAGGGTTGAAACGAGCTTGATGCTCGGGAGAGAAACGTCTCCCCTGTCCCATGGGATGAGGAATTCTAGTCGGCCTCCGCGACAACCTTTTTATCAAAACCTGAAACCTCTTATCGGATCCTCGATTCTCGGGAGCCATGACCAACCTCCTCACTTCCTGCCTCCTAGGCTCTTCCTGCCTCCTTTGCTCTGCCCTCCTTCCCCGTTGGGATTTTGGCTTCCTCCATTCTGGTCAACCTCATCAGCGAGGCTAAAAAACTAATGTTTGTGGCCTCTCCTTCGATGAAGCGTCCCGCTCGGCCTATCAAGTCCTAAAATGACGCTGACGGGTCTCAGCTCACCTTCAACTTGATCAAGAGCTTCTGCAGGCAACATATGAGAGCCAAATGCAAGGTATAGCTGTCCACCTCTTGGATGCCTGAGACTTTCTCTTGGAATTGGTCAATATAGCTCCCCAATGTCTCATTTGCTCCTTGCTTTAGAAGGAAGAGAGACGCAGAACCCTTCCTCTTTTTGGGCGCTGCAAACCACAACATCAACCTGTGGTGAAGGTCCTCAAAACAGTTGATTGAACCTGCGGGCAGCCGGTGAAACTAGTCCCTAACAAGTGCTGGATGGTTTCATTGTTCCCCTTATAGTAACTCAGAGTGGGTTCCCAGAACCCTTCGGGGACTGGGGCATAAAAGTTCTGGTCACAAAATGGAATTGTCGGCCCATACTGGTGAGCTACTGGACGATGATCTTGCTCAAGATCACGGTAGTGAACTTCTTACGAACTCGCCAGAGGATCATGCTCACCGAAGTGAATTCTGTGCGAGCTCGCTGGGAGGACCACACAACTACTGAAGTTGCTCGGGCTCCTCCTGGGCGACCCCCTTGCCAGGTCGCTGAGACGACTCACCTTCCTCTGAAAAAGTGACATGGCAAGGTAAATTCGTAGTGATGTCGGCGCAAGGTGCAAGAAGAGTCTGCATGGTATCCTGCATCATCCTACTGAATTCCGCAAAGTCAGACGAACTCGCTATCTGCTCGCGTGTTGCCGTCGCCGATCTCCGACAAGTCACCGTGAGGCATGATGTTTTCTCAAAAGGCCTTCCCCCTCTGGCTACGGTTTACACTCACCTCACCAAAAATGTTTGAACCAAGAAATCGGTTCTCAAAAAATTCAGATCTAAGAGGTAGCCTGAGGTTACTAACCTTAAGGTTTAACACCACAGTTCTGACTGCAAGAGGGAGAGTGAGAGAGAGTGAGTGAGAGAGAGTGAGTGAGAGAGAGAGAGAGAGCTAGAAGTTTGATTGCTAACAAACAAAACCCATCCACGTGATGCAGCAAGGAGGTCCCACGACACATCCGGAAGTTTATGAAAACTTCCCATCCTAAGGGCAAAGCTAAATGATATAGACTTGGTGAATAAGAACCTTTGTGGGGAGGAGTGGGTCAACGTGCCTGTTTCTTGTGCCATGGAGTCCTATTTATAGACAATCCAGGGGTGGTCTGCGAATAGCCGCCCCATAGAATACATGACCCGTCTTGCATGCCGCAAGATCCTGGTGAAATGACCGTGACGGTCTTGGAAGTACCTCTCCTGTTCGGAACCAGTCCTGCGAGCTCCTCTGATGAGCTATTAAGGGCCTCGCCCATGGGCGACCTCAAGAGGGGCCTCGCCCATGCGCGAACTCAAAAGAGACCTCACCTATGGGCTATCCTCGGCTCTTCTTGGGTGACGTTTCTCTTAGTCAATGGTCAACTGTTTGTTGTAGTTGGTCTATAAGTGGGATGTGTCTACTCCTGGTGAATACGGGTTGTACAAGCATGATGTTCAATCACCTTTTTCTACTGAGTAGGATACCTTAATAGACCTGCACAATATATTAATAAATTAGAAGGATTAATTGTTGAAAGCATCTTTAGTAAATTGCAAATATTTTAAACTTTCAGTAATGTAAATAAGTACTTTGCATATAATTTTGTATGTCATTCTCTGCCAATTCCAACAGGAGGAGATTTTTGGTCCAGTTCTTCTCTGCATGCAGGTACGCACGGTGCTGCTTGGATATATATATATATATATATATATATATATATATATATATATATATATATATATATATATATATATATATATATATATATATATATATATATATATATATATATATATATGAGTAATTATACAGAGAGAATCAGTTCTCTGAACCTTATATAGAAAACCAGCAAATTGACCCCCAAATATTTGTTTTTTCAAAAAGTGATCAACATGAAAGTTGTAGATCTCATCGAAATCTACATTTTTCATGTTGATCACTTTTTGAAAAAACACTGTTTAGACCCCCGATTTGAGCCCCGAAAAAAGTCAAACCGAACTATATATATATATATACATATGTTCGTGTTGACTTTTTTCGGGGCTCAAATCGGGGGGTCTAAACAGTGTTTTTAAAAAAAGTGATCAACATGAAAGTTGTAGATTTCGATGAGATGTACAACTTTCATGTTGATCACTTTTTGAAAAAACAAACATTTGGGGGTCAATTTGCTGATTTTTTATATAAGGTTCAGAGAACTGGTTCTCTCTGTATAATTTCTCTCTCTCTCTCTCTCTCTCTCTATATATATATATATGTATATATATATATATATATATATATATGTATATATATATATATATGTATATGTATATATATGCCTCATAAACTTGTCATACCATATTTGTATGTATTTGCAACTAAATCTCCAGGCCTCCTTATTTTGCAATGAAATTTGTAGTATAATTCCATTGAAGTAGAACTTACCTTGGGCAATTTTTACACTCCATCTCTCTAGCTACTAAGCAAATTTGCCATCAAAGTGCTGGTATCAATAGGCAATGAGGTTCGAGCATTTGTTTAGGCTTTGTTTGGCCGCTTTAGAAAAGTAGTAAAAAGCCATCAGGTGCAAACTTTTAATTTAATTTTTGAATAAATTTCTTTGAAAATAGTATAATGATGCTGTCCACTGCAGTCATCATGTAAACCTTTTCGTTCTCTTTAAAGTGCTAAGGTAAGCCCATCTTATAATTCCGAGAGTTTGGTTAAATTTGTTGGTTCTATAAAATGAAATAAAAATTCGTATCATCTTCAGAATGAAATCATTCAAAAGAAATATGGATTATCCCTTACATCAACGCGTATAATATGCAAAATATCTATTGTCTTTTACATCTCATAGGAACACCTAAATAATACATAAAATTTATTTCAAAACACATAATGAAGTCCATTTATCACAAAATAGTAGCTTAATAAAACCTAAGCAATAAACAGGCAACAGTACTCATCAGCAAGAATGCATGTATGCTATGTAAATCTTGACTCTAAATTTATATTCAGATGTGAGAATCCATGCATTCCTAATATAATTTCTAATATATTTATCTTAAATTAATGTCTCTAACTATAATAATAGAATGCCTACATGGCTACATCACTCCAATGCAAATCACTTAAAACCAACTTACATATCATTCGAAGAAATCATATTAGTAGAAAACGCCAGAGACTTCCTATGATCAAAAGCATCGATAAATAAATGTATCATATTGTACACGCAAAGGAATAATTATGAAAAACTACCATGCAGCTTTCCATTATTGCACTGTATCTACCGCCTTGAGTTTGAATCCACATCTCCATGCTCGTATTTATTACTTTGATACACTAAAATGGCTTTACTTTTGCACCTCTTATTTGAAAGCAGGAACGCCTAGTTACTTGGGATATGAAAAAATGATTTAGCCTCACTTATGTATATAGCCTATGCCTAATAATACAGATCACTGATTTTATTGCTCTTATGGAGTTAGTCCACCGATGCTCCTATGGAGTTAGCCCACTGATTAGAGTTGAATCAACAACAATTGCGTAAAATGAGTGGGCAAAGCAAACATAGCGATGCGGAATGGAGACGCGAGCCTGCTGGGAAGGACGAGTTTTGGGCCCGTTCGGGGCTGATTGCCTACCTACCATATATGACATCCCCAGATTGATGTTCTAACTCCGCGGAAGCGCCCAGAATTTTCATTACATATTTTTTCATATATAACTTTTGTCATTTCTGTCATTATTTAATGTAATTGGACACGTAACACTCTGGGGTAATCATAGCCATTGATGTCAGGGTGCCCTAACATTCTTTTATTATAAATAGGAGTAGGGCCATATGGTTCATTGCAAATTTTGAAGAGAAGAATCCCGAAATCCATGATCCCTCCATGGTGCCGATTTCGTGGAACCTTAGGTGATGACTCCTAGGCCTTCTCCCGCTCCTCAAAGGTTACCCCTATCCCTATCCACCTTTTTCCATGCTCAAATCCCTCCACCGCTGTAACAACCCATGCTTTAATATAAAAAAACATAAAACATAATTATAATAATGACAGTTTTGTAATTTTTATCTTAGGTTTTCCCTAATGCTTAGCTGCAGCCCCCCACTCTATCTCTGTATCAATTCGTTAGGGCTCCCGCACTCGTAGCCGCTCATGATTTTTGCAAGCGCAGTGTCAGTCCGCTTCCCACTAGCTTCGGATCACGCCCGTCTCCCGATCGCTACGCTTCTTGCTCACCACCGACCCCTCTTGCTCCTCCTCTGTCCGGTTCTTCCATCCTCTCTTCCAAGGGCCGACAGTCCTCTTTCTCATCAAGGATGGCGGTTCCTTTTTCTCCTAAGGCCGAACATCCTTCTCTTCGGGCCAATCTCACTCCAACACTTCTTCCTCTCGATTTTGACCGACAAGTTGACAGAGGGACAACCACCTCTCCTCCTTGGGCTCCGATTTCACAACTAGTGTTTCCTTCCCTCTACTCCTTGGGGTCGAATTTTGCTCCTTTCGGTAAGGTTCTCCCTCTAAATCCCCTTGTTCGAATTTTTCTTGATCCCTAAAGATTTATTTGCCCTCCAAGTTGCGTATATTTTGTGAATCCAAATTTATGTCATCCTATAATCGGCTAACCACCATTTATTTGTGATCTCCGGCGCCGTTCATCGCACTAGTTCAAGGGATTGTTCAAAATTCCTTCCTATTTAGGGTTTTTCATAACCTAAGCACCGCAAAATCTCCGATTCTTCGTTTTATCTCCTCTCCCCTCACTTTTGAGGGAGGTAAATTTACTAAACCCTTTTTTTTAGACTTTGTGTTGTTAAATGTATGTCCCAGTATAGGAATTTTTGTTATGTCAAATATCATTCTTGCTTGCTCTTGAACAAGTTTGAAATAAGATTGTTAATTTTGCTTACGCTGCTTAAACGCCACTGTTAGATTTAGCCTTACCTAAGGAAAGTAGAGAAATTTCTCTCGCTTGCAAACATTCAACTTAATTTCATGCACCCCTTCTTATGATTATGAATTTTAATCTTGAATACCTCTATCGTTAAATTAGTGGCATGCCTTAATATGTTAGGAATCACTAAATTATGAATTATTTAATTTATTAATATAATAAGCAAATACTGAAAAATAGTGTCTAATTGATGCAATTCCTTGAATTGAGCTTCCTCTTGAATCCTTAACGGGAACAAAGGGCCGGTCATAACGAGCATGAACTCTCTAGCTCAAGGGTGAGGGTTTGCAAGATTCACCCTTTAGAGATCACAGACAGAAATTATAATTATCTGATAAGTCTTGAATCTAAACTTGAATCTTTTTGAATCATGAATCCCGTGCATCAAATAAAAACACCTACACCTTTCATTTGTTACAGCTTATATTATTACATGAACGAATATAAGCTACACTCTAAAGTAGACTAATATTTCGGGTTGTTTCTGCTTGACTCATTTACTTGTTTGTTTTGCTATCTTCATGAAAATTAGTACATGTACATTTCTGACCCCTTGCTAGTTATGAAATTTACTTGACTTCTATCAATATTCCGAGGTTTTTTTTCCTTTTTGTTTTGAAATTTGCCTTACGTTCGTGATTGAGCCGCCTGCTACCTGAGCCCGATCCGCGACAAGTTCCCGATCTTGGAGGTTTATCTTATTTCTTGTTGTGTCAGGTTCTATGTTGTATTTCATTTACTGTTGGATATTGCTTATTATGTAATAGTTATGATCAATTATTTCTTCTTGATTCATAAACAACTGTCAGGCTAAAAATTGTGTGCTGGATTTGGATATATTGCATGTTCTTTTTTTTTGATTTTTATTGCATGAAATTTGTACGAGCACTTTGTATCATGAGTTTTATTAAAATATATGTGTATTTAACTTTTCATTGCTATACTCTAAAACTTATGCATAAAGATAATGTATTTTTCTCCAAATTATATCCTTTAAATCTAATAATACTAATTCAGCCTCCGCCTAACAAACATGAAGTTTCTTTTCCCCATATTTGTGCCACCGCGACCCGCCCAAAGCGCACACTGACTTTTGCTTTTAGATAAGTTGTGACAACCGCTAACCCCACATCTCTCCAACAACCTTATGCCACCCCTACAACTTTCCAAACAGCCCGCCGCCTCCTCCTTGCCTCCCCGCAACTGCCTCCTCTACAACCCTCCAACCAGCCCGCCTCCTCCGTACTTTTCCCCCAAAACTGTCACCCACCTTACTGTCCAGCCAGTCTACCCAGATCTAACCCCCAATAGCCACCTCCACGCCCTCCCAACCACCATGTTGCCCATCCAGTCTACTTAAATCAGTCCCCCACCTTCCAAAACAACCACCTCTACCCAGATCCACCCAAAACTAGTCCCTCACCTTCCAAAACAACCACCTCCGCCTAGATCCGCCTCAAAACCAGTCCTCTGTGAAGACCTTTTTTTCCGGGCTTCCCAAATGATTTGAGAATCGAACATATTTTTCAATAAATAAGGTTACAGCGTCACAGTACAAAGAGCATGAACATCAGAAATTTTATCCATTCATTTGTTTATTTACATCCGACGATTAAGAGACTACAAGTATTCATCTATACTCAATACAAAAATCACAATCGGGATCTGTACACGAGCCTTTGTGTCTTTCCTGAGCTTCGTCAATGCTTATAAAAATCTTTAACTATACCTTCGCCAACTTTTCCGGCGGAATCCCTTTCCGAGTACTAGAAGTGGTTCCTGTTGCCTTAAAAAAATGGGTATACAATGGGTTAGTCATAAAAATTGTGACTAAGTGAAAAAGAATAGTATTACATGCAAACAAGAGGAGATAACAATATGCGTACATTACAATAAGTCATCAATTTCATTTACTCTCAATACCGACCCTTAATTTGCCCCTTAATTTTAGTTACATAAAATAGGAAATGCTCAGGTATGCAAACTTGAATTGACCACACCTCTGAAGGGCGAAATTTTAGGCTCACCCCTACTGGTGAATCCATCAGTAGATGCCTCTACATCATAAGATTTGAATCCTTCACATTTCCCTATGCAGAGTTTTAAATTACTTCTTATCTTTATCGTAATTGCCGTGAAAACATGAGTTTTTAATAAAAGTAATCCCCTCAGAAATATGTATCGCTTTCATGTTTTTCTCTCGCCCACATTTATTCCATAACGATATATCATTGAGTTAAACTCATATGCACATGCACTGTTTATTTCAAAAAGTAAAATAGAAATAAAAAATTACGTGAATAAAACTTAATTCAAGAAATAAGAAACTCACCAAGGCCTTGCCTTTATCCATATTCTTGTTTGCATTGCCGTCACGATTATCTTGTGATGCCATCCTCTTATTCCTGGGCCTTAGGAATCACTGAAATTGTACGTACTTTTTATTTGGGTTGCATCACTTGATATTCGTAGCGTTAATGTTTTTAAAAGGCGTTTAAAATTCGTTTAAATCCGAAAGTAAACATAAACGACAAAAGAAATCTTAATACGAGCTGTCCAATCAAAACAGTTCTCAACCGAGACTGTGAATCTCAAACCCAGCCGCCAAATGACACAAAATAGCCAAAAACGGCTCTTAAATAGCTCAAAAACAGTCTCAAAGTCAGTCACTTAAATAGCACAAAAATAACGTCTAAATAACGTAAAAAGAAGCCCAAAATAGTCCCAAAAAATATGCATATCAGGCCTATAAAATCAGCAAGATTTGAATACCAAAACAGCCAAAAACAGCCCAAAATAGCCCACAAAATAGCCACAAAACTGTCTCAAAACAGCCTACATAAAGGTTCTAAAATCAGTCCACTAAACACTATAAGTCAGCCCAAAATATGTAGTAAAATATCCCTAAAATAGTTTGCAAAAATCCAAACCTAGGCCGGCTAAAACCTAATTGCAACAAAATAACATTTAAGAACTGTTTAGAGAGGATGAAAAGCCAAACCATTAAAAGAGGAAAAGAGGCGGTGCACAGTAGCCACACAGGAGGTAGCACGGCGGCTGCACAAAAGCATCTCGGGAGCAACAACATCTACACAGGAGCAGCAACAGCTACACAGGGGCAGCAACAGTTACATAGGGGCAACAGTAGCTCCAAAAGGCTAGCGGCAGCAAGCCCTAGACAAGGGGCAGGGGCAGCAGCAAGAGAGCAGCAGTAGGGAAGCAACAACAATTCGGGAGCAACAAGGGAACAGCAGGAAGCAGTAATAGAACGCAACAACAAGCCCTAAATGACACGGCAGAACCATCGGCACAGAGGCAAAGTAGCGACAACTCAGAGGCACAATGAAAAAGCCAGGGAGAAGAAGAAGAAGAGGAAGCAGGTAATTGCAGAAGCAGAGCAGCGTCAGGAAGAAGAAATCGCAGGAGCAGAGCAGCGGGAGAGCTGAAAGTGCGGGAGAAGCAGAGCTCGGGCTCGATTTTATAACAGAGGAGTAAGCGGCCAGTGGCAAGAAGAGGCCAAATCCTGTAACAGGTGCTACCCGAATAAGCCCCAGGCTCTAACCAACCAACACCTAAACATCCACCACACTAACATTCAGCCAACACAGCACATCTAGCCAGCACAATAAAATCAGACAACACATTAATTTGGCTAGCACAGCACACCACTCAACCAGCCCATTGAATCAGCCAGCCCATTGAATCAACCAGCCTAGTACAAAGCCCATATTTAAATGACAGCCCACTTACCAAAGGCTTACTTGACATGGCTATTGGCACCCCCGAATTATATAAAACAAATTTAACAATTTACATAAACTGAAACGAAACAAGAAGCAAAAAAAATTCGAAAAATTCGATTTGCCAAAAATTATTTAGCGCATTTTTGGGTCGTCACAATTCTTCTCTCCTTAAAGGAGTTTTTGTTCTCGAAAATGAACTTTATAATTTGAAAGTTGATAACGATGTCCATTATCGCTTTCTTCAGATCTTGATCCTTGCTGAACTTCACGTTTTTCTCGAATCTCTTGACAACGTCGTCTGGAATAAACTTAGAGGTTCCTATACGTAAGTTTTAAATTAATTATGCTACATTTTTAACTTATATTATGACTTCGTACTGCCTACGAAAGGTTATTAAAAACCGTCGGCTCTGATACCAAGTTGTGAAGACCTTTTTTTCTGGGCTTCCCAAATGATTCGAGAATCGAACATGTTTTTCAATAAATAAGGTTGCAACATCACAGTACAAAAAGCATGAATATCAGAAATTTTATTCATTAATTTGTTTATTTACATCCGAAAATTAAGAGACTACAAGTATTCATCTATACTCAATACAAAAATCACAATCGGGATCGGTACACGAGCCTTTGTGCCTTTCTTGAGCTTCGTCAATGCCTTTAAAAATTTTCAACCATACCTTCGCAAACTTTTCCGGAGGAATCCCTTTCTGAGTACTAGGAGTGGTTTCCGTTGCCTTAAAAATGGGTCCACAATGAGTTAGTAATAAAAATTATGACTAAGCGAGAAAAGTATTTCGTGAATAGTTATACATGCAAACAAGGGGAGATAACAATATGCATACATTACAATAAATCATCAATTTCATTTACTCTAAATACTGACCCTTAATTTGCCCCTTAATTTTAGTTACATGAAATAGGAAATGCTCAGGTATGCAAACTTGAATTGACCACACCCCCGAAGGGAGAAATTGTAGGCTCACCTTTACTGGTGAATCCATCAGTAGATGCCTCTACATCATAAGATTCGAATCCTTCACATTTTCCTATGCAGAGTTTTAAATTACTTCTTATCTTTATCGTAATTGTCGTGAAAACATGAGTTTTTAATAAAAGTAATCCCCTCAGAAATTTGTATCGCTTTCATGTTTTCCCTCGCCCAAATTTATTCTATAGTGATATATCATTGAGTTAAATTCATACGCACAGACACTGTTTATTTCAAAAAGTAAAACAAAAATAAGAAATTACGTGAATAAAACTTAATTCAAGAAATAAGAAACTCACCAATGCCTTGTCTTTATCCATATTCTTGTTTGCATTGCCGTCACAATTATCCTGTGACGCCATCCTCTTATTCCCGGGCCTCAGGAACCACTGAAATTGTACGCACTTTTTATTTGGGTTTCGTCACATGATATTTGTAGCGTTAATGTTTTTAAAAAGCGTTTAAAATTCGTTAAAATCCGAAAGTAACCATAAACGACAAAAGAAATTTTAATACGAGCTGTCCAACCAAAACAGTCCTCAACCGAGATTGTGAATCTCAAACTCAGCCGCCAAACTCCACAAAATAGCCAAAAACGGCTCTTAAATAGCTTAAAAACAGTCTCAAAGTCAGCCGCTTAAATATCACAAAAACAATGTCTAAATAGCATAAAAATAAGCGCAAAATAGTCCCCAAAAATATGCATATCAGCCCTCTAAAATCAGCAAGATTTGAATACCAAAACAGCCCACAAAATAGCCATTTATGTTCCAAACATATGTCTAATTTGTTGGATATTTAGGTAATATGTCTGGGCGTGTTAAGACCGATCCAGAAAGACCTATTCGGTTAGAGTATTGTTTAACTATAGTGTTATTTTATTTCTACTTAGAGCATTGTTTAGCTCTTTAAATACTTGTTGATTGGACTATTTTTTTCTTTAGTTAATCATTAGTCAATAGGTGTGTTGAACCTGTGCTACAATAATTCTTTAGACAGTTATATGTTGTTGTTAGGATTTATATTTATTCTTAAGCGTCTATACAGTTGTTTCATAAGTCTAATATGTTTTGAGAGATGTTTGGATACGACTGTGAGTGATTCATATTTAGTTGAACACTGCACACACCACCCTTTTTTTAACGTCAGATTTACGGCGGACAGAAGAGATGGTTGTTGGATATGTTGGTAATATATCCGACATTAGTTATGTCTTTACTAACCTGTGTGTTGAGTTTGGGATCATCCATCAAACCTCATGTGCCTATACCCCCCGACAAAATGGCGTTGCTGAATGCAAGAATCTTCACCTTCTTGAGGTCACCCGTTCTCTTATGTTTCAAATTAATGTTCCTAAACAATATTGGAATTTCGCGGTCTCTACCGTCTGCTCTCTTATTAACCGCATGCCTTCCTCTATTCTCAACTTTGCGGTTCCCTTCAACCTTCTTTTTCCCTCCACACCTCCCTTTTCAGTCACCCCTCACGTGTTTGACTGCGTGCGCTATGTTCATAATCTTGGCCCGTCCACGTCAAGGTTGTCAGGATCGAGATCCTATGTGGGATCGTTTAAGGGGTTGGATCGGATCGTAGGATCGGATCGTGGATCGTAAGATCCCACTACATTCTTAAAACTAGACTTAAATGATGAAATTGAATTTGATATCAATCATATCATACAATTACACAAATAATTTATACCAAAAATCATATAATTAAACATTTTCATTTGTTTACTTAAGAATAATAAGACTATTAATACGAGAAATCTAGAATAGATCCATGAGTGTAAGATAAAATAAGAACATGCATAAAGAAACAGTTATGATTCTAAATGTACCTGAGTAGTGTAACTTCAGACTCTATGTTAGCAACTTTAAAGCAAGGATGAGTAAGCATTTTTGTCTTAGCTGTCCGCCTGTCCCACATTCGTCAAACTATCATCAATAATCAAATTATGAAGATGAACCTATAAATGAGAGAACATAAATCACAGAGACAATCAACCCAAATAACCCTTTTGTAAGTTATAACAATAACAAATTAAGTAATTTACAATATTATCAGCCTATCAGATGATTCAGATAGTTAAAATATAATGATCAATGAAAACAAATCACTAACAAACACTTCAAATATAAGTCTAAAACAAATCATTTACAAACACTTCAATTATAAGTCTTCCACAATATCAAATACGAAATACAAAAATATTGTCTAAAACAAAATAACAAATGGAATAGTAGATTCATGATTCATCTAATGGTCAATGAAAACCATCAAAAATCAGAACAAATCCTTAATCGGTATGTCGACCATGTCCTCATCATCAAGTGTCACATTTTCCTCATCATCACCACTGACATTCTTGTCATCATCCCATTCACCCTCACTAATATATTCGATAACATTGTGATCACTGCCCCTTATGGTGAGATCTTCAACTCCACCTACAAAAAAAGGAATTTAATTAATAAAAGAGAGCACGATGCGAGATCTATTAAGAAAAGAGAGTCTATCAGATCTATTTTAAATTTAATATGAAACTTACCTTCTTCATTGATTTCAGTAGTGGTTTGTTAAACATTCCTTTCATTGCTATCGTCACTATATGTTTCCTGAGCATCTTTTTGTTGAATAATCCTCAACCAGTTGCTCTTGCGGGGAAGAACTGGGTCTTCCATCTCTGTTATCCATTCATTATCAGAAGGGATATCCTCAAAATTAAAAAACTTTTCCTTTAACTGCATATCTCTTTTATCTTGTCTTTCCATCAATTTTTTGTTATACATAACAAACACTAGATCATTCATCTTCTTTTGATGTAGACGATTTCTTTTTTTTTTGCATGAACCTTTGAAACATGAATTATAAGGAGTTAATGACAATAAGAAATCTCCTGAGATTATGCTTTTAAACATACAACAATATTTGAGGCATCGAGCTCACCATCTCAAATGCACTCCAGTTACGTTCACATTCGGAAGAGCTGCATGTTAGACTTAGAACCCGAATAGCAAATCTTTGCAATTCGGGACAATTGTCACCATATGAATCCCACCAATCAGCTGTAAATTTGAAAATTTTGCAAATATTATAAACATAATTACATGCTTTTTGATTAATAATTTAAAATATTATAAACATAATTTGTCTCACGGTCTCACCTGGAGATCTTTTGTTCCTAGTGGCTTTTGCCGACTCTAGCCCAAATAACCCTTTTGCATGTTTAAAATCATCCATTTGAATATCTATTTTCGTTCTCTCCTCTTCATTTGGAATCATCCGTTGGAGACAACTGTAGAATCCCAATTTTACTTCAGCATCTGCCCTAAATGATGGGCTAAAGTGGTAATGAGGATTCAAATAATAAGCTGCAGCATGTAAGGGTCTATGAAGTTGGCTTGCCCATCTCTCATCAATGATAGCCCATATTGATTCATATCTACAACATAACACATAAAATAACAATTGCATGTTATGATATATATCCAAACACAATGAAACTTAAAATAACAAGTAAGCTATAGCCTGTAGTTACTTACTTTTTCTTGATGTTTTCAAAATTACTTTGAATTTTCTCCTTAGCTCGATCCATCTGCTCATATATAAATCTCATCACGGGGGCCTCCGAATCAACCATTCTAAGCACCTTGATGAGTGGAAATGCTGCTTTTAAACATGAAGTGACATGAGACCAAAATCCAGTTGTATTTAAAATAATTTTTTGAATTGATCTCCCCTCCTTTGAACCGGCAAACCTACTAGACTTCCATTTGGCAGACGTAAACATCGTCATCAAACCACCCTTATTCTCAGAAAGACATCCCAATGTCAAGTAAGCTGTGGCAAATCGGGTAACTGCAGGGCGGATCAACTCTCTACCCTTTGTAAAATCAAGCAGCCAAGTATGTAGCAAAGTTCTGGAGTAGATGTAAGATGTTATCTTTCTACCTTTTGTTATTGTTAATTTATGCAATTCAAATTTTTTTTTCAAAATCTTCTAAAATTAAGTCAATGCAATGCGCAACACAGGGTGTCCAATATAGATGTTTTCTCTTCTCCATTAACATTTGTCCGGCCGCCTTGTAGTTTGAGGCATTATCGGTTACCACTTGCACTACATTCTCTTCTCCAATTTTCTCCACAACTTCATCTAGCATTTGAAAAACCTTATCTGCAGTTTTGGAGAAATCAGATGTATCTATTGATGATAAAAACACGGTACCTTTCGGGCTATTTACCAAGAAGTTACATATGGATCTCCTTTTTCTGTCTGACCATCCGTCTGACATAATTGTACAACCAACTTTCTTCCATTCCAACTTATAATCCTCTAGCAACTCAAGAGTTCTGCTCACCTCTTGCTTTAGGTATTTTACCCTAATATCATTGTAAGATGGTGGTTTCATTCCGGGGCCGTGTTGTCTGATTGCTTCAATCATGCTTACAAATTCTGGGTTCTTAACACAATTGAATGGAATTGCGCTTGTATAAAAAAAACGAGCAATTTGTTGACAGGCTTTTTCGCGTGCATCTTTCTTGAAAATCTGACTAATAGTTGCTTGACTTGATTTTCTAACAAAAACATCCATTGTTTCTTTTCCTTTTTGCTTTGTTCCTATACCCACTTCCACTTCTTCATCATAATGAATAGCCTCCTCAATATTTCTTTTCTTTTTAACAATCTCCTCCCCATGAGCTTGCAGAATATTCAAAAATTGTATTCTAACATTTTCAGGTACTTTAGTACAAGGTTCTACGTTAAATTTAGTTCCGGCTAGGTGATGTTTCAATCTATATATCCCACCAGATCTAATAACTAAACAGTACTTACATTGCACTTTTTTGTTTGTACTATCAATTTCAATCCCATGCTCCCAACCCGGATCACCTCTCGAACCTGATGCATTCCTTCAGAACTTTTTTCCAACCGGCTTTGAACCGGACCCAGAGGCAGACATCTACAAAGCCAATTAAGCATTTTAAAAATATAAGAATACACAAACAACAACCAAATAAGCATAAACATGATTTTCAGTAATTATCCAGGAATCTGGAATGATTTCTCCCCAGAAATCAGTCTAGAGATCAGATTTCTGGACTGATTTCTGGGCAGAAATCAGTCCAGAGATCTGGACTGATTTCTGCCCAAAAATCATCCAGAAATCTGGAGGATTTCTGGGCAGAAATCAGTCCAGAAAACTGGATGATTTCTGCCCAGAAATCATCCAGAAAAATGGATGATTTCTGGGCAGAAATCATCCAGAAAACTGGATGATTTCTGGGCAGAAATCATCCAGTTTCTATATGATTTCTGCCCAGAAATCATCCAGTTTTTGGACTGATTTTTGGGCTTAAATCAGTCCAGTTTTTGGACTGATTTCTGGGCAGAAATCAGTCCAATTTTTGGACTGATTTCAACCCTAGCTGACATTCAAGAACTGTCATTAAGAAATGACAAAAGTAAGAAGAAGAGAAATCAGTCCAGTTTTAAGAAGAAGAAATCAGTCCAGTTTTTGGACTGATTTCTGCCCTAGCTGACATTCAAGAACAGTCATTAAGAAAAGACAAAAGTAAGAAGAAGAGAAATCAGTCTAGTTTTAAGAAGAAGAAGAAATCAGTCCAGTTTTTGGACTGATTTCTGCCCTAGCTGACATTCAAGAACTGTCATTAAGAAATGACAAAAGTAAGAAGAAGAGAAATCAGTCCAGTTTTAAGAAGAAGAAGAGAAATCAGTCCAGTTTTAAGAAGAAGAAGAGGAATCAGTCCAGTCCAATTTGAAGAAGAAAAGTTTGAAGAAGAAATCATCTAGTTTTCTGGATGATTTCTGCCCAGAAATCAGTCCAATTTTTGGACTGAAGAAGAAATCATCCAGTTTTCTGGATGATTTCTGCCCAGAAATCAGTCCAGTTTTTGGACTGATTTTTGCCCTAGCTGACATTCAAGAACTGTCATTAAGAAATGACAAAAGTAAGAAGAAGAGAAATCAGTCCAGTTTTAAGAAGAAGAAGAAATCAGTCCAGTTTTTGGACTGATTTCTGCCCTAGCTGACATTCAAGAACAGTCATTAAGAAAAGACAAAAGTAAGAAGAAGAGAAATCAGTCCAGTTTTAAGAAGAAGAAGAAATCAGTCCAGTTTTATGAAGAAGAAGAAATCAGTCCAGTTTTTGGACTGATTTCTGCCCTAGCTGACATTCAAGAACAGTCATTAAGAAAAGACAAAAGTAAGAAGAAGAGAAATCAGTCCAGTTTTAAGAAGAAGAAGAAATCATTCCAGTTTTAAGAAGAAGAAATCAGTCCAGTTTTTGGACTGATTTCTGCCCTAGCTGACATTCAAGAACTGTCATTAAGAAATGACAAAAGTAAGAAGAAGAGAAATCAGTCCAGTTTGAAGAAGAAGAAGAAGAAGAAGCAGGGAGCGCAGTCCAGAAGAAGAAGAAAAAAATCAGTCCAGTTTGAAGAAGTAGAAGAAGAAGAAGAAGCAGGGAGCGCAGTCCAGTTTGAAGAAGAAGAAGAAGAAGCAGGGAGCGCAGTCCAGTTTTAAGAAGAAGAAGAAGAAGAAGAAGAGAAATCAGTCCAGTTTGAAGAAGAAGAAGAAGAGAAATCAGTCCAGTAATCAGTCCAGTTTGAAGAAGAAGAAGAAGAAGAAGAAGCAGGGAGCGCAATCCAGTTTTAAGAAGAAGAAGAAGAAGAAGCAGAAGCAGGGAGCGCAGTCCAGTTTTAAGAAGAAGAAGAAGAAGAAGAAGCAGGGAGCGCAGTCCAGTTTGAAGAAGAAGAAGAAGAAGAAGCAGGGAGCGCAGTCCAGTAAGCAGGGAGCGCAGTCCAGTTTTAAGAAGAAGAAGAAGAGAAATCAGTCCAGTTTGAAGAAGAAGAAGAAGAAGAAGCAGGGAGCGCAGTCCAGTTTTAAGAAGAAGAAGAAGAAGAGAAATCAGTCCAGTAATCAGTCCAGTAATCAGTCCAGTTTGAAGAAGAAGAAGAAGAAGAAGGACCTGAGCCGTGAGCCGTCGCTGGAGCAGCAGGGAGCGTCGGGGTCGGGCGGGAGAGGGGAAATAGGGTTTAGGAAATGCGGGGTCGGGAGAGGGGAAATAGGATTAGGAAATGCTCCGCACGTTTTAACTATTCCGCCCGGATCGTGGAATCGGGCTTGCGGATCGCGATCCTACCGATTCCACGATCCGGATCGCGATCCCGCTTGATCTTACCCTGATTTCGATCCGGGTTAAGATCCGGATCGAAATGTAGGATCTGGATCGTAGGATCGTCCGATCCTACGATCCGGATCGCGATCCTGACAACATTGGTCCACGTACAAGCTTACTCCACGTGACACAAAATATATGTTTGTTGGTTACTTCCGTACTCAGAAGGGCTTATGTCTGCTTCTCTCCTAAGGATCACAAGATTGTTACCTCTGTTGATGTTACCTTTCTCAAAGACCAGCCCTATTATTCTCAACCAACTGATTCTCTACTTCCACCACCCCTTCCGCGGCCTGATGTTCCCGTTACTTCCAAGTTCCAACCTTCCACCTGTCCTTGCCACGCGACTCCCACCAAACCCACCTATCCTTCCTACGCCACTCCCACCCAAACCACCTCTCATTCATGTGTATACTCGTCATCCTCATTCGTCTACTACCCTACAGGAGATGCCCTCCTCTGATGATATTTTGCAGCCTGCTGATCCGACAACTAGTTCTACTGCACATCTGATGGCGAATTATGTCTCCTTCGACCGCCTCTCTCCCGAACTTCGTCAATTTGCTCTTTCTTTATCCTCTATTACCATCCCTACTTCTGTGTAGGTGGCTCTCCAATATCCGGGATGGCGGACGGCTATGGACGAAAAAAATGTCTGCTCTTTGGGGGAACCACACTTGGGATCTTGTCCCTCTTCCTTCTGGAAAGACTTGTGTGGGTTGTAAGTTGGTGTTTGCCATCAAACATGGTCCAGATGGGACGGTTCAATGTTTGAAATCTCGTCTGGCATCTCGTGGTTTTACTCAACAACAAAGTCTAGATTATGATGAGACTTTTTTTCCAGTCGCCAACCTCAATACTGTTCGTGTGTTGATCTCTCTCGTTGTTCATCGACACTAACCGTTGCACCAATTGGATGTCAAAAATGCTTTTCTTAATCGCGATTTGCAGGAGATCGTTTATATGCAGCAAACTCCCGGGTTTGAGACCACGGGGAGTCTTGTCCGAAGAATCATTTTTATGGTCTCAAACCGTCGTCTCGTGCATTATTTGACAAATTCAGTCAGACTGTTAGTGTTGTTGGGTTCACTCGTAGTTTAGGTGACTTCTCGTTGTACACTCGTCATCGTCCAACATGCACAATGTTTCTCTTGATGTATGTTGATGATATTCTGATAATGAGAGACAATCTTACAGGAATACATATGATCAAATAACATCTGCCGGCTATATTTCAAACAAAGGACCTGGGAAGCCTTAGTTACTTTCTTGGTCTTGAGGTGGCTCGACGACCTGATGCGCTTGTGTTATCTCAAAGAAAGTATTGTCTTGACTTACTTCATGATGCGGGCTACTCTGGATGCAAGCTTGTCGACACTCCCATGGATATCAATCATATGCTCTGCGCTCATACCTTAGATTCTGATCTCTCCGAATCCAGAGTACTATCGTCATCTTGTGGGAAAGCTTATATACCTCACTGTTACAATACCTGATATATCATTTGATGCTGGAATTGTCAGCCGATTTATGCATGCGCCACGTATCTATCATCTCCAGGCAGTTGACCGCATTCTTCGATACGTGAAGAGTGCAGAGTGCTCCTGGAAAAAGACTTGTATACAAGCCCTCTTTGTCTCACTTATCTTTGTGTGCATATTCTTACGTTGATTAATGCTGCTTCATTAGATGATCGCTGTTCCACAAGTGGATACTGCACTTATTTTGGGGGACATCTCATTACATGACGTAGCAAGAAACAGTCTATAGTTGCTCGCTCATCTGCTGAGGCCGAGTATCGTTCAATGACAGCTGTTGTGTCTGAGCTTACATGGCTTGAGGGTCTCCGTCATTATTTAGGAGTCAAGCTTTCCTCACCGGCCACCCTATTTTGCGACAGTCAAGCTGCCATACACATTGCCAGAAATCCTGTTTTCCATAAACGAACAAGACACATTGAAGTCAATTGTCATTTCATTTGGGAGAAGATTTAATTGAAGAACATAGAGTTAATGCATGTTCCCGCTGCTGAGCAAATTGCTGACATCCTCACCAAAGCCTTACTACGGCCTCTGTACTATCAGTTCTTGTCCAAGCTTGATGCGTACGATTTGTATGATCCAGCTTGCGGAGGAGTGTTGAAGGAAACATGTAAAGGACCATTTAGTCACTTAGCTAGAAATTTTAGTCCCACATCTTGAATGAGACATTCTCTTCTCTTCTCTTCCTTGTATATATTTGTACTCATACATGCATATTTTTCAAGTTTTTTACATGGAAAATATTGGGAATTTCTCCATTCAGTAATTTGTTGTGGGTTAGAGGCCTGGGAGCTGCTCCCCTTTTGGATCCAGAGTCCTACCATTTCAGCCGGCGCCACAACATGGGTACGCGGGGCCCATACGCACCCCAACCCCTCTCTGCACGTGTTCTCAGTGCGACGGGTTGTTGAGGAAGGGGCTTGATCCCCCGACCTCCTTGATATAAGCTCTTAACGCCAGCTCACATCACCAACTGATCTGCGTAGTAGGCTTGGCCTCGACTTCTCCTTGATCGTCATAATAGGCTTGGCTGCGACAGTAAGGCGGGGGGACGAGACCCTGACGATGTCGCAACCTACTACGCGGGCAAAAGATTGACCATTCAAGCCGGGGTAGCGAGAAGTCGAGGCTATCGTGCTGCTAGTTGGCTTGGCTGAGGCGGTGAAGGTCGGACCTTCATGCCTTGTCGATCGTTTGAGGGCAGGCCCTAGCGGTGCCGTGACTTACTACGGGGGCGAAGGGCGAACCTTCGAGCCGCGTCAGTGGGAGGTCATTGAGGCACGGCCCCGGAGAAATGGTGAAGGGCAAACACTTCGAACCGCTGACGAGCGTGAGGGTGCAGGCCCTAGAGGTGGCGGTGTGCCCAAACAACGTGGGAGCGTTGTGATCTGCAACACGAGAGCGGGTGCTCAGCAGCGCGAGAGCATGATGCCCTGCAGCATCGGAGTGAGTGCTCTGTAGCGCGAGAGCGTGATGCTTTTCAATGCGGGAGCGGGGTGTCTTGCAGCGTGGGAGCGAGGAGCTCTACAATGAGGGAGCTGGTGCTCTGCAGCGTGTGCGGCATGATGCCCTGCATCGTGAGAGCGGGTTCTCTACAACTCGGGAGCGTAATGTTCTACAGCGCGGGAGCGGGGTTCCCTGCAGCGTGGGAGCGAGGTGATATGCAACACGGGGGCGGGTGCTCTGCAACACTGGGGCATGATGCTCTGCATTGCAGGAGCGGGTGGTCTGCAGCATGCCAGCGTGGGAGCGAGGTGCTCTATAACGTGAGAGCGAGGTGCTCTATAACGTGAGAGCGGGTGTTATGCTTTATAGACGAGTCGTGTTTCATGAAGTTGGAGAGCCTGTTGCTCGGTGTTGGAAACTGGGTCCGTGATTTTATCCATCTGAGTTTTACTTTATAAGATCTGTACTTTTGACATAATTGGAAGCAGTTGCAGTAGTCTAGATGATCAAAGCGTACATGCGTGCGTCAGTTTAGATTCACAGTTTGTTATACTAAAATAAGATGTAACAATACGAATAAAGGTGAGGTTGCTAGTGAATGAGGTGCAAGATTTGCGCGCTCTTCTAGGGGAGAACCCCCTTGCTCGGGGTCTCCAGTTTAAAACAATGTGCACATTCAGATAACGAGTTAAGATGAGTAAAGAACAATTTATAATTTACCACCAAGATGAGGCGCAATTTCCCTTCAAGTGCGCCGAATGCGTCCCATAAGTTACACAACGAATAATGATTTCAAACACTTACGAGAATTAAAACCCAAAGTAAGAGTTCATCACCAAAGCAATCAATGAAAAGAAATACTACGACCATACCTAGATTTGCTCATGCATCCGGAGGCGGGATTAGGTATGGAAAGCTGATGGCAGTGATCGTTCTTGGCATGTGATTGGATCCACACGTGATTGGCTGGGGATGGGTTGTTGGCGGTTGCTAGGGTCAAGGAGGGGAGGAGGCTGGCTGAAGGAGGTTTACCAGAATGGGGAAAAGGAGCCTCAGGAAGCCGCACACAAAGGGGCCGCTTTGAATTGACCGAGGGAAGACCAACCGGTTGCTATACGCAACTTCCGATCAGCCACACACAAGTATATATAGGGGGAGAGGGGAAATAAGAACTAGGGCTCTCTGATCAGACGGCTAATATCGTTCGGGCCGATCGGGTGCCAAATAAAACATGAAAAATATAAAATAATATATCAAAATGATTTGGAACGATCATTCGGGAGCATCCACGGACTCGGATTGCCCAAATGGGTCGTCGATCAATGCCTCCTACAGAAATTGACGCGTGAGTGCCGTTGATCGCCATCACTATGCCATTGAAATGCAGTCACATCATTTTTTGTGTTGCTATGTGATTGCATTTATAGCAAAAGAGAACCGTGATTCATATCCATTTTCTATGAGTTCTCTATTTAGCTTTTATTAGCTTGAGCAGGATAATGATCGGTAAAGCCTGGGCTTGGTTTCTTGGGTGGCATTGAGAAGTGTAATGGTTGGCGAGATCTTAGGCGGCGATAAGCAGGGCAAAGGTACGTGAAATCATGGCAACAGAAGCTGACCGGCACCATCTTCTGCGGGGTTTAGATCTTTGAAATGTTTGGTGGCAGTGAGCAGGGTACTTTACTGAAGAATAAATGCCGGGTGGTTTTGAGAGTTGGAAAAGGGGGAGACGTGGAATCAAAATACTTGTTTCGTGGAGAATGAAGAGCCTTACCAAGTGATTGGGAGACAATTTGAGCATCTGCAATACAGAGGAAAATTATGCGTTGGAGAAGAAAATCACATTAATTTTGTGGACAACAAAGAGGCTTACCCATAGTTAGGATGTCGTGGTTGCGATCGAAATTGAACACCCTGATACCAAGCTGAGGAGAGAGAAACTGGGGCGAAGAAATCAGGATAAAGCGCTTGGAGGAAAAGAGGCGAGAAGAACGAAGAAGCGAGATGCCCTATGTAATGTGTTGGAGTGACGGTTGCACGAGAATGTAAAGGGCTTCAAGGAGACGCTACTGAGCCGTGTAGGAGGCGGATGTTTTGGATTGATTATATGAGATCGAATTGTTGATTTTGAAAGTACCATGGTAGCGCAGAAATATGTAAATTGTCTTTTAATATAGTATATATATATATAGAGAGAGAGTATATATAGAGAGAGAGAAAGAGAGAGAAAGCAAGCAAATTTTCTATCAAAGTGCTGAAGATATCAAGGGGCAATTGTGGTTCTAGCATTTTTCTTAAGCATTGTTTTTTGTCCGTTTTAGAAAAAGTTGTAAAATGGGATCAAGTGCGCGTTTTTAATTAAATTTTTGAATAAATTTCAATTAAAAGAGTGTAATGATGATGTCCATTGGATTCAGTATGTCTACCTTTTTGTTTTTAGTACTAGTGTAAGCCTTTCTTAGAATTCCAAGAGTTTTTTTTTGGCTCTATAAAATTAAAAAGAGTTCGTTGATCATCTTTATACACATGCTTTATATATACATATATGTGTGTGTGTGTATCTTGTAAGACACTGACCTTGTAAAATTTACCACAGGCCAACAGTCTTGATGAGGCTATCGACATTGTCAACAATAACAAGTACTCTATCTCTTTCCATGATGGTTTTTGAGCAACTATAATTACTTGACATTTAATTTTGTGATTTTATTTTGACTAGGTATGGTAATGGTGCATCGATCTTCACCACATCTGGCATAGCTGCAAGGAAATTCCAGAATGAAATAGAAGCTGGCCAGGTATGTGTTTGATAACTAGCTAATGGAAAATATCTTTGCAGTAGAAACCATTGGAATTGTATGATTGGTATTTCCCGAGTGCGAAGAAGACAGAGCAGCCAAAAGGGTACCCAGGGTTGTATTGCGATCAACTTGCAGCCGCCCAACATAGGTTTCCCATTCTACTTGCCGGCACGATTGAAAAACTCACAAGGCTCCGTCGGTAACCTAATGACATTCGCATGGGGTGGGGCTCACCCTTTAAGAAAGGGGTACCCTTGCCTCAGTTGCCTATAAATACGACTCATTATCGAGTTGGAGAGACAGTGCTAACAACTTCTAAGGGTTGTCGCTTAAAGTTATTTTACTTGTCTATTGCTAGTTTGAGCTTGTCTACCTTCCCTTAAACCTAGCAGGCTAGCACAATGTTTGAATTGAGGAGTTCCTAACACTCCTGTGCATGCTTGAATTGAGGAGTTCCTAACACTCCTGTGCATGCGGTAAGACCTCCTAGCTATAGCATACCATCACTCTCTTGTAATTTGAGCAATCAAGATTTCTGAATTTTGTTTTGTTTGTCTTGTGCATGTGGTTGTTTCTTTGGTGATCTAGTAACCATTGAACATACTCAGTTTGAACTTTGTGAGCTGGCTCCAAAGTCTTCATGTGACGACCCAAATCTCAACACAATGAACACAATACCCATGAAGAGAAAATATAATCAGTGTCAAGAGTTCTACAAAATTTTATCGTGCATGTCACGCAATTGTGTCGATGTGACGAATATTATTTTTTTGTGAAGATCGATTTAATGAGATGAAAATATAAAATAAACTTATTCATTAAAAATTATTGTGTGCCCCATGTCATGTACTTGGTGTGATAATAGTAAATTGGATGTATTAAGAGAAATTTTAAGTAATTGAACCTAAAGTACACCCAATTAGGTTTAGGCGGTGGGTATTGGACCGGTTCAACAGGAGATAAATGAATCCCGCACCTGTCAACTTTCACTGCCACCCGCCACTCTCACCGATAGATATTAGGAGCCTCACCTCTCCCCCTTCTTCTATCCTTTGATTTTGTGATGCGGGGACAGGAGTCCACCTGCCCCGCCACCTTGGCATCAACACCAAGGGGCCCACCTGGAGTCAGCACCAGGCAGCTTTATCAGGCCCGCGGGCCATACACCCCAACCAGCTCTCCGCCACGGCATCAGCACCGCGCTGTAGGTTGTTGAGGCCTGGGCTCGATCCCCTGACCTCCTAGATAAGAGGCCCTCACGCAACCTCTCATCACCAACTGATCCGCGCGGTGCTGATCGAGCCATGGCTTCAACAACCTACCGCGCGATGTTGATGCCGTGGAGGAGAGCTGGTTGGGGTGTATGGCCCGCGGGCCTGATAAAGCTGCCTGGTGCTGACTCCAGGTGGGCCCCTTGGTGCTGATGCCAAGGTGGCGGGGAAGGTGGACTCCTGTTCCCGCATCATAAAAGTGCCCGCGGGCCATACACCCCAACCAGCTCTCCGCCACGGCATCAGCACCGCGCGGTAGGTTGTTGAGGCCAGGGCTCGATCCCCTGACCTCCTAGATAAGAGGCCCTCACGCAACCTCTCATCACCAACTGATCCGCGGATCAGTTGGTGATGAGAGGTTGCGTGAGGGCCTCTTATCTAGGAGGTCAGGGGATCGAGCCCTGGCCTCAACAACCTACCGCGCGGTGCTGATGCCGTGACGGAGAGCTGGTTGGGGTGTATGGCCCGCGGGCCTGATAAAGCTGCCTGGTGCTGACTCCAGGTGGGCCCCTTGGTGCTGATGCCAAGGTGGCGGGGCAGGTGGACTCCTGTCCCCACATCATTTTGCTTCCCCCTCTCTGTTCTCGCGCCCCCGCTAGGGCTCAACTCTGTCCTCTCCTCAGGTGATGATTGTAGTGCCATTCTTCTTCTCCCTCTTTGACTCTGATAGAGAAGCTCTCGGAAGAGCTTGACGACAAATTTCCTCCTCTTCCCTTTTTGATTTTGACGTATGAGTCCTCTATTGGGCTCGACGTTACTCCTGCGAGACTCGGCTCATGCCGATTAATGTTTCTTTCTTTCTCTCCCTCACTATAAGCCTCTTTCTATCCTCTCTCGCCTCCATTACTCAAAAATAGATTTTTTGTTTTTCAATTAGGTTAATGAGGGGATTTATGTTGGCTGGTAGTTTTATAGTTGATGAGGGAATTTCTGTGAAACCTTGTTTGGTTATTTTCGGAAGTTAGTGTTAGATGTTAAGCCAACTATTATGGTTGGGGTGTTATGTGGCTGACTGTCATTTATTGCGGAGATATAACTTGATATGGGGAATCTATGTGAAGAACCGACTGAATTATAGGGGAAGTCTTTTTGATAGGAGTTAGAATTTTCTTCGAATCACTAAGCCGTTACTGTTAAATTCTTTTGATGGGGCTTTTATGTGATTATTTATTGAAATTCGGTTTCTTTCCTCCAAGTCAGTGGGTGTATACTAATTGGTTTGGGTGTAGTATGCATCTTAGGGCTGGATGTAGCTTTAAAAAATTGATGAAGAGAATGTATACATCAATGTCGTAACTATCAAAAGATGCCTAATTCATACGACATCTAATTGCAAATATCGCGGAAGAATGACAATAGATGTTGGATGTGACGAGAATTTTTAGATCGACAAAGAAAGGAGAAAAACAATTGTGAGTACTTACCTCTAATTATGCTTAACTTCAAATTATTTTCAAAATACACTTGTATAGCTTTTTCATTTAGAAATTATTTTAGTGTTTGTGCATTGACATGAATTGACATGAAATTGAAAGAGAAAAGATTGCTAAAAGTTGCTAAGTTGGAAATAATAAAAGGAAGCGATGAAAGAATTCAGATGGGAACATGTAAATAAAGAACATGATGAAACGAGAATTTGATGCAAATACTGATATGAAAAAAATATTTACGTATATATGAATTTAGTAAGA
Organism: Platanthera zijinensis; assembly: GCA_039513925.1. Lineage (NCBI taxonomy): Eukaryota > Viridiplantae > Streptophyta > Magnoliopsida > Asparagales > Orchidaceae > Platanthera > Platanthera zijinensis. The sequence goes on along the minus strand of CM077085.1, from coordinate 177,718,580 downwards.
AAGACAAGATAAAAAATTAATATTAAGATACAGATGAGAAATTTTAAGGAGAATTCAGTAGGGGGTCTACCTACGGATTTCCTAAGTAGGGGGTTTGCCTACTAGATTGATGATGAATCCCGTGAGGGGTGGGCCCAAGAATATGATGAATCCCTTAATATTTTCGGAGCTATGTAATTAAATAAACGATTGAATGTTATTTGAATTTGAATGAATTGAGAATTTGATTGAAAGAGATAGAAACAAGAGAGAATGCATTGAAAAGAACTTGAAGAACTTAAAGAAATGGAAACGAAATAATACAATAATCTGAAATATAAAACAATGTTGCTTAGATATTATATTATATTTTATTGATTATTACTAGTATTGCATTTTTTATACTGAAATTTAGAAATTGAAAACTTATTCATATTGATACTGAAATTTCTTGGTTGCATGCATAAGAGTTAAAGAGATATGCTTCTCGCTTAGGCTGCGTTTGGCGCAGCTTATTGCGGCTTATTTGCTCTGGTGAGGTTGACCAAAAATGTCATTGTCATACAAAAATTTTATGCCCCAAACTAGTTCCTTTTTTTTGATAATGGCAGTAACATTTGTCATACCAAACATACAATGACGTTTTTGTCCAACCTCACCGGAGCAAATAAACTACGATAAGTCGGGCCAAACACAGCCTTAGTCATATTTTTATGGCTAAACTTGTCGCGGTTTACTATTTTACGTAACTGACGGATTCCCAAGTGTTTCAAAAGAGATTCGTATGTCTGATGAATGAAGAAATTGAAGGCGCGCAACACCCTACACAGGTGTATTTCCGCATGAGGTGGTGATCCGCTACCCAGTCGGACGATCCGAGTCCATTGTTGCGTCAGTATGGTCGATTCGTGTCAAGTTCAAATTTTACTTTTTTTATTTTAAGTTATATTTAGCGCTCTATCGACCCAAACATCATGAACCGTCCAATTCGAGTAGTTACGTGGATCTTACGATTACAAGCAACTGTTATTATAGGGTTATAAGTAACAGACAACGGTTTTGTACAGGTATCGTAGGTTGATTGCTGTTTTGCAACTGTTCGATCTCCCCTTCTGGTGCGAAGCCTGAAGAAACTCCCGCAATCTGGTACGATTCCAGGCAAAGCCTCCCTCCGCCTCCTTCTCTTGCCCCATCCAACCCTCCAAACCCTAAGCCGCAGCTTCTCCTTCTACATTCCCTGCAAACGTCTTCCCCAATCAAGCTCGGCGCTGCCATCCTTCCTTCTGCCCGCCGCAAACAATTGTGCACTTCCCGTCTTCCTTCACTGTGTCCCAAATCCGCTACCCTCCCAGTCCCCCGTCATCCTCCACTCAACCCGCTTCCCGTATTTATTTGTGAGTTCTATCATATCAACTCCTGTAGCTGAGTCTCCCTCACGTCCCCTCATAGCCGCTCCCTGTCAACCAACCCTTGCCACCGGTTCGTCGCCTATCTTCCTTCCCCCCTACAGTGCACCTTCTACTAAACCTAACATCTTCACTCAGCCCCTCCATACACCACCCGACCCCCTCCTATTCCAGATCCTTAGCCGACTCCCTCTATTCCCAACATCAACCTTGGAGGACCTCTGATAACCATCATTGTCGCCGCCTGCACATGCGAATTGTGGTATAAATTTTTGTTTTTTACTGTTGTTTATTTTGACACTCATTGTGTGGATTTCTTTATTATTGTTATTAATACTTTTGTTATGCAATTTGCAGGACTCATTCCGTGTGTGCTAAATAGTATTTGCACCTCTGTCGTGAATTGATAGTTTTTTCCTTTAATCAATATTTGTAACTTTACGTGTTTCTGTTATTTTATAATAATTAATTATTGTTGCAATTATTAGTGCGGAACTACTCTTGCATTTTCCATACTTCATCGTGTATAGGTTTGCATTTAGAGTGTCTACCCCGAGTCATCCGTACCCTGCATCAAATTGGTTCCAGATTCGTTGGTTGGGGTCACTTGCATGTTACGTAGTGGTAGGGATTATCGCCAGTCAATGTCAAGTCACAATCACACCGACGATATGACCGCCAGTTCACAGTCATACATGACGCCCGCTGAGTTTCAAAGACTGGTTCTCGATTGATTTGATCAGATAGGGGCCCAATTCGAAACCCTTAGGGGTGATTATGCGAGGGTCAGCACGAGGGTTGATCAGTTAGAGACACCTAGAGTTCGAGTGACTCCTCCCCCTGATGAGGAGTCTCATGAGGATCCACGAGATGTTACACCGCCTCCTGAGAGTCGTGGTAGAGACATTCCTTGTCGAGACACCCCTATCTTTGCGATAGGGAATTTTCGTCGTGGTTACGAGTATCGGTGATATCTAGGAAGAGAACACCATCCTCCTGATGAGCCTCGTTCTCCCCTCCCGATCGTAGAGATCGAGCCCCTCTTACATGATACGATTACGACTTTGATGATCAGTACGAAGACTACCGCGAGCCATACTGTAGGATGACTTCATAGAAGGATGACATCACCCGACGTATCCACATTCACGCGCCCTCCTTCGACAGTTACCTGGACCCGAAGGAATTTAGTGTTTGGCTCATGGATATGGATCACTGCTTTGATTGGTTTGAGATGAGCGACGAGAGGTGAGTGCGATTCACCAAAATGAAGTAGATTGGCCAAGAAAAAATTTATTGGTCGAGTCTGAAGAGGTCTCTGGAGCTGGATGACTACTACTTCATCACCTGATGGGATGAGATGATGCAGCGCTTACAAGACAAATACCTCTCAGCTTCGTATCGTGATCAGATCTTAGATCAACTCTACACTTTACATCAGGGGACTCTATCCGTTGCAGATTATATGTCCCGATTTGACGATTTAGTAGTTCGTAGCGATATTATAAAGGAGCTCGTCGCCATTGCATGACACTTTTGTGCTAGACTTTGAGCTGACATCCGAATGGAACTGATTCCCCATAGGATTGAGATGGTTGAGCAGGTCTTTCAGCTCGCGCTAGAGTACGAGCAGTTTATACACATTTCTGGCTCGAGGAAGGTCACCTCTCGACCCGATGCCACCCCAGCTAGGAGGCCCACTCCTGTCACTGCCACTGCCGCCCCTCGCACTCCCGCAGATGCGACAGGAAGAGCTATTGTTTCTGGGGGCCCCAAATCTGGGGGCGTTCAGTGTTATCGTTGTTCTGGTCTATGGAATTCCGCAGCGCAATGCCCAACTAGGAATTTACTGATTGAGGAGACCGATGAGCCCAACATTGAGGCTGAGGACGTCGCCATTGAGGAGATTACAACCGTGTATAGGGTGGATGAGAGAGTGATGTTGAGAGATCGCTAGGGTTAGGAATCCTCCGCCGTCTTCCACACCACACGTGCAGAGGGGATTGACGTTGCACCACTATCTTCTTTACATATTTCTCGAGCACTGGAAAACCTTGCAATCTCTCCATTGATAGTGATAGCTGCGTAAATATAATCTCTAAGAAAAGGTTGGAGAGGATGCAACTTACTGTCGAGCCCCATCCGCATCCGTATCGTGTCTTATGGGTGGGCAAATCCTCCATCCAGGTTACACAGAGGTGCCTGGTACCAATTTGCTTACCGACCACTGAGGATCAGGTTTGTTGCGACATTATCCCCATGGACGTCGCACACGTTCTTCTCGGGCGACCCTGGTTATATGATCGTGATGTCACATATTATGGCCGGTCCAACACGTGTGTATTCTTTGACAAGGGTCAAAAGATTACCCTTACCCCGACCCAGGTCAAGGATCCTCCCAAGGGCAAGGTTGAGTTATCAGTTAGTACGGGATCTTTGAGAACCCTATATTTTGAGGAAGGGTGATTTCCTGAGAGAGAATTTGGAGGCCGGGGTTATGTTCATTGTGACAGCCACGATGGCGACCGAGATCTCTAGCGAGACTGAGATTACTGATCCGGATGTTCGTCAGCCGATGGATGATTTCATAGACATTATTCCCGAGGAGCTTCCTTATGAGCTTCCCCCGCTGAGGGTCATCCAACATGCTATCGATTTAATCCTAGGGACATCTTTGCCCAATCTACTACATTATCGTCTGAATCCGACTGAGCATGCCAAGCTTTACAAAAGAGTCTGAGCCCATATGTCGTATTGACCCTTCTTACTTCGAAGGACTGGAGCTGGCGCATGTGCATTGATAGTCGTGTCATAAATAACATCACAGTGAAGTATCGTTTTTCGATTCCCCGCCTCGATGATCTTCTATACTCGATGGCCGGTGCCCATATCTTTTTGAAGATTGACCTTCGTAGTGGGTACCATCAGATTAGGGTTAGAGAGGGGGATGAGTGAAAGATAGCCTTCAAGACAAAGGACTGCTTGTATGCGTGACTAGTTATGTGTTCGGGATATTGAACGTGCCCAACACATTCATGAGGGTGATGACGCTGGTTTTGCAGCCCTATATGGACAAGTTCCTGGTAGTGTATTTTGATGATATATTGATATACAGTCAGGGCCGCACTGAGCACTTGCGTTATATTCGTCTGGTATTCGAGCTTCTAAGGAAGGAGCATCTTTACATCAATTTGAAAAAGTGCTCATTCCTGTCCATATCAGTTCACTTCTTAGGTTATATAGTTTTGGCATTTGGCATATCCGTTGATCCTGACAAGGTCAGGGTGATTCGTGAGTGACCCATCCCGACGAACATTCATTAGGCTTGTAGCTTCATGGACTTGTCATTTTTTATATGAGGTTTGTTCGTGCCTTTAGCTCGATCATGACCTTCGAGGATATCAAGGATTTTGTTTGGACGAAGGCTGCCACTCGAGCCTTCGAGAAGATCAAGGAGACACTGTTTACTGCTCCTATTCTACACTTACATGCTTTCTCCAAGGCCTTCGAAGTAGCCTGTGATGCATCGGGAGTTTGCATCAGCACAATACTTAGTCAGGAAGGTCATCCAGTGGTCTACTTCAGCGAGAAGTTGAACGAGGCCCGAAAGAATATTCAAATTATGATCGAGAGTTCTATGCCTTTGTGCAGACATTGCGTTATTATCTCCTGCGAAGGAGTTTGTTTTGTATTATGACCATCAGACGTTGAGGTACCTTGACTCACAGAAGAAATTATGTTACCAACATGCGAAATGGGTGAGGTATATGGAGGAGTTTCATTATATTCTTAAGCACCGAGCGGGTGTTGAAAACAAAGCAGTTGACGTCTTGAGTCACCGAGTCAGTATTCTCCACACCATGAGCACCCGAGTAGTGGGTTTTGTGCGGCTAGCTTACTATTATCAAGAGTGCCCAAATTTCGGGGACATTTATGCCGCACTATTGAGGGACCCTCCTGATCTTCGTAAGGGTTATTCGATTTCAAATGGGTACTTATTTATGGGCTCGCGCCTCTGCGTTCTACAGTCGCCCCTCCGAGATTTCCTTATCTGGGAGCTACACGTTGGCGGAACAGCGGAGCACTTCGGTCGAGACAAAACGATTGTGTTAGTTGAGGATCACTTCTTATGGCCCGACCTAAAGAAGGACGTTACTAGGTTGTCAGGCATTGTCAAGTCTGCCAGACTGTGATGGGATTCCGCCAACCCACTAGGCTATACACTCCGCTACCCATCCCCGAGATGCCCTGGTCTGATATTAGTATGGACTTTATCCTCGGGCTCCCTCGCATCCCGAGGAAGCTCAATTCGATCTTTGTAGTTGTGGACCGTTTTTCTAAAATGGCCAATTTTATCCCTTATCGAAAGACCACTAACACCTCTCACATGGCTGTGCTTTTCTTTAGAGAGGTATTTAAGTATCAAAGACTTCCCACTTCCATAGTCTCTGACTGCGACTTGCGTTTCATGAGATATTTTTGGAAGACATTACAGAAGAAGGTTAGTCCAACTCTGAAGTTCTCCTCCGCCTACCACCCGCAGTCGGATGGGCAAACTGAGGTTGTTAACCATATTCTTAGGTCACTATTACGTTGTCTTGTTGGGGATAGTCTGTCTACCTAGAATTTTGTTCTCCCCATAGCCGAATTTGCATAAAATAGTTTTATCAATAAGACCACATGTTTGAGTCCATTCCATATCATATTAGGGTATGAGCCTAGGAAATCTATTGACTTGATGGATATTCCCCTCGAGTCTATACCCAGTGAGTTAGTAAAGTCTTTTATCCGTGAAAATAGTAGTTTTTTATCCAGCATGTGCACCATTGCATGTACTTCATGAGTCGGTCCATAAAATAACTGCAGCTAGTAGTGATTATTATAAAGGTCACGCAGACCAGCACAGGAGGGAATAAATCTTTGAGGCTGGAGAGCAAGTGTTGATTTGCATTTGACCTAAGAGTGTCCCGCAGGGGCCAGCAAAAAATTAAGCATCCACAGTATGGGCCCCTATGCAGGTATGTGGCGAGTTTTTACGAACGCATATGAGATAGTAACCCCTCATTGTATGGGTATCAGCTGAGTATTTAATGTAGATGATCTGATTCTTTACTACGAGGAGCGTGTGTATGTGGACCCTTCTTCCACACCTCTATCTAAGCCCTCACTTCCTACAACCCCCACCTGATCCTTCCCCTCCAATTGCTCCCACTAGTCCCCTCTATTGCCACCTGCGGAGTCTCGCCATGGGGATCGCATGGCACCATCGACAGTTCCACCGACACAACAGTTAGACGGAGATACATTACAGCTAGAGCCATCTACTTCTACAGACGACATACTTCAGATCATCGGTCATAACTTCTACATTGTGGGCGGGCAGGATATTGTGTGCTATCTTGTCCGTTAGAGCGGTCGGCCCCGACACGATGCTACTTGGATTTCTTCAGAGGAGTTCGAGAGACTCGCTTCATGGCTACACAGGGAGTACGACCATCTTCACTCAACAGAGATGAGTGCTTTCAAGCCGGGGGGAGTTGATGACGCGCAATACCCGTCACAGGTGTATTCCCACAGGAGGCGGTGATCCGCTACCCAGTCGGACGATCTGAGTCTGTGATTGCGTTCGGATGGTCAATCCGAGTAAAGTTCATATTTTACTTTTTTATTTTGAGTTGTATTTAGCGCCCGATCGGCCCAAACAACATAAGTCGTCCGATTCGAGTAGTTACCTGGATCTTACGGTTACAAGAAACAATTATTATTAGGGTTATAAATAGCACGCATCGGTTCTGTACAGGTATCGAAGGTTGATTGCAGTTTTGCAACTTTTGGGTCCTCCCTTCTAGTGTGATGCCGGAAGAAACTCCCGCAACCTGGTGCTGGTCCAGGCAAATCCTCCCTCCGCCTCCTCCTCTTTCCTCATCCAGCCCGCCAAACCCTAAGCCGCAGCTTCTCCTTCTCCTTCCGCATTCCCTACCAACATCTTCCCCAATCAAGCCCAATGTTGCTATCCTTCCGCCCGCCCGCCGCAAACATCCGTGTACTTCCCATTGACCTTCACTGTGTCCCAAATCTGCTACCCTCCCATGCCCTCGTCATCCTCCACTCCACCCTCTTCCCTTATCCGTGAGTCCTATCCCATCAACTCGTGTAGCCGATTCTCCCTCCCCTCCCCTCACAACCACTCCCTCTTAGCCAACCCTTGCCACCAGTTCGTTGCATGTCCCCCCCACCCCCTCCCGTCCCCACAATGCACCTTCTACTAAACCTAACCTCTTCACTCAGCCCCTCCAAACACCATCGGACCCCCTGCCATTCCAGATCCTTAGCCGACTCCCTCTATTCCCAACATCAACATTGGAGGACCTCCGACAACCATCATTGCTGCTGCCTGGACGTGCGAATTGTGGTATAAAGTTTTGTTCTTTACTGTTGTTTATTTTGGCACTAAAACTGTGGTGGATTTCTTTTTTTATTGCTATTACTACTTTTGTTGTACAATTTGCAGGACTCATTCCGTGCATGCTAAATAGTATTTAAAACTGTCGTTTATAAAATTGATAGTTGTTTTTTCTTTAATCAATATTTGTGGCTGTACGTGTCTCTGTTATTTTTATAATAATTAATTATTGTTGCAATTACTAGTGCGGACATTCTCTTGCATTTTTCATACTTCATCGCATATAGGTTTGCATTTAGAGTGTCTACCCCGAGTCACCCCTAACCTGCATCAAAAATTAGTCGAGTAATGAGCGAAGGTATGGGTTAAATTTACGAAAAGTTATTATTATGTGTTTTATTTTGTAATCACTATTCTTATTTTATTCTTGGGAGAATGCCTTGAAATAAGCTTAGATACAAATCTCTTGTAGGGTCTTAATTGGGGCCTTACACTTCATACGGTGAGCGTGGACTAAGTTGGAAGCAGATTGCGAGGTCAATGCGGATTTGTCATGCGCGTCGACATTGATGATTTCCATTGGATGGTAAGAAAGACCTTGCAGGGTCATCTTGCACCTTGTGTCGAGGTCACAGAGACCGTACCTCTATTACAAAACCAATTTGGAGACCTCCTGCTCCTTAGATAACCCCGGAAGGAGCTTATTACTGAGGGCCGTTAGCGTCTCGAGCAAGTTCACACTATGACGATGACACTTGCCTTACAATATTTTGTATTTAATGTGGAAGATGATTTCTACCCACCTCATCATCAATGTGTTGTGAGCCCTTTCTGCCAAGAGATTTTGGGCGCAACAGTGTTAGGGGGTTCTGCGAACCCGCTCTCATTTACTATTCCTTAAAGGACAACCTGTTGAACCATCTCCAATGGTTCAAGGATGTGGCGCTCATCTACAATGTTATCGATGCTTTCAAGTTGTGGTTCTTCATGATTACCTTCAGAGGGAATTCATGGGATTGGTTTCATCGGTTATGGGTGAGTTCCATTTACCGCATCAACGATTTTTGTTTCGGGTTAATGCTACGATTTGCAAGCTGCAAATAGATGAAGAAGGATTCACATGCCTTGTAACATCAGACAAGAAACTCACGGGACCCTAGGACACTACACTGTTCACTTTCACGTGGAGGTGACGGAGACTCAAGAGGTCAATGGGTATTCCCTTCAACTAGAATTTATGTGCAGGACTTAGAAGGGGTTGCTCAAGCTACAAGTCAGTCACTAACCCCTTTCTCTTTCGAGGGACTCATTGATGGCTACGCCTTGGCATTCAACTGCGTTGGGACAAGCCATTAATGATGAAGCACCTTGTGTACTTCTAACAATCGGGGAAGTCACATCCATAAGAGAAATGCTCTAGTGAGAAGACTAACTCGCTGGCTTGCTAGGTATTGATCCCTCTCACTACAACCGTCCACGCCTCATAAGCCGTAGGAAGAAGGCTAGCCGTGAAGGCCTCAAAACTTGATGTAGACTCAAATAGGGTTTCAATAATTAACTATTTTTTAAACAATATTTTTTTGCTATAAAATAAAATTAGGATTTTGAAAATAAAGTTGATTTTATATTTGAAAAGATGCAGCTTCAACAGGAAAATTTGATGCATGATATTTTCTTGAAGCACGTTAATGCTTATACCATTTGTTTTTAGTAGATCATGTGAAAATTATGAACTTTATTAAAAAAAATGCTCATAGTATTGATGGATAAGATTTTTTTTGGGGGGGTTAGGTTGGCATTAACGTGCCTATCCCTGTTCCTCTCCCGTTCTTCTCATTCACCGGCTCCAAGGCTTCTTTTGCGGGCGATCTTAACTTTTACGGTATGGACAAGTTTATACCTCATTGTTATCTTCAATGTATGCATTCTGTTCCACTTGTACCTAGAGGAGTTTTTTTTTTACTCAGGCAAGGCTGGCGTACAATTCTACACTCAGATAAAGACTGTGACCCAGCAGTGGAAAGATTTACCAGTTGAAGGTGTTTCATTGGCAATGCCGACATCGCAGAGAACCTAGATCCTCCAATTACATTGAAGATGATATGTTTGTATTTCTTTTATGTTTTTATGTTTGAATGTGGATTGAAAGAGAGGGGAAACAACTGTGGTTTAGAAGTCATGTTTCTGTCCGGGATACCTTTTGCATAAATATGATTAAATTTTGGAGTTATGTTCTGCTTGTGCTCAAATATGGTTACATTTTGGACTTATGTTGAGATAAATTAGCATTGTAGTTTGCATAATTAGCATACCTAAACTTTTTTTAATGCAAATGCTTACATAATTAGCATGCCTAAATATTTTTTAAAGCAAATGCATGGAGTCAAGCTCTTCTCATTAAAAGTAAATGAAATCTGAGTTTTGTGGAAAGCAAAGCATGTGGCCTCAAAGGTAGAAATAAAGCACATAGACAACAAGAAGCACAATGTTAAAACAAATTTAAGTAGATTAGGTTTGCATCTTCATGCATCCTAGTTTTTCATTTCTTAATTAGTAGGTGCGTACAAAAAGAATCAATTCATTTGGAATGTAATCGAATTAATCTATTTGGGTTGGTGTTATGGTTCTTGGATAAGTTCTGATTCAAAAAAATTGGAGTTCTTTTGGTATTCTTGGGGTCAGGTAGCTTCTAAACCGCAAGTAGGTATGTGCAAAAGTATCTGAAGAATCGAGAACCGGCCCGAAATCGAATCGCATTCGGCAGTTCGGGTCGGTTCTCGTTTTACTAGGTTCGGGTATAGATCTAAAAAATAGTAGAACCGACGGTTCGGTTCGATTTTTGGTTCTTGTAATCTGGTATCTGAGAATCTATCTGAACCAATAAAAAAAAACAGAAATATCAATCCTCACGCATAACGACTCAAGCCTCACTCATAGTGGCTCATGCCTCACGGTCATGGTCACAGCTCACGCGATTCACAGCTTCAACATCAATGCCTCACGATCACCATAAATCTGAAGTTTGGTGAAGTTTTTATGGATATATCTGATAATTTGAAGAAATCATTGACTACAACCACAAATCTGAAGTTTTTATGGATATATTTTTGGATATAAAAACTTTTGGAGATGTTTTTATGAATATTTTCAGATAATCTCACTCATTTAACTCATCTATACATAACTCATGATTTTCCTAGCAGTTATTTTCTAAACTTAATCACTCTATTTGCATTCCCCATCCGCCTTTCAATCATCCAAATGAGACTTTCTCTATTGATATATGCCGCAACCTGAATACCACTGCTCCACTCTCCCAGCCCCCCGAAAACTCAAATAACTCTTAATATCAGTTACTGGAGGTGAGTTCAGCATTCATTTACTTGTAATGAATCATGTTTATTAAGATAAACTTTCATTTGATTTGATATTTCAAATAATTACAAGTAGAACCGAGAATCGAATCAGAATTGAACTGAACTGCCTGGCACGCAGGCGGCCTCGGCCTCAGCCGGTATTCGCGAGGACAACCACCCCTTAGTCGCTCGACGCCTAGGTGGTCTCGGCCCCGACAGACCCGCGCATGACCGGCCACCCCTTGGCCGCCCGACATGGCCTCGGCGTGCCGCTCCCTTGGCCGCCTGTCGCTTGGGCGGCCTCGATCGACCTCCCCGAGGCTGGCAACCCCCTTGGTCGCTCGACACCTGGGGGGCCTCGGTTGGCCTCCCCACAAGGTCAGTCGCCCCCCTTTGGCCGCCCGACGCTCTGGCGGCCTCGACCGGCTACCCCTTCGTCGACGACGCCCAGGCGGCCTCGGCCGGCCGCTCCCTTGGATGCCTGTCGCTTGGGCGGCCTCGGTCGACCTCCCTGAGGATGGCAGCCCCCTTGGCCGCCCGACACCTAGGGGGCCTCGGTTGGCCTCCCTGCAAGATCGGTCACCCCCTTTGGCCGCCCAACGCTCTGGCGGCCTCGGTCGGCTACCCCTTCGTCAATGATGCCCATGCGACCTCGACTGCAACTAACCCGCAAGGTAGGTGGTTGTTGGGTCCATTGATCACAATGTCCCAGATTTGAAGAAGTCCCACAAGTCAATGGTATACACAAGAATGTATTTGATGCATGTCATTAGTTCAATGTATTCAGGTAGTTCTCTGGTGAACTGATTTGATAGGTTGTCAAAGTCATAAAGTCAGATGCACTCAGGACAGGATGCTGACAAAGCAAAAATCTGGTTAAGTTCAGAAGCGTTGAGTGAAGACAATTCATTCAACATCAAGAGGCTAAAAACGTCGATTGATGCTCAGGCAGTCAAAACCTCAGTTTTGCCAAAGAAGAAATCTGGCTAAATCCAGAAGCGTTGAGTGAAGACAGTCCACTTAATGCCAAGAGGATAAAAGCGTCGACTGATGCTCAAGCAGTAAAAGCCTTAGTTTTGACAAAGCAAAAATCCGGTTAAGTCCAGAAGCGTTGAGCGAAGGCATTTCACTCGACGCCTAGAATCAAAAGTGTCGGCAGGACAACATGCAGTCAAAGCCGTAAGGTTGTTGTCAAAAAAATATGTCTAAGTCCAGAAGCGTTGAGTGAAGGTAGTTCACTCAACACCTCCTCAACTAACAATTCTACCGAGTCCAGAAGAGTTGAGTGAAGATAGGTCACTCAACGCCTCATCAAGAAAATATGCAAAGTCTGAAAGCGTTTAGTGAAGAAGCCTCACTCAACTCTTTCACGCAGAATAATTCGACTAAGTCAAGATGCGTCGAGTGACGAAGGTTTACTCGACGCCTAATCTGTTAGACCATAATTGTCTACATTCATTGAGTAATAAAGGATCACTCAACGCACTCAACTCCACCAATCTGAATTCAACTAAGTACTAGTGCGTTGAGTGACAAGGCTTCACTCAACGCCCAAGTAGAATTATTGGAATTTTGACTAAGTCCATAGGAGCTAAGTCATGCTGACGTCGGCAGAAATTCAAATAACACGGGATCATCTTGCTACAGGACAAAAGGCGCTGCTTGCCTTTAGTACAGCTGTGATGCAAAAAGGAGGCATTGCAGCTCCCAAACCCAGTGATCCATACTGCTTAGAGAGCCGTTGGACGGCGAAATACATATTCAGAGTTCTGAGGAAAAGGGGCTTGACTTTTGAAAACAAGGGTTTTCGAGCTTCATCTTCTTCCTCTCGACAAAGTTGTATAGCTTTAAGAAAAACTCTCTCACTGTTGCTTTGAAGTTCAACCAGATAGCTGCTGATAGTCTCACCTTCAATAGCTAAGTTCATGAGGACTTCTTCGTGAATAGTTTAACAGTACAAGCAGAATATTCGTGAAGATCCATTCTTGGCGCTATGAAAAGTATAGGACTGAGTATTCTTAGTTCAGAATAGGCAGACTCAGAGATCATTTCGTTTGAGTCAAATCATCAAAAACAAACAACATTTCTTCTATAGGATCTTAGCCGATCTGAGTTATAAGCCTGATATATAAAGGCTGAGTGTAGGATCATTCTGTGGATCTGAGGTAGGGCCTGTATGCCTGAGCTGTAGGTGAGTTCATTCACTGAGTGTAGGATCCTCCTATGGATCTGAGTGTAGGGCTATCCTCTTAGCCTGAGCTGTAGGTGAGTTCATTCACTGAGTGTAGGATCCTCCTATGGATCTGAGTGTAGGGCTATCCTCTTAGCCTGAGCTGTAGGACTTTGTCTAAAGTCTGAGGTAGGTGATCTGTGGATCACTGAGCTGTAGGAGCATCATTTGCTCTGAGTGGTAGATACTTGGGCCTGAGGTAAGACTTGGAGGAGTCGGAGAGATCCTGAGTGATCTGCGTTGTAAGCTCTTGGATTCGAATGAAGAAGTTGGTCTTGTCTAATACACTGTTAGAAAGGTGGGAGAGACAGTGGATGTACCCAAGCCTTAGAGAACCACTATAAATACCTGTGTGCTGATTGTGTATTCTTAAAAGCTAACATAACACAAAGTCACAACACATCGAAGTAAGAAGATAGTCAAAAAAGACACAAAAACCTATTCACCCCCCTCTAAGTGTTTAGCTACTCTTGAAACAAAAAAATTTCAATCGCCCCTTGGCCGCCCGACGACTGGGTGGCCTCCCCACAAGTCCCCCCCCCCCCCCTTGTCCGCCCGGTTCCTGGACGGCCTCGGCCCTGGATGGCCTCACTGAGGTCGGTTGCCCCATTGGCCTCCCGATGCCCGGGATGCCTCAGCCGGCCTCTCCGAGGCTGGCCGCCCTCTTGGCCGCCCAACGCCCGGGATACCTCAACCCCGGCCGACCTCCCCCTTGGACTCCCAGCATTATGACGTCCTCGACCTTGACCGCCGACTTATCTATGCCGTCGGGCTCGCTGGGCCACCTATTTCCTCGGGCAAGCTTTTTTGGCCGGGTGGGGTGGGGGGGGGGGGGGGGAGGGGGGGGGGGCAGGATCGACTTTTTCCTAAAATTGGCGATCCGCGTGCTCAAATTGAGGCATTCAAATTTGTCTGTCCATTAGTTACCAAGTAAAATTATTAGGATGCCTCTCCAAAAATCTATAAATAGAGCTCAGGTTTCCTTCTTTTTGACTTTTTTTCCTCCCCAGAATTTCCTCTTATGCTCGCCACTCTCATTATCTCTCTCTCTATCTATCTTCACAGATTCTCCTCCAGACGCTTCTTAGACTTCGATGTCGCCCTTGTGTTCCTTCAAGCATTTCAGAGATCATTGGAAGACCCTCGTCTGCCTACTGCCAGCTTCAGCCTCCCGCATGCGTGTTCGAAAGATTCACCCCACGAGCCTTCTTTGCATCTGCATTCCAAACACAAGGAGAGTCCTGCCAACGCTCCAATGTCTGTGTACTCTCCTCTGCATACAGATGCAAGAATCTCAGTTTTGCGTGTTGTGCCTTGTCACGCTTCGAACATATCCCTCTCTTAATTTCAAGTTGTAATGAGAAGCGACCAATCTCCCTCGAGTTCATGTAAGCCATATAAAACGATGCTATCTAGTGGAAGTTTGGTCGACGCCGAATCGAACACATGGTTTTTCACCTAGTTTACGGATTTTCCACGTCAAAAAACTCTTTCTCTATTCTGCGTTTTTCTGACTGTTTGCACGCTTGACCGCTCAACGGGTTAAGGCAATTAAGTTAGTCCAGTCTACCATGAGCCTCGATTGCCCACAACAGTTTGATGCCGTCTATAGGAAACAAGGTTTCCGAGAGTTTGAAGAAAAATTAGAAGGTAGTACCCACTACACAACGGTACCAGGAAGATGAAGTTATGGTCAGGAAGAGCAACCAAATGACTCAAGGATCCGCCTGATAGGGCGGTGTTGATCCCGGGCCATCCCACACCCTTATCAATGTGTCGCGACACGAACAGTCCGTCACCGTTCCAGATACCACCCATGTATAATGAGTCTCCCACATGGAAGATCATCATACTATGGTGCTCACCATCCTTAGAAATTTGGTGGATGCTTATACTCTTACTGCGCCACCCATACCAACTAATATGACACCTCCACCTCTAGTTCCAGCCACAGCACATCATCACGCAGAAGAAGACATCGAAGAGAACTCGGAGACTGTAAGCACCACTCATCCCGCCCGCTTGGCCAGGGATGCCAAGGCAGACCATCAACATCTGTGCCCGCGAACGGGAGCCCCGACCACCCAGTTAGAAGAATGATAATAAAAAATCTCAGAGAATTGCTCACATAAGAGTACGATCATAAGGGTTAAAGAGCTTTGTATTTGTCATGGTTGTTTCCCCATTGGCACTAGTAGTCCTGACACACCCAATTCCGCATGAGTTTAAACTTCTCAGCATCGAGTCTTATAACGGTACTGCGGACCCCCATCAATCACTTTTCTTCCATCCTCCGAATTTATAATGCACCCAATCAGCTGCTTTGTCAGGTATTCCCGTCTATCCTCAAGGGCAAAGCCCAGACATGGTTACATTCCCTCCAAGAGGGAACCATCAGAAACTTCGCGAAACTGATCCAGCTATTCCTCGATCAGTTCATCGCTAATCGAAGGATAGTTAAGGATGCCCCACCTCTCAGGGATCTAGCGAGTTAGGGGGAAATGTTGGGAATATTGCCTGAATATTACTAGATTTGAAGAAACATCACCTACAATGTTAAGAGTATAATGTATTTGATGGCATATCTACTTCATACTTATGCATGACACTTTTTTGTTGACTCTAAAATAGGTTTAGAGCAAAGAAGGATAATATCGCTAATTAGGTATAACCGTGTCCACTGTATTGTTGCAATACCGTTGAGAATGAAGTCTCTACTCAATGATATCATGGAGCAGAAGCTGAATGAAGTAGTTCTCAACACCAAAGTCGATACCACTGAGAAAGAAGATTATATTCAACATTATCGTTGAAGCGGGATAAAAATTACCATTGAGCCCGTAAAGCGTGGCAAGATTCAAAATTGGCGCTGACACATAAAGTAAGGATAGACTATTCTATTTATGTCCATGTCGATGATAAGATGCATTCACGGACTATTGCAGAAGTCAAAGGTATAAAAGGAGATGTGCTAGGGAAATGGAACATTACCTGAGTATCCAACCAAGTGTCATTGTTAATCGAAAAACCTAAAAAGGGGCACATTGGAAGAAAGCA
This sequence comes from Platanthera zijinensis, assembly GCA_039513925.1. Classification (NCBI taxonomy): domain Eukaryota; kingdom Viridiplantae; phylum Streptophyta; class Magnoliopsida; order Asparagales; family Orchidaceae; genus Platanthera; species Platanthera zijinensis. The sequence continues at coordinate 177,702,149 of CM077085.1, read as the reverse complement.
AGTTCTTCTTGATAACTTTCAGAAGAACAAAGGAGAGTCAATAATGTGACTCATAGCAAGATCTTCTTCTAATTATTGGAGAAGAAGATCATGGAGGAGAAAGCCCTAACCTATTCTACCTCAAGATCCATCTGTTTAGGGCTACCTCTAGTAACTTTCCATCACAACAAGAATAACAGAAGAACTGAAGCGTCAAGGTCTAAATTATCTTAAGTCTTTTGTTGTAAAGTATTAAATCTCTATTTCTGTAGGATATATTTTTTGACCTGAGATGTAGGGTCATTTTTCTTGAGTTATAGGACTGTATTACCAGCCTGATTTGTAGGACTTGGAGATAAGTCTGAGATAGGACTTGGAGATAAGTCTGAGGTAAGACTTGGAGATAACTCTGAGGTAGGGAATCATGAGTGTTTATGAGTTGTAGGAGTTGGAGTACTCTGAGTTTTAGGGCATGTGTGCCTGAGATAGGATTGTAATATCCTGACTTTTATTGGTCCACTAGAACCCTAATGGGTCTAATAAAGGTGACCTGAACCTCTTCCCAAGACCCATAAAGAAATAGGAGGTAACCCTAGTCGGGGATTTTGAGCTAAAAAACTCCGATTTGAGATCTATCAGTTCATGTGGTCTCGTATAGTTAATACGAGTACGTTGGAACTCGTTCTGTTGAATTATGAGGTTATATGGTGGATATTACCTTCCAAGTAGAACATCGTGAATAAGAGATTTATGTATATTGAGCTAGAGAACTCCAATCTGAGTTCTGTTAGTTCTTATGGCTTCGTATAATCGATACGAGGGCATTGGAAATTATTACATTACAATCCAGAGTCAAACGTTTAATTTGGCGTTTTGACCGTTTTTGTGTGCCGCGACGCACAAATTTTTGATATTTATCAAATGAACTCTAATTTGACCCCGGTCAGTGGCGTTGAATTTGTATGGTTAATATGAAGTCAACGGAGTTCGCCCCGATTAATTTTGAAGATGAGTGGTCAATTTGTGGTCAAACCGAGCATTATCGTGCGCTAAAAAGCATGCACACACTAATTATGGCACGATACCCCAACTTTGACCCGAACCTCGATGACTTGGACCTACTTTGACCATCATGGAGCACCCACCCTAGGGTTGACTTTTGTCAAACCCTTATTTTTACCCTTTTTTGGAATTTTTCAAAAAAGAAGGGATGCACCTTCTCTTCATAAAGAGGCATGAGCTTCACCCTCACCCTCTCTTAGGCCCTTGCAACCAGCAAAGGCATGATGAATTGGCCCTTGGAAAAAGCCCACAACCCCCCCTCTTTTCCCTCTTTTTCTCCAACCCTAAGGCCCATTAGGCTTTGCCCCCCTCTTTTCTCACATGGAAAAAAGGATCAACCTCCAGCTGTCTACGGACAGCTGGAGGGTGGGGATTAATCCCACCCTAAGGAGGGATTAATCCCACACCACCGGAGGAGGGGAGTAGGCACCCTCCCTTGGCTATTTATAGCCTTCACCCCTCCCTACTTTGCTCATACCTCCCATAACTCTGGTGAGCCCTCCCCCTCGACGAAAAAAAACCACACCCGAAAATTTCCACCTCCGCCACATTCAATGGAAACTCAGCCTGGCCCCTCCCAAGCCCCCAACTTAAGGTGGAACTTCTTATTAGATCTAGTCGACAATCTTAGGGGGGGTGGGTGAATAAGGTTTAACGACAATTGCTAGAAATTTGAATTATTTCAACCTAGAAAAACTAGTTTGGGAAACTACCGCGGGGCTCTAGGTAGCTAGTGCACGACGGTATGTCTTTGAACACATTTTCCTATGCAAATTCTCCTTGGGAGATCTATACACTCTTCAGAACAATACAATCTAACAACCACAACAGTATACATAGGTAGAAAAACAGGAAATGAATTTCATTGCCAAACTAAAATCAACAATTGTTTTTAGAGATTAGAAAACTTGATCTCCGTGATGTTGGATATCGAAGGCGATGAATGAAAAACAACTTTGGGTTTTTAATACCGACCCACTCCACGGACAGGTTGTCTCTCTCCCTTTCCATCCAAGAAAGGTCTTCGAGTCGGCTCTTCACCTCCACGCAAGGAAGGGTCTTAGAGCCCCTCTAGATCACCGGATATAGAAGTCCCTTCCCCGAGATGATTTCTCACGAAATCTTTCCCCGGATTCCGACGAACTTCCCTGGTCGATTTCCTTCACCACAAGCAAAACAGAGAACGAGAAAGAATACAAGAAAAAGTTTAAAGGATTTAAAGCGATTAAAATCTCCCTCTTGATGAATCCTCCGTCGAGCGATCCATGGTCGGTGCTTGAGATCTTCATGTGCTTGTAGCCGGTCATATCTTCGTAGTTGATGTAGTTTTAGGCTCGTCGGAGTTCTTCGTTGGCAAACAGGAGGGAGGCATTCTTCTTTTCTTTCGACGAAGACGGCAGAACATACCACAAGAGAGGTGGTCGAACCCTAGGAGTCGTAGATCTCTATCTCTTTTTGTCTTAGGTATCAACACAGAAAACAAGGCACCTTTATAGACGTCTTTGTGAAAATAGGCTACCGCCGGCGGTAAGGCTAGCGCCCAGCGGTAGGTTCACGCGCTTGATGTTGACAGCTGTCCTCCAAATTTGGAAAAAAATATTCAAAACAAATATTTTCCTTTTTCCAATGATAACACGACGCGGTAGGTAGATAGCGCCAGGCAGTAGACCTGTCTCGACACACTCGATGCCTTTGTCTTAACACTCTCAATTCCTCAAGCGTTGAGCGAGTTACCGCGATGCTGTACCAAGCTAGCACCTAAAAGTAGTTATGTATCGACCCTCTTGACGCCTCTATCTCAATGCTCTCGACGCTCTCAACGCCTCTGACAACGAGCATTGAATGGGCTAACACAACGCGGTAGAAAGCTAGTGCCTGCATGGTAGGTTTCCGTGAGCCTGGCAAATTAATTCATCGAGCTAGAGTGGGCGGTATGACTAGCGCAGCATGGTAGATTCCCGAGCGCTTTGTCCATTTAATTCAAGCTATCTCCCGACATTAGCTACTACTGCTCGGCGGTAGGTTTCTGAGGAGGGCTCCTTGAATTTCTTGGACCTGCAAACCTGCACACTCTACCAAACATAAGATATAATCAAATACAACCTGGGAGTTGATATTATCAAACTAAGGATATATGAACCGTCGGCTCTAACAATCTCCCCCTTTTGATAATATCAAGTCCCGTTCATGAGATATAATAATGAAGTGCATGATATAACAAATTTATATAAAAGATAATATTGAAAGCTCAAGTTTCAGGTTCTATATAGCTCCCCTATACACGCACTCCCCCTATATATGTGTTCTGCATGCTCCCCCTATCTACGTGCACACACTGAACGAAGCTCCCCCTACATGTGATCTACGCTTACCCATGACTCATGAACCATCTATTCTCCCCATTTGATATTATCGAAAGGGGATTGGCCAGACCACAAACACACACACAAGCACAGGAGACACGAAATGCAATATATAATGAGCTTAAGAAAGACAATAAACAATGCATGTTTAGAGAGTGAAGCAAGAGGCGAAAAACAATAGGGGTGACCAAGCATGAAATCAGAGATTATTAAGAATAGAGGTCACACAGATCAATGTAGTACGTAAAAATAGTTATAAATAACCATTCATAGTTATAAAAGATTGGACAATACAAGTAGACTAAGCACATAACGATGTAGAGTACAATGCTATAAGAGTTATAGAATTAATACAGAGGAACATTGTACAAGTCATGAATAGAAATCGTGTACGAGAAACGTACGTGCTATAAATATATAGTGTCGTGTTAGTCCAATTCTTATGCATGGAAGTGTTAGATAGAGCAATGACATGTAAACGTGTAGCATCTGAAGACAAACACCAAGTAGTGTGAACATTCATTACATGGTTTATCTCAGTAATTAACTATGCTATCGAGAGAGGAATAAAGTGAAAAATCACGTCACGTTGCTATCCATATTATACAATGGCTAAAACTAGGGGCACTAAGCTTAAGGTTCTTGTCCGTACACAAGATCGAAATGATTTTTTGGACCAAGGTGCTCATCCTCACAATGCTCATAAAGACTTATCAGGAGGAGTGAGTAGTGCTTGAGGGGTATCCTTGACACAAGGCTTGATAGCGTTCATTTTAATTTAGACGCGTTGGGCTATCAAATTTTACATTTAATGGTTCAAGGTCCCCAAATCATTCAAAATATACCCATATAGATAGATACTGTACAACCCCATATTCGCCGAGTGGGTTCAAAGAGCCTGGGACCTAGGTTTGGGTAGCTTTAAGCTAATTGGTTCAGGCAAGTGGATTAGGCAGAAGGGCTCCCACCTAGGGCTTGTAGGAAGGTTTGCGCCCGGGCCAGCAGGAGGCCCTCAGGGTTGGTGTTGAGTGATGCCTCTCCACTCAATGACCTAGTCCCTGGCATTGAGTGATGCTTCTCCACTCAATGTTGTAGTCCTTGACATTGAGTGATGCTTCTCCACTCAATGTCGTAATCCACTCAACTCCCTAGTCCCTGGAAGCGGAAGGGTTCCCGCCCAGGGCTTGCGGGAAGGTTCGCTCCCGGGCCAGCGGGAGGCCCTCAGGGTTTGCGTTGATTGATGCTTCTCCACTCAACTCCCTAGTCCCTAGCATTGAGTGATGCTTCTCCACTCAACGTCGTAGTCCCTGATGTTGAGTGATGCTTCTCTACTCAACATTGTAGCCCCTAGCATTGAGTTATGCTTCTCCACTCAATGGCTTAGCCCCTGGCGTTGAGCGATGCTTCTCCACTCAATGCCGTAGACCCTGGCATTGAGTGATGCTTCTCCACTCAATGCCATAGCCCCTGGCGTTGAGTGATGCTTCTCCACTCAACATCTTAGTAGGTCCTAGATGTAAATTTACCTGAATACCCTTAGAGGTCTACATTTAGCTCTTCAGAACATTGGAGTTTGGCTGTTGCAGACCAACCTTTTGTAATCTATAAATAGACCCGCAAGATACCTCAGAAGGCAAGCTTTCTCATTTTCTGAAGTCTTGCATTGCTTTCTGAGGTATCCTTAGCTTAGCACTTGGCTAAGAAGGGGAAGAACTCTAAGATCTTCTGGGTTAGTGGAGGTACCTCCGTGCTGTAGCCTAGGGTCAATTTCTTTGTTCCTTGTGGCTGTTCAAGGGTCTGGGTTTGGGATAAGTAGGTATTAGCTACACCCCAAGGTCCGAACTCTCGCTGTGGCCAGTTTTTGGTTCCAACATTTCTAGTGTGGTGAGCGTGAAGCGTAGCTGATAGAAGAAAATTTCAGGCTTAGTCTCATGGCCAGAGGTGAGGAGGAAGGAGCAGGCTCAGGAGGTTCTCCACCCCCGAAGAGTGGGGTGACATTGGAGATGCTGGAAGACTTCAGGCGAGAAGTCTTGCAGACCATCCACTTGGCATTCTCAGCAAGGAGCGAGTGGGCGATGCCTCAGGTTCCAGTGGTTGCCGCTCCGTAATTGGGGGAGAATTCTCACAGGCAGTGTCCTGGAAAGGAGGTTCCGATAGAGGTTTGAGAGAGGATGTCGCCGGGCTGGAGCTCTTCCCCGGGCAGGCTAGTGCTGATGGGCTCAGCGAGCCGAGATCCCGAGATGTACCCTCTCGGCAGGTGGTGTGCAGAAGCCCTTTTAGCGAGTTGATCATCTCGGCCCTGGTTCCATACAGGTTCTGAGAGCTCGACATGTCCTACTATACGGGCAGGTACGACCCCGTGCAGCATGTGCAGTGGTTCGAGGATATCGTTTCCATAAGGTAGATGTCAGATGACTTCAAGTGTCGTATCTTTGCCATCACTTTGAAGAAGAAGGCGCGGGACTGGTTCCATCAACTCCCTGCAAGCACTATTTACTAATATCATCCACGTAAATTTGGTCGTGATTCTCGTGCTTCACAAAGAGAGTGGTGTCTGCCCTACCCATCCTAAACCCATGTCCTAGTATAAAAGTCGTGAGCTGATAATACCAAGCACGAGGTACTTGCTTCAATCCATATAAGGCCTTTTATAACTTGTATACATGATTCAGGTAGTCAGCATTCTTGAATCTGAGTGGTTGCTCGACTTACACCTCTTCCTTAATATATCCGTTCAAGAATGCACTCTTAACATCCATTTGATATAATTTAATTTGTTTAAAACTAGCAAACGCTAAGAACATACGAATGGATTCAAGACGTATAACCGATGCAAATGATTCCTCAAAATCCACGCCTTCTATTTGCGAGAAACCTTGTGCCACCAACCTAGCCTTATTTCTAGTTATCCTAGAGTCACCATCAAGTCTATTCTTGTAAACCCATTTCAAAACAATAACTAGATGGCTATCCGGACGCTCCACTAACACCCAGACTTTACTTCTCTTGAATTGGTTTAACTCTTCAGTCATATCCAAGAACCACGATTTATCCTTTAAGGCTTCTGAGATGTTCTTGGGCTCAATTTCAGATAAGAAACACAAGTTCAAAAAAGATTCATGTAATGCCGATCGAGTTCTAATCCCATGTGTGGGCTCTTCTATTACTAGTTCTCGTGGATGCTCTTTTAAGAAATTTAGAGTAGTCGGAGGCCTATATTCATCTACATGAATTGGAACTTCATTCAACACTTCTTTCTCCTCACTCTTAGCTTCTAACTATACGTCATCATCAATTTCATCTTCGTTTTGCCAAAGAACTCCGGTTGGTGAATTTTCGTTAAAGTGGATGTGAGCCGATTCTTCAACAACTAAGGTTCGTTTGTTATAGACCCTATAGGCATGACTTGTACTAGAATATCCTAAAAGGATGCCCTGGTTTGATTTTTCGTCAAGTTTTCCTAACTGATCCTTAGTGTTTAGAATAAAACACAGGTAACCGAAGACTCTAAAATATGAAACTAATGGCTTCCTATTAAAATAGAGCTCATACGGAGTTAGCTTAAGAATGGGGAGAAGAATGACTCGGTTCATCACATAACATGCTATGCTAACCGCTTCAACCCAAAAATATCGAGGCAAGACAAACTCGACGAGCATTGTGCGTTCTAACTCTTGAAGGTGCGGTTCTTTCTTTCCACTACCCCATCTTGTTGTGGAGTGCGTGGGACTGAGAATTCAGGTTTAATTCCTAAGTTATTACAATAGTTTGTGAAATTTTCAATCTCAAATCCCCCCATGATCTGACCTTATGACTTTTATTTTTAGTTCCTTATCATTTTAGAGTCTAGTGCATAAATTAGGGAACTCAAGGAACATGTCGGATTTGTTCGAAAGGAAGATCGTCCAACAATAACGGGAATAGTCATCAATAAGAACAGAGGTGTATCATTTTCCACCTAGACTACATGTACTAAGAGGACCAAACAGATCCATATGAATGAGTTCAAGTGGTCTAGTCATGGAAATATCATTTTTACTTTTCAAAGAGGTTTTAATGAATTTCCCTTTTTGACATGGAGCACGTAAAGAGTTTAAACTACCGCTTAGTTTTGGAAGTCCACAGACAAGTTTATTTTTCGATAGTTTGACGATAAGTTTACTTCTGAGCATCCTAGTCTCATATGCCAAAGATCTAGTTCCTCATTCTTGGTAACTAAGCATTTCTAATCAGAAGCAGATATATCCTCAAAGCTAACAGTGTAAACATTATGGGTTCTTATGAGAAACAAGTAAAATACTATTAGTTTTAGCATCTATAATTTTACATGTGTTTATAGAGGATTCAAATATAACATTTAGACCCTTATCACAGAGTTGGCTAATAGAAATTATATTATGCTTAAGTCCATCTACAAACAATACATTAGAAATTGAGAATGTTTTGTTACCTATGGTGCCGATTCCAAGTATGCGTCCTTTGCTATTGTCCCCAAATGTCACCATGCCTCCCTTCTTCTTCTCCAGGCTAAGGAACTTGTCTTTATCACCTATAATGTGCTTGGAACACCCGAATTCCAAGTACCACATATTATCCTTATCTGTTGGGTATTGCATCCACAATAACCTAGATTTGTATGAAGTCACCCTTAAACTAATATGAATTAAGTTTGTATTTGATGTCTTTTCTAGTTGAGTGTTTGCAGGATATAATTATCAAGTGTAGACCAATGTTAGTCTACAATGATTCACCAAACACAGGACCATACAATGTAATTCCTCATTGTGCGATCCATGGTGTTGACTCATGTGTAGCCTCTCTATTGGGACACACTTTTTTTCAAGCACTAAAGCCATGAGAGAAAAGTTGGTTGCTGAATTTCTTGAAGAAAATAAGTTTTCAGATTTACAGAAACTTTCTAAGTATTTTTCTCGAGTAGGACCTTTTGTACTCGAGTAGAACTATAGTTTGTACTCGAGTGAGATCAATCATGTACTCGATTAGCATAAGCAGTTCTCGAGAAAGCCTAGTGCAGTTCTCGCGAAAGCCATATGTACTAGAGTATATCATAACTCTTCTTCTCGAGTTACTTTAATTCAAGCCAAAACTTTCTCCTAGTCTTTTTCTAGAGAAGCCAAAGATTTTTTCTCAAGAAGGCCATGCATAGTTCTCAAGAACCAAAAACCTTTTCTCGAGACCTTGAATTTTCTTCTCGAGAGTCAGAAATTTTTTCTCGAGAAACTTCCTTGTTCTCGAGTACCAGAATACTTGTTCTCGAGAGCAAAAATTTATTCTTCTCGAGTACATATTCTCATTCTCAAGATAGCTGCATTCCATCTCTACATTTTTCCAAAGTGCTTTTCTCGAGAACTTCACAATTCTTCTCGAGAAACAGAAAACATCTTCTCGAGTATAAGTGAGTCTCTCGAGAAATGTAGTACCGATTTCTGAATTTTTCTTAAGTCCCGACAGACATAATTTCAAATATGATTAGCTCTTGATTGGTCCACGTGGCATGCATTTGATGTGTTTATGACCGTTAGGCAAGTACTATAAAAGGTCTTATCAAAATTGTTTAACCCTAACCAGAGAAATTTAAAGTTTCTGAATATTTCTTAATTTCCAAATCGAGAAGCGCTGCTGATGCTGCTCTGTCATCTTCGCCGATCTTCTCTCTCGATCCAGAGATTCAGAACAAGAAGTTTCAAAATATCAAGCTTTTCGAAATCTCAAGATCTATTCCTTGATCGTGCTGATTCTAAAGTTCTCAGATCCAAGGTTTCTTAGATTTCTTCCTCAACTTTTCTAATAAGGGATGTTCAATATTTTCAAGAAAGAAGAAGTCGAGTTCAACTAGATCTGTGAAGATAAGATAATTTTTCTGATTGTAAATTCATTATATTATTGTAGGAGTTATTCTCCGAGTCTTATAGGAGTTTTACTCCGAGTTGTAGGAGATATTCTCCGAGTTGTTGTAGGAGTGTTTTTGCTCCGAATTGTAGGAACTTTGTTCCGAGTTATAGGATTGTTTTCAATCCAAGAGAATACTAGAGTAGCCGAGTCTAGTGCATTGCTAGATCGGTGAGGTGGAAAGTGGATGTACCCAAGATCGGGGAACCACTATAATTTTTGGTGTCACTTGTGAATGCTTGTTTACTTTCTGTACATCGCTCTTACAAATTTTTATTCCGCAAAAAGACGCAGAACTCACCTATTCACCCCCCCTCTAGGTGATTTAGGTTGACAACTTAAACATTTTTATTGTCCTTAGCCTGCCAACACACCAAAAAAGAAGATGATGGTAAAGATCTAGTTACCCAAGTTGTTCCACCCATACGATAGGTAGAAGACTTTGGTACCCAGACTTGCATAGATTTCTTGTTACCTTTTCTCAGACACAACCTAGATGTGTGACCAAACCTCTGAAAGTTTGCACACAAGGCATAGTCAGTGAATGCTACCTTTATCATGTTCTTAGAGCTCGTGTTTGAGGATGGGTATAACCCTTCAGAACTGTTAATCTTATTGTGTAGTTTCTTATGATTAGTTTTAGTCTTAGCTTGACTGTGATTGCCTCTTAGTGGTAGCATCGGACTTACATATCCTAGTCCAAATTTTCCAGATTCATGACACCGTGCACCCAACATGTTCAATGATTTTTGCCCTATGCCAAATTTCTGGATAACACAGTTGAGATCATGAATCTTCACCATTAGGGCGGTGTTCTCTGTAACTACCATAACACACCGATTGACGAACTATTGTTTGCCTTCCTATATCTTGGCAAAAGACATTTGAAGCCTTTTCTCTAAGACATTCTTTTCATTGATGAGATTATTGGTTTTCAACAATATCTTGGAGAGACTTGCTTTTTGATCTTCGATCATTGCCATCATGTGAGGACACTCTAGGCACTCGATCTTCTCTTTGCCACATTTTATTAATTCATTTTTTAGATTTTCTAAGTCCTTTTTAATTCTCTTGTTTTCATTTTGAATGAACTTCTTTTCATGTATAACACTATCTAGCTTCTCACATAGATGTTTATAAATCTCGAGAAGTTCATTATAAGAGGGTGGGGTTACCTTAGTGTCGCTCTAGACACTGGACTCATCGTCAGATTCATCTTGATATCTTCCCACGAGGCACAAATTTGCCTCGTCTTCACTTCTCGAGTCAGAGGTGCTTGACTCATCAGATCCATCCTCGTCCCAAGTTTGTGCCTTCAACACCTTCTTCTTCTCTTTGTGCCGGCTTTTCTTCTCCTTTTCCTCCTTCTGAAGTCTTGGGCATTCCCTCTTTATGTGCCCAGGCTTGTGATAGTGATAGCACTCAGGCTGAGACTTCTCATCATCGCTCTCCATCTCCTTTCATAGCTTGTTCCACCTCCTGGCTTCTTCATCTCCTCTCTTTAGGGATTTCTTGAATTTTCCCTACCTCTTGGGATTCTTCATGAACCTCTTGAATTCTCGGACATAGAGGATTTCCTCATCATCTTCCTCAGATTCTTCAACAGCCTTTCTGTCCCTTGTGGCCTTCAGTGCCAGCCCCTTCTTCTTTATCTCCCTGGGATACTCCTCAGCTTGAATCTTCAATTCAAGTTCATGTGTCTTCAAGTTTCCAACGAGGCTCTCTATCTCCAAGGTGTTGATATCATGTGATTCAGTAATTGCAGTCACCTCCAGGTTGAAGTGAGGAGGTAAGGATCGCAGGATATTCCTCACTAAATCTCCATTTGAGTAGCTCTTCCCGAGGGATCGTAAGGTGTTCACAATCTTGGTGAAGCATGTATACATGTTGTCCACTTCCTCGTCGACCTCATCTGGAATTGTTCGTATTCAGATTCGAGTAAGAACAACTTCGACTCCTTCACCTGCGAGTTAACTTTGTGAGTAAGCTTTAGTGGACGCCATATATCATAGGAAGTTTCACAATTATAGATTCTATTAAATTCAGTTTTATCCAATGCGTAAAATAAAGAATTCATTGCTTTGGCATTGTTCATACACCTAAGATTGTCATCGTCATCCCATTTATCATGTTGTTTGACCAAGATGGTATCACCTACGGTGGTAGTGGGTGTATTGCATTTCATCTCGATCATGGTCCACATGTCCATGATTTGATTCATCAGAAAGATTTTCATTCGTGTTCTCTAGTGACTGTAGTCACTCCCCATGAAAAGTGGGGGTCTACTCACACCCTGTCCCTCAGGAAATGCGTGAACCGTCTTTTTTGAAGTAACCTTCCTCTGATATCACTTGTTGGATCTAGTGGCCAACCTTAGGGGGGGGGGGTAAATAAGGTTTAACGACGACTGCTATAAATTTGAATTATTTCAACCCAGAAAAACTAGTTCAGGAAGCTATAGCGGGGTGCTAGGTAGCTAGAGCGCGGTGGTATGTCTCTGAACACGTTTTCCTGTGCAGATTCTCCTTTGGAGATCTATGCACTCTTCAGAACAACACAATCTAACAACCACATCAGTACATACAGGTAGAAAAACAGGAAATGAATTTCATTGTCAAACTAAAATCAACAATTATTTTCAGAGATTACAAAACTTGATCTCCGTGACGCCGGAGATCGAAGGCGGTGAATGAAAAACAACTTAGGGTTGTCTATACCGACCCGCTCCACGGACCGGTTGGCTCTCTCCCTTTCCCTCCAAGAAAGGTCTTCGAGCCGGCTCTTCACCTCCACGCGAGGAAGGGTCATAGAGCCCCGCTAGATCACTCGATCTAGACGTCCCTTCCCAGGGATGATTTCTCATAGAATCCTTCCCCGGATTCCGACGACCTTCCCCGGTCGATTTCCTTCACCAAAAGCAAAATAGAGAAAAAGAAAGAATACAATAAAAAGTTTAAAGGATTTAAAGCGATTAAAATCTCCCTCTTGATGAATCCTCCATCGAGCGATCCATGACTGATGCTTGAGATCTTCGTGTGTTTACAACCGGTCGTCTCTTCGTAGTCAATGTAGTTCTAGGCTCGCCGGAGTTCTTCGTTGGCAAATGGGAGGGAGGCAGTCTTCTTTTCCTTCGACGAAGACGGCGGAACAGATCACAAGCAAGGCGGCCGAACCCTAGGAGTCGTAGATCTCTATCTCTTTTTTTCTTACGTATCAACACAGAAAATGATGCACCTTTATATAGGTATTTGTGAAAATAGGCTGCCGCCGGTGGTAAAGCTATCTCCCGGCGGTAGGTTCACACGCTTGATGTTGACAGCTGTCCTCCAAATTTGGGAAAATATTCAAAACGAATATTTTCCTTTTTCCAATGCTAGCACGACGCGGTAGGTAGACAACGCCCGACGGTAGACCAATCTCAATGCACTCGACGCCTCTGTCTCAACACTCTCAATACCTCAAGCATTGAGTGAGTTACCGCGACGCGGTACCAATCTAGCGCCCGACAGTAGTTCTGTCTCGACTCTCTCGACGCCTCTGTCTCAATGCTCTCGAGGCTTTTAATACCTCTGGCAATGAGCGTTTAATGGGCTAGCGCGGAGCGGTAGAAAGCTAGTGCCTGCGCGGTAGGTTCTCATGAGCCTGGCAAATTAATTCATTGAGCTTGCGTGGGCGGTAGGACTAGCACAACGCGGTAGATTCCCGAGCGCTTTGTCCATTTAATTAAGGCTACCGCCCGACATTAGCTACTACCGCTCGATGGTAGGTTCCTTTGGAGGGCTCCTTGAATTTCTTAGACCTGTAAACCTACACACTCTACCAAACACAAAATGTAATCAAATACAACCTGGGAGTTGATATTATCAAACTAAGGATATGTGAACTATCGGCTCCAACACTTCTCCCCTCCCCCTTCCTCATCTCCCCAACATGTTCCATGCATCTCCCAGCAGTCGGAGCACCGTCGGAGCCACCGAAGCCAAGATCCAGCTCAGGTGGTGGCTGCATGATGTAGGACTTGCTTAGCATCGGTGGTGGCGCTGGGAGGATTCTACACCACCGGGGGTGTTAATCCCTGGCGGCGGAGGGTCGTGGTGCCACCGGAATTCGCCGCTCCAACAGCACTCGAGAAATGATAATTCTCAGTTTTATTTTCTATGACGGGGGTCGGCGGCGCCAGGCCGCCAAGCCACTGTCGGAGGGAAGTCCGAACCATAGTGTGCCAGTCGGGGGTGGTTACGTGGCCAAAAAAGCACTAGAGAGGTAGGGCGGCGTGACATCGTCGGGAGTTGATCAGCCGCGCCACCCCTCTCTTAGGTTGAGAATTTTCGGTGGTGGCCAGCAGCGCTGGTCCGAAGGACCACCTCCTAGAGGTTTGCCGGGCCCCGACAAATTGACCGAGGGCGGCATTGTGTCCTGACGGACACCAGGCAGCGGCGACAGAAGCCCGTAAGTTTCTGCCATCGGGATTGTCCCACCGCCATCTGATCTCCACTAGGAGATCAGATGGCCGTGATCTTCTTGAATCCCGCCCTCGCCTCAGCATCAGCTCCCCCCACAATGGATCAGTTCCAGATCCACTGTTGGGATAGAAGAACAAAATCACTTGTTCGGCTCCATCTCAGTCGCATGATTTATTTGATAATTGACTATTTGCAGACCATTTTGATAATAAAATTTTTGGGATATTTCTGAGGAAAATCTAGCCTCCTAGGAGAAAAGTTTTGAACATGAAAGCGTTGGAGTATGCGTTCCACACTCCTTGGTTTGAAAATAACAAATCCCAAATGCATTTGATCATAGTGTGTTTGTGGTGTGCAGATATAACAGGTATAACACTCTGATAATTTTGATGGGCAACATAAATAAGTTTTTACAAAGTTGAGCAATTGTAGGAGATAGTTACTATTACCCCGCGTTAGCATGATGACGTCAGCCATGACGTAGGCCACAATTCAGAACGATTACCATGATGCACATTATCAGAGATACCTCCTGGCGATATCGTGTTATCGCGACACGATAGTCCTACGACCGTACACTATTCCTTGCATCTCAGTGCGGTTATTGCATAGTGGGACACATGTCAACCATTAAAGTTATCACAGGTGATATCGCGCTACCGCCGCGTGATAGTGAAAAAACTATAAATGGGCTGAACTTCGGGACTTTGATGTTACACACCTCCAGGAGCCTTTATTTTGTGCATCTCTAGCCAGATAACTCTGTGGAACAAGAAAACTTCCTAAGTAATCGTCAAATCTCAAGAGCGAAGAAAGCACCATTCTTGCTTCTCATCTCCAACAATCTTCACAAGGATTTTTCGGCCACTTAAGCACTCAAGACCCGAGAGAGTTTTTATTCTTAGATTGTTTTGTCTTTTTCATTCTCTTTATAATCGGTAAAGAATTCGTAGCCTTTGAGTGTAGACTAGGCTCGTATATGGTTTAGGTGGAAATCGTTGTCATGTGTGCAGTGACTAGGTCAGTTGAGATCTAGGGGGTGTCTAATAGTTGTATTTAGAGAGAGATAGGCTTTAGTCGTCCGGTCCTTGGGAGAAGGACCGATAAATTCAAAAATGAGATTTTAATTTTTTCATCACAACCTCGATTTCAAGTTTTATTGAAATCTTTTGTTTGTAATTTTAATCACTTAAGAAATAAACATGCATTTCGTTTTATCATAAATTTCTAAGTAATTTGTTATAAATATTTGGTTGTGAATAAGCTTTCTCGATTCAAGAAAAATTTGGCTAAGTAATTTGTTAAATCAAAAATTATAGTTTTCCCTTATTCACCTCCCTTTAAGAGTGCCTCAAGATCCAACACTTGGTATCAAAGCGAGGTTTCTCCAAAAAGGTTTTACCATCGGGAGAAATAACGCATAATGATCACGCATTTTCTGAGGGGCAAGGAATTAGCAGACCTCCTTTGTTCATTAACACAAATTATAATTAATGGAAAACTCGAATGCGATGTTCTCTTATTGCATTAGATATAAATGTCTAGGGAATGGTAGAATAGTGTTATACTCCACCTGCAATGATAGTTGGAAGTGTTACTATGGAAAAACCGAAGGATAAATGAGACGATTTAGACAAACTTCGTTGCAAAAATAATGCTAATGCCATAAACACATTACTTTATGCATTAGATATAACTAAATTTAATAGAGTTTGTGCATGTGAAACTGCTTATGATATTTAGAATTTGCTGGAAGTTACGCATGAAGGTACATTGCAGGTGAAGGACTCGAAGTTGTTTCAATTGGAGTCAGAATTTGAAAAGTTTGGGATGGAGGTTGACAAAGACATGTATTCTATATACACTAGGTTTATAAAAATCGTCAATGACTTCAAAGTCCTTGGAAATAATTTCTCCAACGGAGATTTCGTAAGAAGGATTTTAAGATCACTTATCTCGAAGTTCAATCCGAAGGTGACCGACATCTCGAAATCACATGATCTTAAAAATCTTCAAATTGGGAGCCACATCGGAAATCTGAAAACTCATGAAGTAGAGTTTAAAATTCAACAACAAGAGTATAACTTGGAGCCAAAGAATAAGACATTGGAATTGAAGTATAAGAAAGAAGTTGAAAGTGAAACAGATGAAGATGATGAAGAGGATGAGGAGAGTTTGTTTGTAAGGAAATTTAAGAGGTTTATGAGGAATCCAGAGAGAATAAATTACTTCAAGAAGTACTTTAACAAAAAAGATTATGGAGTTAAGAAAAGTAGAGGAAAAGTCGATGCTGAGGAAGATGAAGAGCGCCCTCCACCAGAGTGCTATTATTGTAGAAGGATTGGTCATATTAGAATTAAGTGCCCAAAGTATCTAAAAGAGCAAAAAGACAAGTGACACGACAAAAAGAATAAGAAGAAGGAGTTGAAGGTATAAACTTGGGATGATTCATCATCTAAAGATTCAAGTGGTTCAGGTTCATAAGACAATGAGGAAGCCAACATATGTTTTATGGGAAAAATAAATTTACCATCTGAAGATGAATGCAGTGTCCAAAGCGACATTGAGGTAACTCCTCCTACTTATGAAGAATTATATTATGAATTTGTACAAACTTACAAATTTTTTGAAAAAAGTCTTAAAGATATTTATTTATTGAAATTTTAAAATAAAATTTTATTAAAAGAAAATAAAAAATTATCAAGTGAATTGAAAGTGCTTGGGAAGGAGATGGTCACTTGTCAAGAGTGTGATCACTCTTCGAAAAGGATAAAAGAATTAGAAGAAGCTCTTATTAAGTCTCAATCCAAAGTAGATTCTCTTAACAAAGAAAAATGAGGCTTAGAGAGAACTTTAAAATCTTCTCAATCTCAAGTAGAAAGTGGTAAAAAGGCATTTATAAATCGGTGTTGAAAGTATCGAGTGTCTACCTAAATCACTTAGAGGGGGTGAATAGGTGAGTTCTGTGTCTTTTCGTGGAATAAAAACAACTTAAAAATTAAGCACACAGAACACAGAGATTTATAGTTGTTCCCCGAGTTGGGTATGTCCACTGTCCCGCCTCGCCTATCTACAATGAAGGGCTAGATTTGGCTACTTCACCTTTATCTCAGATTACAAAGAATCTTACACCTCGGAGCCTCAACTCATACAACTCGGAGACAATGCTCCTACCACTCGTAGAACAACCTCTCCTACAACTCGATCCAAACATGGATCTACAACTCGATCCAAATATGTATATACAACTCGGAGGGAAACCTCCTACAAAGGTAAAAAATATTTACACACTAAAGATTCACAAATTATTTTATTTCGATCTAAGTCTTCTATCTGTCATTCTTCGAAAATGTTGATCTTGAAAGTCTTGGAGAACATGGAAAATCTGAATGTATTGAAGACTTTGATCTGGAATCAAGGATCAACTAGATCTGAGAGAATCAGAAGCTTTAAAAAACAATGATCCAGTCGATTAGGTTGAAGATGATTGAATCGTGCAGTACAGTTGTCGGCCGAGCGGAAGTCGTGAACTATATACGAGAGCCGACGAAAAGTTTTTGATCGGAATGTTTCTTTATTTGAGCACAATTATGGTTGATGAAAAATCCACCCTAAATATATATAGGAAGCTTCCTTTGCAACGGCTAGAAAAGTTATTCCATACCGGGAAGGTCGCGGGTTACTGTACATGTCGATCGAGAAGAATGAACCGAAAATTTTAAATCAGGAAGAAAATAACCCTAAGTATAATTCGTCAAGTATCGTCGAGTATGGTCGAGTATACTCGTCGAACTGCATGTGAATCTCGACGAAAAACACTTGGACAAATTCAGCCCGATCGAACTTATCACTCGACGCTTTGCAGAAGATATACTCAACGAATTCAACGAGTATCGGCTGACCTACTCGACGAATTCGATGAGTATTGGCTGGTATACTCGATTAATTTGACGAGTATCGACTGATACACTCGACGCATTCGCCACATGAGCTAGCCGATATTTGACGAATCTTACATAGAAAAATTCTAGAGAAGTAAATTCGAAGACTAAAGGTATACCCAATGAGTCTTGACAAATTCAGTGTGTATAGACATGTATATTCGACGAATTCGACGGGTATCAGAAGATACACTCGACGAATTCGATGAGTATACTTGATGATACTCGATGAGTTTTACTTAATTAATTTTCCAAGTATCAGAGATTTTACCTAAAGTAAAATACAACGAATTCGACGAGTGCCAGTTGGTATATACGACGAATTCGACGAGTATCAATGAGTATACTCGATTAATTTGACGAATATCCCTTACGATACTCGACGAATTTTACTTAGGTAAATTCTATTCTTCTTATTCCAAGTCCTTGTCCTTCCTTGATTCTTATAATGCAATTGGATTAAAGTACACCCCAATAGAAAGATTACACGTAAGTCAACACATTGGCCTACACAATAAAGGATTATGTTGTATAGTCATGTGTTAAATGACCCACTGTAACCTGACATTGGGTTGTACTTAGCAATACAGTCCTGCAAGCATATAACTAAAATAGAGCATCAAATACAATCTCAATTCATCTTAGCTTAAGGAGAACCTTCTTCAAATCAGGGTTATTGTGGATACAATACCCAACAATCTCCCCCTATTTGAAGAAGTCGAACCCTACAAGCTAAGGTGAATTGTACACATAATAATAATAAAGCATAGAATGAATAAGACATATGAAATTAATAGTAAAGCGCATTCCCAATCAAAACATTTAAATTATATATATCTATAAAAGAGTTCTTAAATGGGGAAAATAGTGTCTACAATTATCAACAAAATAACACATCAAGCGGGTTTGCCCTTGCTCTTCTGACTCTGCCTTTCAAAATATGCTTTTGGCTTCGGGTAATATTTTGGCAGAGCTGGAGGCGCATTAGGATCATCAAATTTGTACTTCCTGAAATGTATTCTTCATTTAGTGTTTGTTACCTCATGCTTGTGCAATTCTTCTGTACTGTAATGGTCCCATCTGCTTTCATTTGCCAGATCCACTAATGTAAAGTTATCTAGGATGATGCCTTTGGAAGTTGGACTCCATACTTCAGCCATTTCTCTATTTGGATCAGTCTTGACAGAAGACGAGCTTTCACCATATTTTATCCTTTTCTGAGTTGGTTGAGGTATGTCTTCAACTATCTTAACTTATGAATGGGTAGCAGCAGCAACATGTTCTATTTCAAATTGAGGAAATCTTGAGTATTAGTCTAATACTGAGAATAATCCTGAGCAGGAACATCTACTGGAGTAGGCACTATAGGTTTAGGAATTCTAGCTTGAGTCTGACAATGTCCACCAAATAACTCATCATGAAGCCAACTAAAATTATCAAAATTATAGAGGTTGACTCCCTTAAATTTTTCTACCATGGCTGCTTCAAGGGCTGTCACCTTAGCTTTCAATGCATCCTCCCCTTTCGGACTTCTTCTAGTACCTTGGCTGCTATGGCATTGGTATAGTAGACCATTTGGTTGTCGAAGTGGTTCATGACTACATTCTGGGCATTAATGACTATCTTGGCATTCTCATCAATATTCTGGAG
Source organism: Platanthera zijinensis (assembly GCA_039513925.1). Classification (NCBI taxonomy): domain Eukaryota; kingdom Viridiplantae; phylum Streptophyta; class Magnoliopsida; order Asparagales; family Orchidaceae; genus Platanthera; species Platanthera zijinensis. The sequence goes on along the minus strand of CM077085.1, from coordinate 177,682,781 downwards.
GGCATTAAGGTTGCTTTTTAGACCAGCCATCATGTGAACAATTGCCTGACCTCCTTAGACAAACCAAGAGTCCAGCTTGCCATCAAGCTTGTCAAAACGCACCTTGATCTCCGCAAGGCTGTTGTTCATGTCTTTCTTAGTCTCCTTGACTTTCTTCATCACTTTATTTAAGGAATGATCAAAATGCACTGATTGCTTAGCCATCAGTGCTTCGATGGATTTCAGAATAGATACATCTACACTGGTAGAAGGAAGGAGTGTTTGTAGCTTGTACACTGGGGGGGGGGGGAGGGATATCTTCACTTCCCTCAGAGTCACTAGAGGACTCTTCTATGGCAGAGATATGATCTCTGGAAATAATCTCTATAGCAGGAGACTCGAGAATAGGAGGATGCACTTCTGCATCTCCTTCCTGATATAGATATAAATATTTGTTTAGATCTATATCTTAAATTGATGTAGATCTAAATGTTTGTTTAGATCTAGATCTTTTCCCCAATGATTTTGAATGTTACAAAATTCATATTTTCTCATCAAGAACATGATAAACACCTTTGCATCAAAATAACATCGCTAAAAATAATATGATATTTAGTAAAATGAAAACTTGCAAGAGACGTATCCAATTCAAGATGTAAGATTAAAATCTAGTAAAACATTACCCCGATAAGAAGAGAACCGAAAGATTCAAATCGCCTTTAAAAAAAAAAAATTAAAATAAAGAGGATAATCATATGTAAGAAATACAAGCGATTAATTCAAAATTTTCGTAGATCACACCAACTTATTTTTTTACCAAAATTACTAGTAAGAAGAAGATTTAGAAGAATTTCACACCAATAAAGAGAGATAGAAGTAAGTTACCCAATGAATCTCACAAAGGGGTTGCAGAACATCACACTACCACAGGTCCCACCGGAGTCACACCGGAGAGGGAGGCCACTCCTCCAAGGAGAGATGACCAAGAAAATCTTCCTCTAAGAGAGAAGGAAGGGGTGGCATGCCAAGAGGAGGCTAAATTTGAAATTCTCAAATAACTTTTTTCATTAGGTTTTCTCTCTCAAAGGAGATATAAATAGTGTGACAACATCCTCTCACAACCGTTCATCATAAAGATAAATCGTGGCCATCCAACATATTTGGCCAATTAAAAAATGTAGGAATTAAACTACAATAAAATAAAGATTCAAACCAATATGAACTAAGAGGACTTATGGTTTGTCCAAGTTGGTTCAACCAAAATAAAAATTGTCTTAGCATAATAAGTAAGAACATAGTTTGAATAATTTCTATAAGCTAAATTTAAACTAGTTATTCTTCAGTGTCCGAGGGTGTAGATTGTAGTGGCTCGAGCCTTCAAATGAATCCGGTTCACCAATAGGCACAGGGTCGGCTCCATCAATCCTCCCCCTCTCAGAAGTACTCATCACCTGTGAGTGTTCCATGCAGTATTGTTGTAGTAGTGCATCATCAAGCCTTTCCAACTCTGCTATAGTAATCCATTAATCATCTGAGATGGGTCGATCCCTCAATTGAACAAGGTAGTGATGAATGCCACCATCAGCCGTACTAATAATTTCATCATCCAAAATCCTGTTAGGCACAAAGGAAGTTCTTGGAAACCTTGGAAAAGCATTAGAAATAGTGGAAATATCATCATGTATAATGTGTCCATGTGCAACAACTGAAGGATCCGCAGTAGAATTATGCTCCGAAATAAACTCACTTCCCACCCCAAGAGATGTAGTGTCAGTAGAAGAAGAAAAGGGGGGACAAAGTAATTTAGGTGGTGGTGATAAATAAGGTGTTAAATCAAAAATATTTAAAATAGGAGATATTCCCCAATCAACTGGCAAGTCTAAAAAAAGCATTATCACCTAATTTTTTTAGAATTTTAAAGGGACCTGCCCTCTTTTTGGCTAACTTCTTTATTGTGACGGATGGCATCTGTTGAGGGATTAAGCGCACTAAAACCAAATCTCCAACATTGAAAATACGATCTCTTCTATGCACGTTAACATTTGATTGATAAAGATCATATGTAGAAGCTAACTTTATTTGAATGTTTTTATGTAAATCATGAATATGTTGAGCAAAATCTTGTGCAAATTGACTGGATTGTATGATGGTGGCAATGGAATCATGTCAAGAGGCACAGGTGCTTTGTGGCCATGAACAATTTCATTGGGAGAAATACCAGTAGATCTATTTTTTGAATTATTATAAGAAAGTTGGGCATAGATCCCAAGTACCCTTGTGGTCTCCCACCAGGAATCTCAAAAGATATCCTAAACTTCTATTAACAACTTCGGTTTGCCCATCCGTTTGGGGGTGGTAAGCCGACGAGAATAGGAGTTTAGCACCCAACAATTTCCAAAGTGTTTTCCTAAAATAACTTGTAAATTTAACATCCCTATCAAAAACTATTGTTTTTGGCACACCACGATGGCTAAAAACCTCTTTAAAATAAATATTGGCCATGTGAGATGCATCACTAGTCTTGCTACATGGAATAAAATAAGACATTTTAGAGAATCTGTCCACAATAACTAAGATGGAATCATGCTTACGAAAGGTTGGAGAAAGTCCTAGGATAAAATCCATACTTACATCTTCCCATGGAATGGACAGGATAGGAAGAGGTGTGTATAACCCAGCATTTATTTTATTACCTTTGGCAAGTTGGCATGTTCTACAACTTTTAACAACTTTGCCTACAAGAGATTTCAATCCGGGCCAAAAAAATTATCTTCTACTAAATAGGGTGTCTTATCACGACCAAAATGTCTACCAAGGCCACCATTATGGAATTCCCATATGAGAAAGTGTCGAATAGAAGAACAAGGAATGCAAAGTTTAGAACCTTTGAAGAGATACCCATCTCTAATGTAATAATCAGAAATTATATTAGGGCATTCACTTATAACTGTCAAATAGATGTCTTGAAAATCCTTGCATTCAACATATTCATTTTTAATTCTCTCAAATGTAATAACATTGACTTTCATTGTGGTTAATAATAATGATATACGGCTAAGAGCATCAGCTACACGATTGTGACAACCCTTGAGGTGTTTTATATTAAATGTGTATTCTTGGAGAAAAGAAACACATTTAGCATGTCGTGTGCTAATCTTGTGTATGGAATTGATGAACTTAAGTGCTTCATGATTAGATAAGAGTACAAATTCTTTAGGAAGGAGATAATGTCTCCAGTAACGAAGACTTTGAACTAAAGCATAAAATTCCCTATCATAATTTGAATAATTAAGCTTGGGACCTGTAAGTTTCTCACTAAAATACCCAATTGGATGCCCCTCTTGGCTTAAAACCCCACTAATACCTGTCCCTGATTCATCATATGATATTTCAAAAACTTTATTAAAATCTAGCAAGTGAAAGACATGAGCTTAAGTCATCTTATATTTTATAGTTTTGAATGCAAGAGCAGCAGATTTAGTCCAAACAAATTCACCCTTCTTCATGCACTATGTGATGGGGGCCATAATGCTACTAAAATCAAGAATAAAATGTCAGTAAAAGGTTGCTAATCCATGGAAACTCCACACATATCTAATGTTCTTAGGTTCAGGACATTCCTTAATGACTCTAACCTTTTTAGGGTCCACTTGGATACCTTCAGAGCTCACAATATATCCCCAAAATACTACATATTTCACTAAAAAGGTGCACTTTTTGATATTAAAAAATGGTTTCTCTTTGCGAATGGGAGTAAAGATAGTTTTCAAATGAGAGAGGTGGTCAGAAGTAGAGGTGCTGTATACTAAAATATCATCAAAGTAAATCACAACAAATTTACCCATAAAGGGTTTGAAGATATGAGTCATCATACGAGAAAATGTGCTTGGGGAATTTGAAAGACCAAATTGCATTACTAGCCATTCATATAAGCCCTCTTTTGATTTGAATGATGTTTTCCACTCATCCCCTTCTCAAATTCGAATTTGATGGTAACCACTCAGATCTAGTTTTGAAAAAAGAGTGGCACCTATAAGCATATCCAATAAATCATTTAAACAAGGGATCGGGAAGCGATATTTAATTGTAATTTTATTAATGACGCGACTATCAACACACATCCTCCAAGTGCCATCTTTTTTTGGTGTAAGTAATGCGGGGACTGCACACAGACTCATATTATTTCTTATGAAGCCTTTATCTAAAAGATCGGAAATTTGATTTTGTAATTCTTGATGTGCTAGAGGGATTAATCTATAGTGTGATAGGTTGGGCAAATACGGTCCAGGAATGAGGTCTATGGCATGTTGGATATCCCTAAGTGGAGGTAAATAAAAAGTTCGCTCATTAGGATAAACATCTTTATATTCTTCAAGCAATTCTTTAAATTTTGGCGGCAAACATCAGTATTTTCTAAAACACCAGAAGATTGTAGTAGATTTAAGGCATAGACAATGCCACCAGAAAAGGTATCACGTGAAAATTCATTTCTACTGATCAAGCTTAATGTTTTTTTCTCAGTAGGTAGTGATGTGTCTTTTGTTTTGCTAGAGAGATCTTTGGGCTGAGTTGGCTTTAGAGTAATTTTATTTCCATTAAATTTATACTCATATTTATTAGCTCTCCCAAAATGAGTAACATCGTGATCAAACAACCAAGGGTGACCCAATAAAATATGACAAGCATCCATAGGGATGACATCACACCAAATTGTATTAGAGTACTCTTTAAAGGTCAATGGGACAAGTCATCTATATATGATTGGGATAGATGTTATATTAAACCACGCAACTTGATATGGATTTGGGTGAGGTTCAGTGGTAAGTTTCATTCTAACAACTGCATTTTCAGATACAACATTCATACAACTTCCACTATCTATGATTAATTTGCAAAATTTCTTGCCACTCCTAAAGTTTAAAGAGAAAATGTTAGTTCTTTTCCAATCATAAAATGTACGAGGGGTGTCCAAAATACGACGCATGACCATAATATTGAAATCATCTTCCATATCACTAGGTACCCCTTCAGATTCAGACTCATCAGTAGCTCCATATACATAATCAGATGGTTCGCTAGATGGTTTGAGCAAAGTTAAGGCTTTCTTTTTGGTTGGGCATTCTACTGCATAATTTCCTTGTAATCCACATGCATAACATGTATTATTTTTAGTAATTTTACCTACAGGGATGTGTTCACCATTAGAGGTTTTTGCATTTTTAGCCATGATGACAATCGTGTTTTGATCAGTAGTTTTATATTTTCCCTTGTCTTTATAAGACAGAGTGGATGTATTTTGAGAGGAATTGCTCCTATTTTGATTATTTTTAGGTTTTGACTTGAAGACAAGATGTTTACTATATCAAGAGCAGCATTAAAAGTAGTGTTCAAGTATGTATGACCATATCGAAGGAGATTTCTTTGCACATCAAAGTTAAGGCCTTTACGAATCCTAGATAGGGTTACTTTATGCATCTCTTGTACCTCACACCTTACCTTTTATCTTTCAAATCTCCCATATATTCAGCTACAGATTTATCACCTTGCCTTAGGGTGGCTAACTCATCAAACATTTGTGTGCGATGATAGTCTGGAATGTACAACCCCATATTCATTGGGTGGGACCTAAATGCCCGAAGGACCAGGGTTGGGCTAGCCTTGGGCTAGTTTTAGGCTAGAAGCCGGATCAGACAGGTAGATAGCCAAGAGGGTTCTCTCCCGGGGCATGCGAGAAGGCTTGCGCCTAGGTATGCGGGATGAACTCAGAGTTGGCGTTGAGTGAGGCTTTGCCACTCAACGCCCTGCAGTTCTTAGCGTTGAGAGAGGCTTTGCCACTCAACTCCCTTTTGCCTTTGGCGTTAAGTGAGGCTTTGCCACTCAATGCCCTGCAGTTCATGGCGTTGAGTGAGGTTTTGCCACTCAACGCCCTTTCGCCTTTGGCGTTGAGTGAGGCTTTGCCACTTAATGGCCTGTAGTTCTTGGCATTGAGTGAGGTTTTTCCACTCAACGCCATTTCGCCTTTGGCGTTGAGTGAGGCTTTGCCACTCAACGCCCTATAGTTCTTTCCATTGAGTGAGGCTTCGCCACTCAATATCCTTTCTCTATTGGCATTGAGTGAGGCTTTGCTACTCAATGCCCTGTAGTTCTTGTCATTGAGTGAGGCTTTGCCACTCAATGTCCTTTCGCCTTTGGCATTGAGTGAGGCTTTGCCACTCAACGCCCTTTTGCTCTTAGTATCGAGTCCTATTTCTCCACTCAGCACTCTCAGTGCTTTGCGGCTTTCCCCTAAGTTTCGTATAGGGCAGGAGGAAAGCTTACAGATTAATGGAAGGGATTTCACCCAGCAGGGTCTAAAGGTAAATTACTAGGATGACCTTGGGTCTGCATTTAGCTCCTCAAAATAGCGAAGTTACACTATTGGCAGCTCAAGTTGGGCTGCAAATATCCTTTTATAACAGCGGAGTTATGCTGTTGGCAGACCGACATTGGGAGCCTATAAATATGACCCACAGGGTACCTTAGAAGGCAAGTTTCACATTTTCTCAAATCAGTTAGTGATTTCTGAGGTACTCCTAGCCCAGCAATTGGCTAAGGGGGGAAGCGTTCAGAGATCTTCCGGGTTAGCGGAGGGACCTCCCAGCTGGGTCTTATGGTCAGTTCTTGGTTCTTTGTTACTAGTCAGGGGTCTGGGTTTGGGAGAAGTAGGTCTCGGCTACACCCCAAGGTCCGAAATCTTATTGAGGCCAGTTTTTGGCTTCAACATTTATGGTGCGGTGAGCATGGACCGTAGTTGATAGAAGAAAATCTCAGGCTTATTCTCATGGCTAGAGATGAGGAGGAAGGAGCAGGATCAGGAGGTTCTTCACCCCAAGCGAGCGGGGTGATGTTGGGGATGCTGGAAGACTTCAGGCGGGAAGTCTTGTAGACCATCCACTTGGTATTCTCGGCAAGGGGCGAGTGGGCGATGCATCAGGTTCTAGTGGTTGCCTCTCCGTCGTTGGGCGAGAACGCTCTCGGGTAGCGTCCCAGAAAGGAGGTCCTGATAGAGGTTGGTGAGAGGGATGTCGCTGGGCGAGTGCTCTTCCCCGGGCAGGCTACCATTGATGGGCTCAGCGAGCCGAGATACCGGGATGTGCCCTCTCGGCAGGTGGTGGGCGAAAGCCCTTTTAGCGAGCTGATCATCTCGGTCCTCGTTCTAGACGGGTTCTGAGAGCTCGATATGTCCTACTACACGGGCAGAGACGACCCCGTGCAACATGTGCAATGGTTCAAGGATGCTATTTCCATAATGCAGATGTCGGACGCCTTCAATTATCGGCTCTTTGTCATTAAGCATAAGCCAGAGGAGATGCTGGGACGCTATGTTGATAGGTTCCAGGAGGAGATTTTGTAGGTCTAGGAGATGTCGGGGTACACCATGATACTCGCCTTCACCCCCGGGTTGAGGTTGAGTTTCTTTATCATGGAGCTGAAGAGAGTACCCCCCTCTCTTTCGAGGATTTGATGGAGAGGGAGGCAAAGGAGATTGAGATCTAGGCGGCTAACCCGGCGTTCGTAAAGAAATTAGCCAAGTTGGCAGAGGAGGTTGTGAAGGAGTCAGGAGCAGGAAGACCGAGAGAGCAGAGAGAGGAGGGGAGGAGAGAGGAGCCCAGAGGTTAGGGGAATCAAGGGGAGCACCCGAGGTGGGGGCGCCAGGTGCCAAACAATCAACTCGACTGGAGGCAGCAGAAGTGGCAGGACTAGGGCCAGCGGAGAGGTTTCCATGGAGGAGACAACTGCCAGGGGGGTCAGGGCTAGTTCAACCCTCCAAGCTAGAGGCAGGGTCAGGGACCCCCTCTCCCCGATCCACATCAAGCTATGGAAATAGCCCAGGAGAGGAGGAGGAGAGGTAACCTGATGAGGTGGCAGGAAGGCAGAGCGGGGCTACCTTACTGTGACTTCCACCGGGAGGAGGGTCATGCCACGACCACGTGCCCGAGGTTCCTGGAGTTGAGGGGAACTAAAAAGCAACAACAGCAGCAACCCTGACGGGAGGTGCAGATTGAAGAGGTTCTGCCAAGGGGAGAAGAGGATAGGTGCGAGGACCGGGCTAATTTCAGAGCCTGAGGAGGGATCATGGTGATCCATGGGGGGGGGGGGAGTTGAGGCTGCCCGCAAGGAGAGCCTTCACACCATGTACCGCTAGAGCGTTTCTTCGACGTCTCTAACTCCACACCCGGAGTAGAAGATTACCTTCTCCAGGAAGGACATGCTGGATGATGAGGATCCTTTTTACGACGCATTGTTCATCCAGACCGGGATCGAGAATTTTGTTGTCTCTCAGATCCTCATTGATAACGACAGCTCGGTCAATGCCATCTTAAAGAAGGAATTTGACGTGATGAAGGTGGAGTCCAAGAGGGTCTTGGCCTCGGATGGTCCTCTCTTTGGATTCTCAAGAGAGAGGATGGAGGTGGAAGGAGGAGTAGGATTCCATGTCACCCTAGGAGGACAGTCCAGAAATTACAGGTTCATCATCGTGGATGCTCCTAGCAGCTACAATGCCATCTTCGGATAGCCCCTCATCAGCGCCTTCTACTTCATGCCCTCCACCTTCCATTAGTGCTTGAAGTTCAGCGCCGATGGAATCCAGATCAGGGTTCGAGGAGACCCCAGGATGGCAAGGGAATGCTATGTCACCGCAGTGAACTCCATATATTGGCAGGAGGGAGCCAAGGAAATGGAGAGGATGATGGAAGAGGTGTCCTGGAAAGAGGCCAGGGAATAAGCAGAGAAGATGGGGCGAAGTAGGGAGAGATTCGCATCCAAGTGGTGGCAGTGGAAGAGGTTCCATAGGAGCGGGCCTCAAGTCATACCAGGAACAGTGATGACTGGAAATGTTCCTACCAATAAATTATGTACGCACATCCCTTTTATAAATAATAAATCTTTTGGTCTTTCAGACCCTTTTTGCAATAGAATTTGTGACAGATCATATTTATAAAGTAAGTACCAAGCTTTCTCCTACTCTCAGGCTCTCACCTAACTAGTAGGGCAGGGGTCCTCAGTAGACATTATTGTAACTCTGGAACTAAGTCCCGAGCTTTCTCCTGCTGTCAGGCTTTCACCTAGCTGGCAGGGCAGGGGTCCTCAGTGGACATTGTTGTTGCCCTGGAGCCAAGTCCCGAGCTTTCTCCCACTGTTAGGATCTCACCTAGCTGGCAGGGTAGGGGTCCTCAATGGACATTGATGTTGCTCTAGAGCTAAGTCCCGAGATTTAACCCGCTGTCAGGCTCTCACTGAAAGACTTAATTACAAATCCTAATCACCTAGAGGGGGGGGGGGGGTGAATAGGTTCTAATTTTTCCTTTAATATTTTTAGGAAATTTAACAGATCTTGTTTGGCATAAACAAAATAAAACATAGTACAAAACATTCACAGCACAGAGAACACCAGTTTTATAGTGGTTCCCCAAGATATGGGTATGCCCACTTTCCCCCTTTGCCTATCCAGCAGATTACTGGATTCAGCCTAACTTCTTTCCTCTTTCTCAGATCCAAAGATCCTACAACTCAGAACCAAAATGGTTCCTACACCTCAGACTTTTGCAAGTCCTACCTCAGATCCTTCCCAGAATCCTACCTCAGGCCTCAGCCCTTATCTCTAGGCTTACAACTCAGACTACACAAGTCATATTACTAAGGCTCACAGCCCTACCTCAGCCTTTATAATTATAGGCTTACAGCTTAGATCTATAATAGATCCTACAAGAAATTATGTGATAAAAAAGATTACAAAAGATATCACCAGATAGATCCCCATATTGATGTTCTTTTTGATAAGTTCTTGATCTTCAGTCCCAACAAGACTTAGTTGTTTCAAAGTTTCTTGATATAAAAAAATAAGGTTGGACTGTAGTTGATGTAGAAGTTGAACCACTGTCAGCTCCTTCCTTGAATTCAGAATGAGATCTGAATCTTCTATGCAGAATGTTCTGGATCTGCCTTCTCAAAGGGTTTCCTCTTTTCTTGTTATGAATTTATTCTCTCGTAGTTGTTGGCCTTCACTGTGTTATCGTTATTGTTAATGATTAGCCCTTTATATAGAGATTCCTCATGGTTACTGGCTGATCCGGTTTGTAACAACCTTCTGACAGTTCTAACAAAGGTGTCAGACCTGTTGGTAATGACAGCTGTCAATCCACCAGTCATGACAGTTGAATCCTTAGAGACTTAACAACTCAGCATGATCCACTCAACAATCTGCTCCACCTGTGTCGACATAAGTAGACTAAGTATCGACAAAAGTAGACTAAGTGTCGACACAAGTCTTAATAATGTCGACACAGTACTCCATGTGTTGACATAGTCTTTCTTCTGCTCTTCGACACATCTTCTATTTGTATGTGTTTACACAAATCAAGTGTGTCAACACAACTGCTCCTAGTCTCGACATAACTGCAGCAGACAGATGGCGTTGAGTGTATGTCCAGCTGTCGAAACAAGCCTTCAACCCCGGTATAACTATTGCCATAAAATGGAGTTGAGTGTGTGTCTAGCTGTTGCTGTAAGACGGCGTTGAGTGTGTATCTAGCTGTCGACACACACCTCCTTCAGGTGTCGACACAATTCCTGAGTGTCGACACATGCCTTTCTTCTAGTGTTGACATAACTCCTGGGTGTCGACACAGCCTCTACTTTAGGTGTCGACACAATGCCTTTGGTGTCGACAAAATTATGGGTGTCAACACAACTACTTCTTTAGTTGTCGACACAACTTTGTTAGATGTCGACATAATTCCTGCCTTAGGTGTCAACACAATTCTGGGTGTCGACACAGTTTTGCTTCTAGTGTCGACACTTGTACTTAGAATATTTTTCTTCCACTTCTTAAACCTGCACAAGGAAACTTAAAACATCCATCAAATACATATTGATGTATATCATTAACTAAGATGAGGCTTCTCCAAATCTGGTACATACTTCTAGTGTACCCAACAATCTCCCCCTATTTGGAGAAGTCATAACCCATAGTCAAAGATATATACCTCTCATGACAAAACACATACAACATAGATGTACATACATTCCAGTGCAAGTAAACATTCAAACAATGTAAAACAATCTAAAATAAACAGTAAAACTGATTTTATTAAGCAGAAAATATTTGTTTTACATGTTTTATCTTAGAGCAAAAATCAAAAAGTTACATTGTTCCTTATCATAAGCCTATCTATTCTAAGATTTGCTAGGCTCCCTTATCACAATGCCTTGACCATACTTTATCTTTGCCTTCACAGTTGGTTCTGTAACTTCAGCAGGCTTCTTTCCTTTAAGATCATTTTTCTTTAGTTCTTCAGCTCTTATTCTTTGCCTTTCAAAGTAGTGAAAGGGCTTTGGAAAATACTTGCTGGGCTCTATAGCATTTGTAGGTAGCTTCCCAGCTTTTGCACTCCTCCTGTGCTGAAGAATGGCTTCCTGTATAGCTTGATATTTATGCCACTTCTGCTCTGAGTACCACTTACCCCTATCATGGGTCTTGTCCTTAACAGCCTTCCATGTAGTAAGAATGATGTTCCTTGATGTAGGGCTCCATTGCTCAAAGTCTGGCTTTAATTCAGCCTGTTCTCTGAATCTCTTCTTAGATAGCAATTCTTCCCTTTGAGCTTCTTTGGCAGCCTCTAACATTTCAACATTCTCAATAACCACTTTCTGTGCCTCTTGTGGAGGGCTGTACATTTTCTACACTTGGTCATGAACCATCTCAAAATTAGCAGGAGGATATATAACCTGAGCAACTTCTGGCTGATCTCCTTCAATATATGCAGGTTGTATTCCAGATTCAGCCATATTATCATCATCACATAAAGGAGGGAAGACAAGAGTAGCTCTGATGGTATTGGAAACCCATTTGGCATGCTCAGAACTAGCTTGGACTAACACTCTCTCCCCCTTTAGGACTTATATTTCAACATGATCTCTGAGATCATCCTTGTGAAATCTGACTTGACCTTCCAGATGATCAATCCGTTCTCTGTAGTAGACCCCAAATTTAGGAATTTCAGTGGTAATAGCTGTTTGGGCAGCCTCTATCACCATTTTGACAGCAGCTAGATCAGTCTCAATTAGTTTTGTAACTTCTATTTTGACAGCAACAGCTAGTGCTGCAATCTTTGTGAGAATTTCATTATGAGAATCCGTGAGATTCTCATTTGTTCTAAATTGATTTTCTAAGATATAGGCCTGTTTCTCTGCCATATCAACTGCTTTAGTTTTCAGTTCCTGCTGTTGAGTGGCTAGATACACAAGTGCATGGCCTCCTTTCTCAAAGCAGTCTGTCATTTCTTTCTTGTGCAAACTCACTTCAAATCTGATTGACTGGATGTCCTGAGCCAGCTGGTATTGCAGCTCTTTATGAGTTTCATCCACATACTTTTCAAAAGCTATCCTTTGTTCATCTAGTTTTAGTTGCAATTGGACCATTAAGGAATTAAAGTTCATACTGGGAGCTGGAGGTGGTGTGGCTGTTTGTAAGGCCCTCTTATAGCCAGAGCTTCTCTTCTTCATTACAGCAAGTTTCCTTTTCTTAGCCAAGTTGGCTTCTTCATCATCAGAGGATGAACTTTCTATGTCAAGAGTCTCTTTATTTATAGTATTTTTCAGCAATTCCTCCCCCTCAGTCTCTGGTAGTTCTTTGTCCTGTGGTTGTTGCTCCCCCTCAGTCCTTACTGCTGGTGAGTTAGGGAACAACTCCTCCAAGGTTACCTCCTATAACATTTGAACAGGAGGAATAACAGTAGTTGGTAAAATACATGGTTCTCCCTAGACTTCTATGTCCTTGTCTAGTGACCTTTCTAGGAAGGAGATACTTACTTGCCCAATCTGAGCAGTATCCTTCATATGCACCTCAGGTGCCTCTTCCTCTACATGCAGTAGTGCTTCCTTATTTATGTTCAAGACTATATCCATCACAGTATCAACTGCTAATTCACTGTCTAGTATAGCAGCATCATTTACTCCCCCTTGACCAGGCATATCAGTATGTATAGTGCCTTGTACTACAGGTGCAGGGTCTTCTCCTCCTGGAGTAGAAATTCTTTGTTGCTCTGGGAGCAAACTACTATCCACTCTTCCTTGTGCATCTTGCTGTTGTTGCCTATCTTCATCAGAACTGAAGACCACTTCTTCTTCTGAATCACTAGACGATTCTTCCTGTGGAACAACTTTCTTTTTCTTTTGTTTTGTTTTGGTCTTTTTTTGAGGAGAAGCAACCTCCTTAGTCAACAGCCTATCCTATCTTGACAGAATCCTGGTGTCCATTCTTCTCATATGATTGATTTTTGAACCAGGAAGTCGGCTCATTACTTCTTGTATTACAGATGATAGGCATAGACTCAGAATTCTCCCCAGGTTTGGTTTCTTGATACCTTCACGTAACTTATCAAATACTATGGTTTTCCAATCAGTCTTTAAGCTTGAAAATGATCCTGGTCATCAGGTGGAACATGGTGGCTGAGATTCTTTCATGTCCACCTGTTTTGCACAGTATGACCTTCCCTACAATCTCAGAAAGGAACTTCCCTTGTGAATTCATCCCTTTTCGGTTGATTGATGATCCTATCTCAGTTTTTGGGTTTAACCCACACCATTTTAAGGCCTCCTCGATCATAAATGGTTGTACGTCATCTTCTTCCTTAACCTTTGGGAGTTGGAGTGCTTTTCGGATTGTTTTCAAGGTAATTTTCACTCGGTTATCTTGAACAGTTGCTTTCATCTTCTTCCCGTCTGTGTCTGTAGTTGCAGAAGAATAAAATTCCAGGACTTCTTTCTTCCATATCTTTGTTGGTTCAGAGACCAAGAATTCTAAACCGATGTCTGAAATTAGGGCAATTACTCCCTGAATTTCCGGTGATGCTATCGTGAACCCACCACAGACCAGCTCATATCCTTCATTCACCTTGTCTTTGGGATGAGGCACCATTACCGGAAGAGAGTGATGGAGATGAAAAGGAAAGATGATTCTCGTCGACAGAGGCTGCAGAGCCAAGAAATCAGAAAGCGTAGTCGACAAGATTTTGGCTTCACCTATTTATAGTCTAAGTGTAAAGGGGAGTTCAAAAGACGCGCCTTAGCACAAGGACTAGTCGAAAAAATCTTATATGTGTCGACAAGAATAGGTCTAGGTCTCGACAATACTGAGGTTTTGTTGACACATGTTTGTGGTGACATACTTATGTTAGTGTCGACATAGATGTCGACAAGTCTCAACACAGAGTGTCGACTTTGATTTTTGTGTGTCGACACAAAAAATCAGCTAACTGAAAGTCTCGACACAGTTGTGTTGACACCAACTCTTGTGTGTCGACACAAAAGTCCTCTAGTTATATTGTATCGACAGAGTTATGTTGATACCTATTCTTCAGTCAACATAGATATTATATCTGTGTCGACACATCCATTTCCTTTGTCGACACAACATACTGAGAGTGTCGACACAAGGTCTGCTTGTGTCAACACAAACTTGGTACTTAGCCAAATTTCCTATGAAAACTTGAGCTTACATGTTCTACTAAAGGTAACTTGTACTAACCTAATCTAGATTCAACATACCTAATTCAATTTTAAAATAATTGAATTTAGTTTCATCCAGAGGTTTTGTAAAAATATCAGCAATTTGATTATTTGTATTCACAAACTCTAGACTAATATTTTCTTTTTCTACATATTCTTTAATGAAATGGAATTTAATTTCTATATGCTTTGTTCTACTGTATGATACAGGATTCTTAGCAATAGAAATAACACTAGTAGAATCACAAAACAGTGGAATTTTACTTACCTTGATGTTATAATCTTCTAGTTGGTGCTTTATCCACAGTAGTTGTGCACAACAGCTGCCTGCAGCTACATATTTTGACTCAGCTGTTGATATAGCTACACTGGTCTGCTTTTTGCTGCACCAAGACACCAGTCTTCCTCCCAGGAATTGATAGGTTCCTGTAGTGCTTTTCCTGTCTTCTTTGCATCCTGCAAAATCTACATCTGAGAAATCAATTAGTGTGAAATCTCTATTCTTTGGGTACCAAAGACCTAGATTAGGTGTGCCCTTGAGATATCTCAAAATACTTTTAACTGCAGTATAATGAGATTCCTTAGGGCATGTTTGGTACCTGGCACAAACATATGTTGCATACATGATGTCATGTCTACTAGCAGTCAAGTAGAGTAGGGAGCCAATTATCCCTCTTACAAAGACTCATTAACAGGTTTCCCTACCCCATCTTTGCCTATAGGCATACTTGTTCCCATTGGAGTTTTCATGGTGGAGGCTGAGTCCATTCCATACTTTTTAATCAACTCCTTAGTGAACTTAGACTGAGATATGGATAGTCCATTATCATGCTGTCTGACTTGAAGTCCCAAAAAGAACTTCAGTTCACCCATACTGCTCATTTCAAACTTCCCTTGCATAAGTTTAGCAAACTTCCTGCAAAGGTTGCTCTCAGTAGATCCAAAGATAATGCCATCAACATATATCTGGACTAAGATTATCTTGCTTTTGGATTCCCTATAGAATAGAGTTTTATCTATCTTTCCCCTTGAGAATTTATTCTCAATAAGGAAAGCAGACGAGGTTTCATACCAAGCCCTGGGGGCTTGTTTCAAAACATATATGGCTTTCCTAAGCCTATATACATAATTAGGACAGTGAGGATCTAAAAAACCTGAGGGTTGTTCAACATAGACTTCCTCTTTCAAGTCACCATTTAGAAATGCTTACTTCATATCCATCTGAAATACCTTGAACCCTTGATAGGCTGCATAGGCCAGGAACATCCTTATAGCCTCCAGTCTTGCTACTGGGGCAAAGGTTTGATCAAATTCTATTCCTTCCTCTTGTCTGTAGCCTTTTGCTACCAGCCTGGCCTTGTTCTTGATGATTGTTCCATTTTCATCAAGTTTGTTTCTGTAGATCCACTTGGTTCCTATGATATTGTGATCTTTAGGATTGGGAACCAGGTCCCAGACTTTGCATCTCCTAAATCTATTCAGCTCTTCTTGCATTGCATCAACCCAGTTAGAATCTAGCATTGCTTCTTCAAATTTTTTGGGTTCTATTTGAGACAAAAAGCTAGAACACAAAACTGTGTTCATGCTCTTGCTCCTTGTTAGAACACTTTGACTTGCATCTCCAATTATTTGGTGAGCTGGATGATCCTTTATGTGTCTTCTTGCTGGAGGAAACCTGTCTACCTCATGACCTTCTTCATTTTCCTCCACCTGATGCTCCTCATTCTCTTCTGCTTCCAGTGTGTTTTGTTCTCCACTTAGACAACATGCATCATCCATCCTAGCAGGAGCTTCATCATTGATGGTAATCTTGTCCATCCTGTCGGTTAGACCTATGGAACTAATTAAAACACTAGACACTTCATTGTTAATCAATCTAGACTCATCAAAAACAACATGAACTGACTCTTCTATAACTTAGGTAGTCAAGTTGTAGATCCTGTATGCCCTACTGTTATTGCTGTACTCAACAAATATCCCTTCTAGGGATTTGACAGCAAACTTTGTTTGGTAGTGCTTACCATTCACTAGGACATAACACTTGCTACCAAAGATTCTGAAATAAGAAATATTTGTTTTTCTGCCTTTCAAAATCTGACAGGGAGTCAGCTTAAGTTTCTTATTGATGGATGCTCTATTGAGAACATGACAAGCAATATTTACTGTCTCAACCCAGAAATATTCAGGGAGAGTAGTGTCACTGAGTATAGTTCTACCAGCCTCAATGAGAGTTATATTCTTTCTTTTAGCAATTCCATTTTGCTGTGGTATTCTAGGTGAGGAGAACTCCTGATGAATCCCAAGTTCTTCACTGAATTTTGTTATACATTCAGACTAAAATTCAGTTCCATGGTCACTTCTGATTTTGACCACAGAATTGTTAAATTCAATTTGAACTTGTCTAACAAAAGTCTGGAAAATACTAGGGGTTTCAGATTTCTGCCTTAAGAAGAACACCCATGTATATCTAGAATAGTCATCCACAACAACTAATGTGTATAATTTCCTACCAAGACTTTGAACTGGCATAGGACCAAACAAATCCAAATGCAAGAGATATAAACATATTAATGAATCTTTGGTATCTAGTGCTGGAAAAGAGGACTTGGTCTGTTTGCCCTTTTGGCAAGCTGAACACACTCCCTCTTTCATGCACTTTACATGAGGACCATTCCTCACCAACCCCATGCTGAAAAGCAGTCCTATGGACTTATAGTTCAGATGAGCTAGCCTCTTATGCCATTTGACACATAGTGAGGCTGTCTCATTTGCAACTAAGCAAATAGGTGAGTTGTTTAACTCACAGTCTAGGTTAAGACAATAAACATTTCCTCTCCTAGTGCCAGTCAAAATGATCTCTTGATCACTTGACCTTTTAATTTGGCACTCCCCTTTGTGAAAGGAGATGACATAACCTAGATCACTAAGCTGACTTATGCTTATCAGGTTGTATTTTAGACCCTTCACAAAAGCCACTTTAGTGAGAGTAATTGAGTCACTAGAGATGTTACCAAATCCTTTGATGACTCCTTTTTCTGATCCACCAAAGATGACTTTGGGACCATTCTCTATGGGTACAAAGTCCCTCAACATTCTTATTGTTCCAGTCATATGTCTGGAACAACCACTATCCAAGTACCATATAGGGGTATGGTCACTTGGATTCACTTGCAACAAATAAAGGATTACTTATCCTTAGAACCCAAGTTATTTTTGGGTCCTAGGTTCTTGTTAGTCATGGAAACAACATGTTTACCTACAGATTTTCTGATAGGTAAACTACTCTTGGTTTTAACACTTGTGTTAAACCAAAAGTCCAAGGCAAAGTGGCCTACCTTTCCACAAAACCAACACTCAAATCTGTTATACCTTTTCTTAGGTACAGACTTCATAGTCATGTTGCCAACAGTCTTTTTGAGTGTGGGTGCAGGAGCAGCAAATCCCATGAATTCCTTTTGAATCTAATGGGCTTGCCTATAGTGTTGCCTCTTGGCATTTGCACACTTACCAAGGTGAACTCCATACTCACAGTGACCATGAGTGGTTTCATGATCATACCTATTTGTAGGATTCATCACCTTCCTAAAGCAGATAGGGGGTTTTGCAGCTAGAGGATGAACTGGGGACTTACCTTTTCTTTGTGATTTGGTGGCCCTAGTTCTTCCCCTAAAACCTAGACCAGTCTTCCCTTTTTTTGAGATGAAGTTGTCTATTAAGGGTAAGACAGATTTTGGTTTGGATAATTTAGCCACTAGCTCTCTTTCTTACTGGAGTTTTGCCTCCAATTTCTTGATATGATTCTCCTTGAAAGAGATTGTGCCCATCTGAATAATAGTAATGTTTTTTAGTTTGGCAACCTCATTCAATTTTAGATCCAACAACTTTGCTGAATCTGCTGTAGCCAGCTTAAGAGACTCAATCTCTTTGGCTTGCTCTTTGACAAGAAGTTTGCTTCTCTTTAGAGCTTGCAACAATCCACCATACTAATAAATGAGTTGGTGTACATCCCCTTCAGACTCAGAACCATCCACATCTCTTGAAGCTGACGCTTTTGATTCTGAGCCAGTAAAATAATCAGATGCTGAACGAGAGTTATATACCTTACTAGGTCCATCTTGATCCAGACACTGATCATTTTCTATTAGGGCCATCAGCCCTCTGCAGCAGTCTTCTACTCCATTAATGGAGTCCAGCAATTGTAGGAATTCTTGTTCCATAGAATCCTCTTCTGTTGAGAACATCCCAACATATGCTTCTGCATCTTCTTCTCCAGATTCTGAAGATGAAGAGTCTGTCCAACTGTTCCCCTTCTGAGCAACCAGAGATTTTTCCTTCTTGCCTTTGACTTGCTGTTTCTTCTTGTCTTTTGATTCAGCCCTCTTGTCTGGACAGTCTGCTATGACATGTCTTAGTCTGTTGCAACAGTAGCACACAATCTTAGAATTAGATTGTTTACTAGGTTTAGAAGCATACCTGTCTTCCTTAGGAGTTTTCTTTTTCTTGTAGTACTCATCCTTTGAAAAGGATGAAGAAGGTCTGGTTCTCCACTTCTTCTTCATGAATCTTTGGAACTGCCTTGTGAAGGCTACAAAGTCCTCATTTGAGGTGTGGCTGTCTGATGAAGTGTTGTCAGGAATCCCTTCTTCTACCTCAGCACTCCTTCTGGGAGGAGAAGGAGATTTTCTCCTGCCCTTTATTATGCCTTTAGCTTTGAAGGCAATTGACTTTTCCTTGTGTTCAGATCTGCTGCTTTTTTCTTCCTCCTTTCTGGCTGTAAGCTACATTTTATATGAAAGCAACTTCCCAAATAGTATGTAAGGAGGTGTGTCTGCTAACTTGGCCACTTCTCTGATGGCACAAATCTTGGTGTCCCAATCCTTTGTCAGAGATCTCAGAAATTTGTCATTCAGTTCATAAGTGCTGAAGACTCTTCCATAAGTCATCAGCTCATTTACAATCCTGAAGAATTTCTTGTAGCATTCAGTTATGCTGTCATTCTTGGCTTTCCTAAAGCTTTCATACTCCTAATTCAACATAGATTTTTTGTCTTCTATGACTTCTTCTGTACCCTCAATGTAGACAATAAGAGTGTCCCACATTTCTTTGGAGGTTTTGCAATGCACCATATTCTGAAAGGTTGCATCATCTATGGCACCTACAATGATATTCTGTGCCCTTTTGTCTAGAGTTGTCAGGATGATTTTATCCTTTGTCATTTCTGAATAACTCTTAGGAGTCTTCATATTTGCATCCAGTGCTGATACCTTCATTGGAATGAAGGGTCCTTCCTGTACTGTGATGTAAATTCTTGGATCAGAAGCTTCCATAAACAATCTGACCCTCTCCTTCCATATGCCAAAATATTCCTTCTTGCAGATAGGCAGTTTCATTGATCCAAACTCTTTTTGGTTCTCACTTGAACCCATTCTTAAATTCTAAAAATTGCCTAGGAGATTTTACTCAGACTGTTAAGTCAATACTTGAGTAACCTCCCTCTGATACCACTTTAAAGACTTAATTCAAGAGCCTAAACACCTAGATGGGGGGGGGGGGGGTGAATAGGTTCTAATTTTTCCTTTAATATTTTTAGGCAATTTAACAGATCTTGTTTGGCATAAACAAAATAAAACACAGCACAAAACATTCACAACACAGAGAACACCAGATTTATAGTGGTTCCCCAAGATATGGGTACATCCACTTTCCCCCTTAGCCTATCCAGTAGAGTACTGGATTCAGCCTAACTTCTTTCCTCTTTCTCAGATCCAAAGATCCTACAACTCAGAACCAAAATGGTTCCTACACCTCAGACTTTTGCAAGTCCTACCTCAGATCCTTCCCAGAATCCTACCTTAGGCCTCAGCCCTACCTCAACCCTTATATCTAGGCTTACAACTCAGACTACACAAGTCCTACTACTCAGACTCACAGCCCTACCTCAGCCTTTATAATTATAGGCTTACAACTCAGATCTATAACAGATCCTACAAGAAATTGTGTAATAAAAAAAGATCACAAAAGATATCACCAGATAGATCCCCCTATTGAAGTTCTTCTTGATCAGTTCTTAATCTTCAGTCCCAACCAAACTTAGCTATTTCAAAGCTTATTGATAGAACAAAATAAGGTTGGACTGCACTTGATGTAGAAGTTGAACCACTGTCAGCTCCTTCCTTGATTTCAGAATGAGATCTGAATCTTCTATGCAGATTGTTCTAGATCTGCCTTATTAAAGAGTTTCCCCTTTTCTTGTTGTGAATTTATTCTCTCATAGTTGATGGCCTTCATTGTGTTATCGTTGTTGTTAATGATCAGCCCTTTATATATGGATTCCTCATGGTTACCGGCTGATCCGGTTTGTAACAACCTTCTGATAGTTCTGACAAAGGTGTCAGACTTGTTGGTAATGACAACTGTCGATCCACCAGTCATGATAGTTGAATCCTTAGAGACTTAACAACTCAGCATGATCCACTCAGCAATCTGCTCCACATGTATCGACATAAGTAGACTAAGTGTCGACACAAGTAGACTAAGTGTCGACACAAGTCTTGATAATGTCGACACAGTACTCCATGTGTTGACATAGTATTTCTTCTGCTCTTCGACACATCTTCTATTTGTATGTGTCGACACAAGTCCAGTGTATCGACACAACTGCTTCTTGTCTCGACATAACTGCAGCAGATAGATGGCGTTGAGTGTATGTCCAGCTGTCGACACAAGCCTTCAACCCCAGTATAACTGTTGCCGTAAAATGGCATTGAGTGTGTATCTAGTTATTGCTGTAAGACGGCGTTGAGTGTGTGTCTAGCTGTCGACACACACCTCCTTCAGGTGTCGACACAATTCCTGAGTGTCGACACATGTCTTTCTTCTGGTGTTGACATAACTCCTGGGTGTCGACATAGCCTCTGCTTTAGGTGTCGACACAATGCCTTTGGTGTCGACACAATTCTGGGTGTCGACACAACTACTTCTTTAGGTGTCGACACAACTTCGTTATGTGTCGACACAATTCCTGCCTTAGGTGTCGACACAATTCTGGCTGTCGACACAGCTTTGCTTCTAGTGTCGACACTTGTACTTAGAATATTTTTCTTCCACTTCTTAAACCTGTACAAGGAAACATAAAACATCCATAAAATACATATTGATGTATATCATTGACTAAGATGAGGCTTCTACAAATCTGGTATATACTTCAAGTGTACCCTACACTCACCTAACTAGCAGGGCAGGGGTCCTCGGTGGACATTGTTGTTACTCTGGAACTAAGTCCCAAGCTTTCTCGCGCTGTCAGGATTTTACCTAGCTGGCAAGGCAGCGGTCCTCAGTGGACATTATTATTGCTCCGGAGCTAAGTATTGAGCTTTCTCCCATTATTAGGCATTCACCTAGCTAGCAGGGCAGGGGACTTCAGTGGATATTATTGTTGCCCTGGAGCCAAGTCTTGAGCTTTTTTCCACTGTCAGGCTCTCACCTCGCTGACAGGGCAGGGGTCCTCAGTTGACATATTTGTTGCCCTGGAGTCAAGTCCTGAGCTTTCTCCCACTGTCAGGATATCACCTAGCTGGAAGGGCAGGAGTCCTCGATGGACATTGTTGTTTCTCTTGAGCTATGTCCCAAGCTTTCTCCCACAGTCAGGCTTTCACCTAGCTAGTAGGGCAGGGGACCTTGGTGGACATTGTTGTTGCTCTGGAGCCAAGTCCTGACCTTTCTCCCACTATCAGGCTCTAACCTAGCTGGCAGGGCAGGGGTCCTCGGTGGACATTGTTGTTGCCCTGGAGACAAGTCCCGAGCTTTCTCCTGCTGTTAGGCTCTCACCTAGCTGGTAGGGCAGGGGCCCTCGGTGGACATTATTATTTCTCTAGAAATGAGTCCCGAGCTTTCTCCCGCTGCCAGGCTCTCACCTAGCTGCATGGCAGGGGTCCTTGCTTGAAATTGTTGTTTCCCTGGAGCCAAGTCCCGAGCTTTCTCCCATTATCAGGCTCTCACCTAGCTGGCAGGGCAGGGGCCCTCGGTGGACATTGTTAATGTTCTTGAGATAAGTCCCGAGCTTTTTCCTGTTGTCAGGCTCTCACCTAACTGGCAGGGTAGGGTTCCTCGGTGGACATTGTTGTTACTCTTGAACTAAGTCCCGAGCTTTCTCCCGCTGTCAAGCTTTCACGAAGCTGGCAGGGCAGGGGTCCTCGGTGGACATTAATGTTTACCTGGTGCTAAGTCCCGAGCTTTCCCCTACTGTTAAGATCTCACCTAGCTAGCAGGGTATGGGTCCTCGATGGATATTATTGTTGCTCTGGAGCCAAGTCCCGAGCTTTCTCCCACTATCAGGCTCTCAACTAGCTAGCAGATAGGGGTCCTTGGTGGACATTGTTGTTGCCCTTGAGCCAAGTCCCGATATTTCTCCTGATGTCAGGCTCTTACCTAACTGGCTGGGCAGGGGTCCTCAATGGACATTGTTGTTACTCTGGAACTAAGTCTCGAGCTTTCTCCCACTGTTAGGCTTTCACTTAGCTAGCAGGGCAAGGGTCCTCGATGGACATTATTGTTGCCCTGGTGCCAAGTCCCGAGATTTCTCCTACTGTCAGGATCACACCTAGCTAGCAGGGCATGGGTCCTCAATGGACATTGTTGTGCTCTGGAGCCAAGTCCCGAGCTTTCTCCTACTGTCAGGCTCTCACCTAGATGGAAGGTAGGGGTCCTTGGTGGACCTTGTTATTGCCATGGAGCCAAGTCCCGATATTTCTCCCGCTGTCAGGCTCTCACCTAACTGGCAGGACAAGGGTCCTCGGTGGACATTATTGTTGCTCTGGAGCCATGTCCTAAGCTTTCTCCCACTGTGAGGCTCTCACCTAGTTGGCAGGGAAGGGGTCCTTGGTGGACATTATTTTTGCTCTGGAGCCAAGTCCCGAGCTTTCTCCCGCTGTCAGGCTCTCACCTAGCTGGCTGGGCAGGGTTCCTCGGTGGACATTGTTATTGCTCTGGACCCGTGTCTCGATCTTTATCCCATAACTGGGCTCTCACCTAGCTGGCAGGGCTGTTGAACCCATGACAAGCAATACGAAGTACTTCTCCAATAGGTTCTCAAATAGTTGGCACCAATCCTAAGTAGAGATAAGGAAGCGTAGACCCATCTCAGCATGTCCTTTTCAGCAGGGCCTGACCGAGCTTTCCTCGCTCGACAAGGGATTCTTGGCGTGCCTATTCAGCACACCCCTCTCGGTGAAGTTTACTTGGATAACCCGCACTGCAAACTGGCTGAGGTTGTCACCTAAAAAGCCTAAGGCATATGCGAAAGCTCCAAGGCGCGTGCAGTGGACATGAAACAAAAAAGGTGAGGGGACGAGACCCTCTCAATAGGGGCCTTTCGGCGAAAGCCTTTTCGACAAGGCCTATTCGATGAATTCCCACTCGACGGGGATATGTCTGCGGTTATCGCCTAAGATCCTAGGATTCTATAAAAAGTGCGAAAGCATTCCGCCAATGAAAATTGAGAAAAAGGACAGCAATATAACATTTGGTCAAATGATAAGTATGGTGAGCTTCTGCAGGCATTAAAAAGAAGTAAGCTGCTGGCTAAAAAGTTGGCTCAGGAGATTGCATCCCTAGTACTTTCTTCTTCCCAGCATTCTGAGTCAGCAACCTTGCTGGAACAGAAAGTCAAGGAAGTTAGCCAGCTAAAAAACATTACTATCATGCAGATTGGCGCCATAAAATACAAGAATGCCCTTATTATGGATCTAGAAGAAAAACTCTAAAGGGAGAAGAGAATTATGGCTAGCTACTATAAGCCCAATTCTATGTTCCCATTATTGACTCCTCCTCTCAGAAGAATAAGAGGGGCTTAGGATTCAAGGGAAACACAAGGGCTGCCCCTTTCAAAGGGAAGGGAAAAGCTCTAGTTCAGCCACCCATTGCCTTTGAAAGGGTAATACTCCCTTCTAACAGGTATTACCAGGACTCCATTTATGGTCACTAGAAGAATGGGAATTCTTCCTGGAAGAATACAAGTGTACCTTCCAATGGAAGGAGAAGAAGAATGAGGAGGAGTGCCTTCAAGGCAGCACATGAAGAAATACAAATGGTCCATCATGGACCATTTGTCTTTAGTGCTCCAGCCCCCACTCTCAAGAATATGGCTGCAGCCAAATTTCCAGTCCATCCAGCAAAGACTCTGACCAAGGGTCAGTCTATCAGCAAGCCTGATTTGGCTATCTCTAATGTTATCAAGAGCATGTCTTTTGCAAAGAAGACTGTTACTGAGGGAATTCACAACAGGCCAAATAAGTCTACTGGAAGACTTACCTTCACCCAGATCCTAGCTTAAAGGAACCTGAAAAAGGATGCTGTTGTTCCTTATGGACATAGAGCTACTATCTGTATAGATAATAAACCAGCTCAAAAAAGAAGGTATAACATTCATGAGTGCTGGTGCTGTGGCAAGGTAGGCCATTATGTTATTGATTGCTAGCACAACCTGAGTGTGTTCAGAGCTAAAGTCAGTCTACCAGTTAGGAAAATTGTTTGTAAACAAGTCTTTTTCTAGACTAATCAGAACTTAAGACCTAATACCTATTAGGGTTCCAAGGTAAACTAAATCATGTCTTGCAGGTTAGTCCAAGTACCCATACCCATATATGGTACTTGGACAGTGGATGTTCCAGGTACATGATTGGAACATGGAGCAACTTGAGGGAGTACACTCCAGTGAAGGATGGACCTAAAGTGATCTTTGGTCGACCAAACAGAGGTTTCACCAGGGGTTATGGTAAGATCGCAAATGTCATAGTCACTATCACAAAGTAGCTTATGTGGAAGGATTGAAACGCAACCTAATAAGCATAAGCCAACTCTGTGATCTTGGATACGACATAGTATTCCACAAGGATGATTGTCATATTAAGAGGTTGAGTGACCAAGATGTCATCTTTATAGACACTAAGAGTGGGAATGCCTATTATTTAAATTTTCTTTGTTTAGTTATAGACTCTCCTATATGCCTAGATTGAAATAAGAAAGTCTTATACAGTGTCTAATGGCACAAGAGACTAGATCATTCGAACAATAAGATAATTGACAAGCTCTTTAGTGAAGAGCTAGTTAGGAATGGTCCTAAAATGAAATGCACTAAGGAAGACATTTGCTCTGCATGCCAAAAGGGTAATAAGACTAAAGCTTCATTCAAGAGCATTGGAATCAAAGACTCCGTGATATGTTTATACCTCTTACATATGGACTTATTTGGTCCTATGTCAGTTTATAGTCTAGGTAGGAAAGTCTACACCCTTGTGGTTGTTGATGACTTTTCCATATTTGCTTGGGTTTTCTTTTTGAGAAAAAAGTCGGAAACCCATGATGTCTTCAAGACATTTATCAAGAAAATTCAGAATGAATTGGACAGTGCTGTGGTCAAAATCAGAAGTGACCATGTGACTGAATTTCAGTCTGATAGCATGAAAAGGTTCTGTGAAGAGCAAGGGATTCACCAAAAAATTTCTTCTCCTAGAACCCCCCAACAAAATGGGATTGCTGAGAGGAATAATAAGACTCTTATAGAAGCTAGAAGGACCTTACTGAATGACACAACTCTCCTAGAATATTTTTGGGCTGAGGCATTGAATACTGTATGCCATGTTCTTAACAGAGCCTCTATCACCAAGAGCCACAAGAAGACTCCCTATGAGATCTTGAAGGGCAGAAAACCAAACTTGGGATATCTCAAGATCTTTGGTAGAAAGTGATATGTGCTTAATAATGGGAAGTCTCATGTGACTAAGTTTGCAACCAAGTCCTATGAAGGGATTTTTGTTAGGTAAAACAATCATAGTAAGGCCTATAAGATCTACAACTTACAGTGAGCTGCCAAGCTACTC
Source organism: Platanthera zijinensis (assembly GCA_039513925.1). Taxonomy (NCBI): domain Eukaryota; kingdom Viridiplantae; phylum Streptophyta; class Magnoliopsida; order Asparagales; family Orchidaceae; genus Platanthera; species Platanthera zijinensis. Next base: position 177,656,376 of record CM077085.1, on the reverse strand, counting down.
TTCTAGTCCTGCAAGTACAGAGCTGATGATGGACAAGCTGACTATCAAGGAAGCTACTCCAATAGTTCAAGATGAAGCTGATAGGGTGTGCATTCAAAAGGAAGCACAAGACACACAGGTTATGGATGATGATCAGCAAACTGAAAACAATGAAGATCAGGAAGCTGGAGCAAGATTGCCTCCAGCAGTCAGGCATCTAAGGGATCATCCAAGACACCTGATTTTTGTGATGCTAACCAAGGAGTGGTGACAAGAAGTAAAAGTCTGAATACAGCTTTGTATTCAAGTTTCCTGCCATAGGTTGAGCCCAAGAGATTTGAAGAGGCCAACATAGATCAATTCTGGATTTTAGCTATGTAAGAGGAACTTAACCAGTTTAAGAGGTGTAAGGTCTAGAAGCTGGTTCCCAGACCACAAGTATATAATGTCATTGGAGTCAAGTGGATTTACAGGAATAAACTTCATGAAAATGACATTATAGTTAAAAATAAGGCTAGACTAGTGGCTATAGGATACAAGCAAGAAGAAGGTATTGATTTTGATCAAACCTTTGCCCTAGTAGCCAGATTAGAAGACATCAGTCTATTCCTTCCATATGTTGTATACCAAGGATTCAAAGTCTACCAGATGGATGTGAAGTCAGCCTTTCTGAATAGTGACTTAAAGGAATAGGTTTATGTTGAATAGACTCCAGGTTTTATTGTTCCTAACTCACCTGATTCTATTTATAGACTTAGGAAAGCTCTATATGGGCTAAAGCAAGCCCCTAGAGCATGGTATGAGACATTGTTTAGCTTCCTCATTGAGAAAAAATTCACAAGGGGGAAGATAGATAAGACCCTATTCCTAAGGGAATCTAAGGGCCAGATAATCCTAGTCCAGATTTATGTTGATGATATAATCTTTGGATCTACTAATGATAACCTTTGTAGGAAGTTTGCCAAACTTATGCAAGGGAAGTTTGAGATGATCAATATGGGTGAGATCAAGTTCTTCTTGGGCCTCCAAGTAAGATAGACATATGATGGCTTGTCTATATCCTAGTCTAAGTTCACCAGAGAGTTGATCAAAAAGTTTGGTATGGAGAATGCCTCGAGCACGAAAACTCCCAAGGGGTCAAGTATGCCTATAGAAAAAGATGAGGCAGGGAAACTTATTGATGAAACTTTGTATAGAGGGATAATTGGCTCCCTTCTATACCTAACGACAAGTAGTCAAGACATCATGTATGCTATAGTGTTTGTGCTAGGTATCAGCCGGTCCTAAAGAATCTCACTACTCTGCTGCTAAGAGGGTTTTGAGGTATCTTAAGGGCACACCAGATCTTGGCCTATGGTAACCTAGAAATAGGGATTTTGAAATAATAGGCTATTCAGATGCAGATTTTGCAGTCTATAAAGAGGACAGGAAAAACACTTCAGGCACCTGTCAGCTCTTGGGAGGAAGAATAGTGTCATGGTGCAGTAAGAAGCAAACAAGTGTTGCAATTTCAACTATAGAGTCAGAATATATAGCTGTTGGGAGCTGTTGTGCACAGTTGTTGTGGATCTAGCATCAACTCCAGTACTATAACCTCCAGATAAGTAGAAGTCCTTTATTTTGTGATTCTACTAGTGCAATCTCTATAGCTAAGAATCCTGTCTCAAACAGCAGGACAAAACACATGGAGATTAGGTATCACTTTATTAGAGAGCATGTATAATGTGAAGATATCAGTCTTGAGTTTGTCCCTAAAGACAAGCAGGTGGCTGACATCTTCACTAAGCCACTAGATGAAGTAAAGTTCAACACTTTCAAGTTTTTGTTGGGTATGTTGAACTTGGTCTAGGTTCAGATGCTCCTAATATTGTTTTTGTTATAGGTTGTGCAACTTCTTGCAGGTTGAAAATACATTCAGTGGTATTAAGCTCTCCAAGTGGTTCAAGAGTATATCAGAAAGGATGATAGAAGATGCTCCAGTTGAGGGGGAGCAAGTTCAGCTTCCTATAGAGAAAAAGAAGATGCAACAGTTGATTATCTGAACTAAAAAGGAAGATAAGATAATCAGTGGCCAACACCCCCTCTCCCTGACTATTTCACATAAGTCAAAAAGGGGGAGAAGAAAGGGATCAAGGAAATGATCAAGGCTATGTAGTAAAATATGGGGAGCAGGGACTAGGAATGATCACCTTGTAGGCAAGGTAAATGGGGAGATTATTGTGAAGAAGGAAATGATCAAGCATCAGGTAGTAAAATAGGGGGAGTTGTAAATGATCATCATCACCTTGTAGGAAAAGGATGTGTGGTAACCTATAACTTGACAATCTTGTTTTATGGTGTTAAGTTTGCCAATTTACTGTTTTATCTGCTACATATGTTAGTGTATATCACTGACTAGGAATTCTGCTTGAGGGTTTTGACTTTTTCAAGTAGGGGGAGATTGTTGGATCCATTGCTCACAATGTCCCAGATTTGTAGAACTCAAACAAGTCAATAGTTTACACATAGTTATATTTGATGTATGATAAGTAAAGTTTGTTTTAAAGAAGATAGATTTGGTTTTATATAATCTTTTACGTATATAAGTCTATCTCTTTTTTTACTTACTTATATCCTGTGATTAAGGCCTGAGTACCTATCACATAGGAGTATAGTATTTTGTAGAAAATATCAAGGTCGTATTTTTCCTTGGATCGGTGTTAATTATTCTACTTTTTAGAACAGACTATTATTTTATCGAACGAATGGAGTGGAGTTTATATTAAAAAACAAAAGATAGAAAAATATATATAGGTGATTTTATTAAGATAGGGACTTAGAAGGTAGTCCTTGATTTCAGAATAACTTGAGAGAATATTAATTCAGCTATTAAAGAATAACTTTATTTCTTTATTACCTAACTTAACGAGAGGGTCCCTTTGGTAGCATCACTGACTCGAAAGTACGACCGGGGAGGCTTGGGATTAAAATGGGTTAATGTAAACGTAGTGTCTCTTCACCTGGTATATGATCAATTAACAGAAAACCCTCGTTAGGATAACTAGAAAGTAAAGTTGAAATAGTTGAAAATAATATCAAGCCCAGAGCTCATCTTGACCAAGTGCTAAGGGTTCTTAGCCTCTTCTTAGGATGGGGGCGGTATAAAGTACAAAAAATAATATCTACCTATCTATCTCAATCCAGGATTTAAGCTTTCGCTTCACCTTTGTTTTTGGGATAGGGTAGTAAAATTTTACAGAGCTTCCACACTATCTTAATTCAGGTCATAAGCTCTCGCCTCGCCCTTCATTCAGGATATTATGAAATAATAAGGTTTTGAAAATAATTTTGAAAGCAGTTTCACACTATCTTAATCCAGGACATAAGCAGAGCTTCACCTTTCATTCAGGATAGTATGAAAAAAAAGGAAAGTAAAATTGAAAATAAAGCAGTAAAGTACTCAGAATTGAAATTAAAAGAGTCTATTTTATAAAGTCCGAAAAATTATTCCAACTTTCTAAAAAGCTGAAAAGAAAGCTAAAATATTACAACTTACAGAACTTTAGAATACTTGAAAGCTACTACCAGTTCCTTGTCAGAGAGCTGGGGAGTCCTAACAGTTCTTAAGGAAGCTACTGGTGTTCAAATAATTCTACTCAGCCCTGCCCCCCTATTTATAGGAAAAAATTTCAAGTGACACGCCCCCTGACACGGGCGTGTCGGGTAGGGCGTGACAGGGTCACGAGCGTGACTTCCAGCATGTTGGGATAGGTGTCGAGCTGGTTGGAACTTCAGATAGAATTTGAGTAGGTCACGCCATGACTGATGATGTCACGGGCGTGTCAGGCAACTGATTCATCAGGCGGCATGGGGCGTGGCGATAGCGCGGCAACTTACTAGATTTCTGGATAGAACTTCAATAGGTCACGGGCGTGTCGCTTTTGTCACGGGCGTGTTCAGCTGTCACCGGCATGTTCAGCTATTTCCCAATTTTCCTGGGAAAAAAACAGAAATAGGAAAAAAGATTAAAAAGGGCTGTCACGCCCTAGGTCACGGGCGTGACCTAGGGGCGTGACCTAAGTAAAAAATACAAAAAAATCAGAAAAACTTAGAAAATAAATCTAAAACATAAAAAATACAATATAATAAAAATAGTTAGTTTTATATATCAAAACTAAGGTTTTATTTATAAATATGCAAATTTAATACGCTTCAAAATTGTATATTTTTATACTCATTAAATACCCCCATACTTAGATTTTTTTTATTCCAGAGCAAATATAGAGTTGAGTATATTTACAAGTTATGAAATTTTCTATTTACTATCAATTTATTTCTTCAAGATAAAACATGTATAAATATCCAGTGAATAAAGAGTGGAATGCTATCGTATATATATCATTGATACCAGAGTTAGAATTTATAGCCATAAAAAGTTTTTGAAAACAAATAGTAAACATATATTAAAATCAGATATACCAAAGATAGATTGGCTTTATGACTACTATGTCTTACATGAGATATGTTGAAAAATTACAACCTATTAAGTATGCTCTCTCAAAATTTTAAGCAAAATTAATTCAATTTTGTAGTGGTTTTAGGGGATATCAACTTGGTGGTTTTGCCCATACAGAGGCTTTGAATGTAGGAGGTGATGAATTTTATCCTCTCACCTCATTTTTCATATTCATGCATTGTTACAACTATTTTAGGAAAATATTTTTCAAAATAGAAAAAAAAAACTTTGCAGAATTGAACTTGAATTAATCCAATGCATATGTTTAGGAGCACATACTCCATTTCATATGGACTTTTAACATTTATTGGATGCTTATGTTTACGGATTTTTTTTATTCCCATGGACATAAGATCTTTTCTTTTCTAGGAGCACATACTCCTAGATGCTTGCGTGCGTACAGAAACATGCCAAGCAAAATAGTAGGTAGGGGGTTGTAAAAATAATTTTATAAAAGATTTTGAGAGCAATGGTAATAGCTTGATATTTTCTATATTTTAACAAGATTGAAGTAATGATAATTACAGTATAAAATTGCTTGGTGAACATAATATGTTTTGCTTCTATTGTATATATATGTATTTCTTGTGATATATTAAAGCAGGCTTGCTAAAATAATAACTCTGATTGTAATGAAATTTTACAAGGTAGGATTTTACAAGTTTATTCCGGATATTTATATCTATCTAGTTATGAGAAGGAGCAGTAAATTTGAAAATTGACTAAATTGTATTTTTGATCAACTTAGATTTTTGGAATATATATACATAATATGGTTTTGAAATTTTTGACTTGTTTGGGATGAGTACTAAAATAAACAATGTTTTTATTGAAAACATATAAGTGAGAAAAACAATTGCAGCTAAAAGTACCCCATACTTATGTTAGGCATAGGTATGAAGTGAAAAATATGTACAGAATATACAAAAGCATAAAAGATGGAAATATACAAGGGAATTTATATTTCGAGTTTATGGAGTAGAGTTATGGTTTCAGGTTCTTTTTGAAAAGGGTCCCCAATAAAATATAATTTTAAACGGCGCCCGTTTACTTTGAAAGTTCCGAGTTCAGGGTTAGAAATAATAACGGTCCCATATGGCCAAATTTGTTTAACAGTAAAGGGTCCGGTCCCTCGGGATTTTAGTTTTCCTGGAAATAATTTAAGGCGTGAGTTATATAGTAGGACAAGATCACCTGGTGAAAAAGATTTTGGAAATTTAATTTTCCTATCATGATAAAACTTAGATCGCTCTTTATAAAATTTATTATTTTCATAGGCGTTTGCACGCCATTCCTCAAGTTCATTGAGTTAAAATTTACGTTGTTCGGCGGCTAAGTTTGTATCTAAGTTAAGAAATTTTAGCGCCCAGTATGCGCGATGTTCTAATTCTACAGGTAGGTGACATGCCTTTCCATATACTAAACGATAAGGTGTACAACTGATCGCAGTTTTGAATGCTGTACGGTAGGCCCAAAGTGCATTATCTAATTTGAGGGACCAATCTTTTCAATTGGTATCTACAGTCTTTTCTAATATGCGCTTTAGTTCTCTATTGACTACCTCCACTTGGCCGCTTGTTTGGGGGTGATAAGTGGTAGCGAGTTTATGAGTAACTCCATATTTGGCTAACACTTTAGCCATCTGGGTGTTACAAAAATGAGTACCTCGATCGCTAACTATAGCCCTAGGCGTGTCAAAATGTGAAAATAAGGTTTTCAGAAATTTAACGACGACTCTCGAGTCAGCGGTGGGTAAAGCTTGCGCTTCAGCCCACCGTGAAACGTAATCGACCGCTACTAAGATATAACGATTTTGAAAAGAAGGAGGTAAAGGGCCTACAAAATCTATGCCCCACAGATCAAAAATTTCACATTCAAAGTAAAAGTTTTGGGGCATTTCGTCCCGACGGGAAATGTTACCTGACCGTTGGCAGCGGTTGCAAACGCTTACCAATTTTTGTGCGTCCTTGAATAAAGTTGGCCAAAAGAATCCTGCTTCAAGGGCTTTACGTGCAGTCCGGTTGGATTGATAATATCCGCCGATTGGTCCTTCGTGGCAGTGCCATAGTACTTTTAGTCCATCCTCATTCGAAATACATCTTCTAATTACTTGGTCGACACAAACTCAGAATAAATACGGGTCTTCCCAAAAGTAGTTTTCAAGTCAGAAAAGAATTTTCTCTTTTCTTGAATTGAAAAAGCTTTTGGAAGGACTCGGGCTACTAAATAGTTAGCCAAGTCTGTGAACCAAGGAGTAGAAGAGTTTGTTACCTTTTCGAGAGCGAGGAGACTTTCTTCAGGGAATTTATCTTCGATGTCGGCTTCCACGAGTGTATATGTTGCAGCATTCTCTAGTCGAGAAAGATGATCGGCTGCCAAATTCTCTGCGCCTTTCTTATCTCGGATCTCTAAATCAAATTCTTGTAATAAGAGAATCCAACGTAATAAATGGGGTTTTGTATCTGCCTTAGTTAGTAAATATTTTAAAGCAGAATGATCCGTAAAAACTATAACTTTTGATAGCATTATATAAGATCTAAACTTATCAAATGCAAATACAATCGCCAGTAGTTCCTTTTCCGTGGTCGTGTAATTGGTTTGTTTTGATGTGAGAGTTTTACTTGCATAATAGATAGGATGAAAATATTTGTCTACTCGTTGTCCTAAGACAGCTCCTACCGCATAATCACTCGCATCACACATGATCTCAAAAGGAAAGGACCAGTCTTGGGCTACTTAAATAAGAGAGTTGATAAGTTTGTCCTTAATAATATTTAATACTACTAAGCATTCACTATCAAATATAAATGGGGCTTCTTTTTCTAATAAATGAGTTAACGGTTTTGTTATTTTAGAGAAATTTTGAATGAATCGTCTATAGAAACCTGCATGGCCTAAGAAACTTCGAATAGATTTTACATTTGTTAGAGGAGGAAGTTTTTCAATTATTTCTATTTTGGCCTTATCTACCTCGATTCCCTGGGAAGAAATTTTATGACCAAGAACTAAACCTTCGCGGACCATAAAATGGCATTTCTCCCAGTTCAACACTAAATTCGTGTCTTCACAGCGTTGAAGAACACGAGTGAGGTTATCTAAACACGTACGAAATGAGTCTCCAAATACGGAGAAATCATCCATAAACACTTCCATAACATCCTCTACTAACTTGCCAAAAATAGCTAGCATACATCTTTGAAATGTAGCTGGCGCATTACAAAGTCCAAACGGCATTCGCCTATAGGCGAAAGTACCAAAGGGGCAAGTGAACGTAGTTTTCTCTTGATCTTCAGGGGCTATAGGAATTTGTAAATACCCTGAATAACCATCGAGAAAACAATAATATGAGTGACCCGAGAGTCTTTCTAATATTTGATCTATAAACGGTAGTGGAAAGTGATCTTTACGGGTGACATCATTAAATTTTTGATAGTCGATACACATCCTCCAACCCGTAACAGTACGTGTTGGAATTAGTTCATTATTAGCGTTTGGCACTACCGTTATACCGCCCTTCTTAGGGATGACTTGTACGGGACTAACCCATGTGCTATCTGAGATTGGATAGATAATTCCTGTGTCTAATAATTTCATTACTTCAGCTTTTACGACATCTTTCATATTAGGATTTAAACGTCGTTGGGGCTAGATAGATTTACGAGGGTTATCTTCCAAAAATATTTTATGTGTACAAAAAGATGGGTTGAGTCCTTGGATATTAGAAATTTGCCATGCTAATGCATGACGATGTTGTTTTAACACTTCTATTAATTCAGACATTTTCTTATCATTTAATTCAGCAGAAATGATAATAGGGAGTTTAGATTCGGCTTCAAGGAAAACGTATTTTAAATGTGCAGGAAGTGTTTTCAGCTCAAGGGTTGGTGGTTTTTCATATGAAGTTGGAGTTTTTAGTGTTGTAGAAGTTAAAGATATAAAAGGTTCTAAAGGATCATCGGTAGGCATTTCTTGTGAAAGGGGTAAGTCTGCCATGTCCGATTCTTCTACAGTTATTGAAAGTAAATCAGAATAGGGAAAACCATTTTCCTCAAAAGAGGCTTCCGCAAGATAGCAGGAATCGTCATTTATTAAAGAATTTTTCATAGAGGGATCTATATCGATAGTAACCTTGTCATCTCCTACTCGTAAGAGAAGTCTACCGTTACTTACGTCTATTATCGCGTAAGAGGTTGCGAGAAAAGGATGACCGAGAATTATGGGAACATCGGCGTCTTCCTCTTTGTCAAGTATAACAAAGTCTACCTGGAAGATAAACTTGTCTATTTTGACTAGAACATCCTCTACTATCCCTATTGGATATTTAATAGAACGATCTGCTAATTGGATGCTCATTTTAGTTGGGCTGGGGTTACCTAATCCTAGTTTCTGAAAGAGCGAGTAGGGCATTAAATTTATGCTAGCACCTAAATCTGCTAACGCATCTTTTATTAATAGATTACCGAAGAGACACGGGATGGAAAATCGTCCCAGATCGTTTAATTTTGGGGGTAATTTATGTAATAAAATGGCCGAACATTCGGCGTTAAGGAAAACTCTCGAAATATCTTCGAGTTTCTTTTTATTTGAAAATAACGCTTTTAAATATTTTGCGTATTTAGGCATTTGTGCAATTTCCTCGCAGAAAGGTATATTGATTTGAATTTGTTTTAGCATTTTTAGAAAATTTTTATATTGTTCATCTTCTCGCTCATCTTTTAATTTAGATGGATAAGGTAAAATAACATGTGGGGAAGAAATTCGCGGGGGTTGAGGAGGCAGAGACGTAACGGGAAGTGGTGTAGGAAGGCTAACCTTAGCTTCTTTTTCTACCCTAACGGGTGGTGGTAGCTCCCTTCCACTTTGTAGTTTGACGGCTTGTCAACTTGGTGGGTTACTGGAATGGCCAGTATCCCACGGATTTGGTTTCGTATTTCCTGGCAAATTACCAGGTTGGCGTTCCGATAGCATTTTTGAAATTTGTCCAATTTGTGTTTCTAAGTTTTTAATTGATCCGGTCAGGTTCCGGATAATGGACTCATTGATACTGACATATTTCGTGAATATGTATTCTATCGGGGTTGGCCTAAATTGGTGCGGTTGTGGTGGTGGTGTTTGTGGTTGTGGGGGTTGCGGTGCAAATCCACTTGGATTTGCAATCGGAGGGCGTTGAGCATTATTGGGGTTGCTCCATGAAAAATTAGGATGGTTCCTATATCCTGGATTATAAGAATTATTATTTGAGTTAATATTAGGATTATAGGAAGGTCTATAAGAGTTCCCCATATAATCGATTTCTTCAATTACATTATTATTCGGATTCCAAGTAGTTGTGGCGGAGGAAGCAGATATTCCTGCCAATTGTTTAATTAAATTTTCTACTTGGAGTGCTAAAGTAGAAGAAGTGTCGAGCTCATAAATTCCAGCTTTTTTAGGGCGTGACCTTGGCACATTCCACTAGTACGCGTTCATGGCCATCTCCTCAAAGAGGGTTTGAGCAGCCTCGGGGGTTTTGTTATTGAGCGTGCCCCCAGCAGCAGCATCAATGGCTTGTCTGGTTTGAATATTCAAACCATTATAGAATATTTGTACCTGGAGCCAAGTTGGCAGTACGTGATGTGGACACCTACGTAGATATTCCTTAAAACGTTCCCAAGTCTCATAAAGAGACTCAGACTCGCCTTGAATAAAGTAAGAAATATCCACACGCAGACGTGCGGTTTTTGCATGTGGAAAATACTTTGTAAGGAATTTTTCGGTCATTTCAGCCCAAGTGGTAATAGATCCTTTGGGGAGAGAACCTAGCCACTGTTTGGCTTTCGTTCGTAGCGAAAAAGGAAATAAGTGCAGCTGGATGACATCATCAGTGACGCCATTTATCTTAAATGTGTCGCATATTTCTAAGAAGTTGCATAAGTGCGTGTTTGGATCTTCGTCGGGCAATCCATCGAATTGAACAGAATTTTGAATCATTTGGATTATACTCGATTTAATCTCAAAGTTATTATTATCAATTGGTGGACAAATGATACTAGACCCGGTGTCATCAAAATTGGGTCGTGCATAATAAGGCATGGTCCTTTGGGGGACCACCTCTGGCATTTGTTGTTGCTCTGCTGCCATTTCTTATACGTGTGCGGTGCCTACGGACTCTTCCAGATTTAATACGAGCTCTTGATTCAGAGATCAGAGGTACCTGCAAAAGGTGCGATCGATTTCAGGATCAAATTTAAGATTTAAATCAGATGGATTTTTGCGGGTCATACACTAAAAAAGACTTTTGTATAAAAACAAAAACATAGGTAAAAAAAACCAAGTTAAACACACAAATACAAATACAAATACACGAAAAGACGTAGAATGGAAAATAACTAAAAACAGATTTTTTATATAAAACAGGTTTTATAATAAAAAGCAGTTTTTAGTATAAATTAGTTTTTTTTATATTTAAGAAGAAAAGTTTATTTTATATAAAATACATTAAAATAGTAGGTTAGGTTTTTTTGTTAGAATTCGTTAGTGGTTAATAAACTTGTTAATAAAAATTAGGTTATATAAAAACAAAGTTTTAAATTCAGGTAATTTTATGTTTGTTTTATTTTTATAAAAACTAAGGTTTTTAAATAACAAGAAAAAAAAAGATAAAATTAATAGCGTTCTTTGATTTTCAAATATTAACACATATAAACGAGACCTCAGCAACGACGCTAAAAGCTTGATAAGTAAAGTTTGTTTTAAAGAAGATAGATTTGGTTTTATATAATCTTTTATGTATATAAGTCTATCTCTTTTTTTACTTACTTATATCCTATGGATTAAGGCAAGAGTACCTATCGCATAGGAGTATAGTATTTTGTAGAAAATACCAAGGTCGTATTTTTCCTGGGATCAGTGTTAATTATTCTACTTTTTAGAACGGACTATTATTTTATCGAACGAACGGAGTGGAGTTTATATTTAAAAACAAAAGATAGAAAAATATATATAGGTGATTTTATTAAGATAGGGACTTAGAAGGTAGTCCTTGATTTCAGAATAACTTGAGAGAATATTAATTCAGCTATTAAAGAACAACTTTATTTCTTTATTACCTAACTTAACGAGAGGGTCCCTTTGGTAGCATCACTGACTCGAAAGTACGACCGGGGAGGCTTGCGTTAAAAATGGGTTAACGTAAACGTAGTGTATCTTCACCTGGTATATGATCAATTAACAGAAAACCCTAGTTAGGATAACTAGAAAGTAGAGTTGAAATAGTTGAAAATAATATCCAGCCCAAAGCTCATCTTGACCAAGTGCTAAGGGTTCTTAGCCTCTTCTCAGGATGGGGGCAGTATAAAGTATAGAAAATAATATCTATCTATCTATCTCAATCCAGGATTTAAGCTTTCGTTTCACCTTTGTTTTTGGGATAGGGTAGTAAAATTTTGCAGAGCTTCCGCACTATCTTAATTCAGGTCATAGGCTTTCGCCTCGCCCTTCATTCGGGATAGTATAAAATAATAAGGTTTTGAAAATAATTTTGAAAGCAGTTTCACACTATCTTAATCCAGGACATAAGAAGAGATTCGCCTTTCATTCGGGATAGTATGAAAAAAAAGGAAAGTAAAACTGAAAATAAAGCAGTAAAGTACTCAGAATTGAAATTAAAAGAGTCTATTTTATAAAGTCCGAAAAATTATTACAACTTTCTAAAAAGCTGAAAAGAAAGCTAAAATATTACAACTTACAGAACTTTAGAATACTTGAAAGCTACTACCAGTTCCTTGTCAGAGAGCTGGGGAGTCCTAACAGTTCTTAAGAAAGCTGCTGGTGTTCAAATAATTCTACTCAGCCCTACCCCCTATTTATAGGAAAAAATTTCAAGTGACACGCCCCCTGACACGGGCGTGTCGGGTAGGGCGTGACAGGGTCACGGGCGTGACTTCAAGCATGTTGGGACATGTGTCGAGCTGGTTGGAACTTTGGATAGAATTTTAGCAGGTCACGGGCGTGACTGATGATGTCACGGGCATGCCAGGCAGCTGATTCATCAGGCGGCACAGGGCGTGGCGACAGTGCGGCAGCTTGCTGGATTTCTGGATAGAACTTCAATAGGTCACGAGCGTGTCGCTTTTGTCACGGGCGTGTTCAGCTGTCACGGGTGTGTCTAGCTATTTCCCGATTTTCCTGGGAAAAAAACAGAAACAGGAAAAAAGATTTAAAAGGGCTATCACGCCCTAGGTCACGGGCATGACCTAGGGGCGTGACCTAAGTAAAAAATACAAAAAATTAAGAAAAACTTAGAAAATAAATCTAAAACATAAAAAAATACAATATAATAAAAATAATTAGTTTTATATATCAAAACTAAGGTTTTATTTATAAATATGCAAATTTAATACGCTTCAAAATTGTATATTTTTATACTCATCAATGTATGTTTAAGTTCATACATGCAGGTTAGACAGGTATTCCTACTGGTTGTGATAGGTGGTCATAAGGTAGAGGAGTGGAGAGATAGAAATCTATCTAAGTCCACAGGTATTGAGTGAAACAAGTTCACTCAATGCTGGATGTCAAAGAAGGAGGCTGGAAAGGCTGAAAATCGCCTAAGTCCACGGGCGTTGAGTGAAGCCAGTTCACTCATCGCTAGATACCAAAAAGTGCTGAGTAATGTGTGGACAGTCAAAGCCCAACAGTCTGCAAAGTAATTCTGCGGCTAAGTCCATAGGCGTGGAGTGAAGGCAGTTCACTCAATGCCATACAATAATAAGGGTTGAGTAAAGTTGTGTCTGTCAAAGCTTTAGAATTGGCACCCAAGTCAACCCTAGGGTGGGTTCCTTCGTTGACTGGTTCATGGCGCAGTCAAGTCGAAAGTCGTCCTTGACTAGGAAATGAAGGACACGATCAGAGAGCAGAGCGGAAAACCTTTCTTGGCATTGTGTGTGTGAGAGAGGGCCCCTTCAACGAACCAGTCACTGTGGTGGCTAATTTAGGAAGATCCTTGGGTCAATTCCAGTCACTGATGTGATTAGTTGGATTGGCAGACCACCCTTGTTGGGTATTTTGTTGGCTCCAGGCCACCCTACTCTGCTGTTAATGCTACTGCCCATAAACTTTGGGGCAGTCTTGGCTCTAGTCCACAAGCGTTGAGTGAGGATAGCTCACTCAATGCCAGATAAGGAGAATCGTCGAGTAAAGACCAGACAATCAAATCTTAAGAATAAGTAAGACTGAAAATGGCTAAGTCTACAGGCGTTGAGTGATTCCAACTCACTCAATGCCATACAGCTAGAAGCATTGAATCAAGCTACTTTAGTCAAAGCCACAGATAATCTGTCAAAGAAATTTGGCTAAGTCAAGAAGCATTTAGTGAAGCCAGTTCACTCAACGTCATGCTAATTCTGTCAAATCCAAAGGAGAAGGAGACAGAAAAATTGGCTAAGTCCAGAAGCGTTTAGTGAGGTTAGCTCACTCAACGCCTCAGCAAGCTGGCAGATTTCAGAATTACAGCTAAGTACAGAAGTATTGAGTGAAGCCAGTTCACTCAATGCCTTAGCATGAAGATAGGAAATCAGTGAAGAGGCTAAGTGCAAGGGCTTGAGTGATGAAGGCTCACTCAACGCACTCAATGCCTGGTAACGCAGAATTTTTTGCCAAGTCAAAAAGCATTGAGTGATGGCCATACACTCAACACTCTCACTGTCTAAGCAAGGCAGAGGAATTGTCTAAGTATAGGGGCGTTGAGTGAAGCTAGTTCACTCAACGCACTCAATGCCTAATGGTACAAAGAATTTGGCTAAGTAAAAATGTGCTGAGTGAAGCCAGTTCACTCAACGCTTGATGGTGTAGAGAATTTGGCTAAGTCCAGATGCTCTGAGTGAAGCCAGTTCACTCAATGCACTCAACGCTTGGATTGAATCTGGAAATTTGGCTAATTCCACAGATGCTGACGTCAGCAAAAGTCAACCTAAGTCAACAGAATTCAAATTCATTACGGGAAAGCTGGAATACACCACTAATGGCGGCGACGTCCAGTTGTAAGACTTTTCTGTAAAAGGAAGGTTATATATCTACAATTAAAATGGGGCCCATGGGTAAAAGTGCGGTTGCACGGCAGAAGATAAAAGGAATGAGATCGGCAGAATCAAATGAATTTTTAGGGCTTTGTCTTTTCAAAAAGCGGCAGAACTTCATCATCTTCCTCACCATTGTTATTGAGACAAGAAGCAGAAGTTTAAATCGATCGACCTAAAAGTTCTTCCTGTTAGCTGTTGTCGTCTTCATCATCAACAACAAGAAAGGAGGAACATCAAGGGCTAACCATAGCTGCGTCCACATCATAGCCCAAGCTAAGCGAATCCTGAAGATTATTTTCTGGAGCTGTGTAAAAGAAATCTGGACTGATCTTTCTCAGGACAGAAGGAGAAAGACACAAAGATCATTTCTCAGTTGTCTAGTAATCAACATCAACCAACTTTTCTCTGTGTAGGATCTTTCAAGATCTGACTTGTAAGCCTATTTATAAAGGTCGAGTGTAGGATCTTGTGTTGATATGAGTAGTAGGATTCTGTTAAGAGTCTGAGTGTATGCCTTTGGACTGAGTTATAGGATCCTTTGGATCTGAGGTAGGGTTGTCCACCCAGCCTGAGTGTTAGGGCTTTTGGCCTGAGGTAGGTGATCTTCTAATCACTGAGTTGTAGGGCTTTGTGCCCTAGCTGTAGGTATTGGAGGAGACTGAGTAGTCCTGCAGGATCGTGTTGTAAGCTCTTAAGAGACGAGTTTTAGAGAAGGAGCCTTGTCTAACAAACTGTTAGAAAGGTGAGGGATAATGGGTGAACCCATAATCTTGGGAAACACTATAAATATTGTGTGTGTTGTGTGTGATCTTCTTGAAAGCAAAACTAATCTAATCACATCACACCCTAAAACACACAATGTGAAAGAAAATCTTAAAAAGACCTAAAAACCTATTCACCCCCCCTCTAGGTGTTTAGCTGCCCTTGCAATCAAAATCTTTCATAAGGAAAGCACTACAAATGTTTTGCTAGGGAAATTAAAATCTTATGAGTAATTATTGAAAAGTAAAGCAGAAACTGAAGATAAAGAGAATAACTTTTCATCTAGATAAAAATCAGTTGTATTCAAAGTTACTGAAGATGAATTATTTATTACAGAAAATGAAATGTTCAATATTCTGGCAAGAAGATTTAGAAAATGGATTAAATCAGAAGGTGCAAGAAGAAGAGACAGAAGTATGGAAAAACCAAATTTTAACAAGACTCTCAATAAGGAGATAATTTGTTTTAATTACAAAAAACCTGGACTTATTTCAATAGAATGTCCAGAACAGCAAAAGGAAAGATCAAGATCAAAGGATCAAAAGAAGAAATATCTGAAGAAGGATACGAGAAAGGGAAAAGGTTTTATTGCTGAAACCTGAAGTGACACAAGCTCTGAATCCAGCTCTTCATCAGATAATGAAGAGGAAAAAGCTGCTGAAGAAGCTTGTCTCATGGCTTTGGGACTGAATCAAATCATGATAAATATAAGCTACCAGATTATTTTTATGATATTGATTTTTCTTCAGAAATGTATAAATTTGATTTTAAAGTGTTCTGTGAAGATCAGTTATAATTCGAACAAAAAATTAAACATTTAAGAAAACAATTAGATGAATTAAGATGTAAATGTCATTATTATAAAAATTACAACTATAGGGTTGAACTAGGAAAATTAGCGAAACAAAGATCAAATCTAATTACTGAAAATAGAGAAATACAAATAAGTTAGCTAAGATAAAAGATTTAGATATCAATTTGAAAGAAAGAAATTGAAAGTCTTTAATTTCAAGGTAGCTAAACACCTAGAGGGGGCGAATAGATTTTCTAGTCTTTTATTATTATCTTTAACTTAGTGTGTAGTTAGTTAGTTGTTATACGCTTTCAAGAAAAACCACAAAGAACACAAACAGAATTTATAGTGGTTCCCCAGATTATGGGTACATTCACTCTCCTCCCATAGTTCTAACTTCTTATTAGACAAGACACTTCTCCAAAAACTCAGCTCCTTAGAGCTTACACCACAGATCCCTCAAGATCTTTCAGTCTCCTCAAAGACTTGCAACTCAGACACAAAGCCCTACCTCAGAGCAAATTTGCTCCTACAACTCAGTGATCAAATGATCACCTACCTTAGACTTGAATCCAAGTCATATATCTCGGGTTATAGAGGATAACCCTATCTCAGATAGAATGACTCTCCTATAGATCAAGCATAAGGCCCTACCTCATATCCAAACCTTGATCCTACACTCAGACCCAAAGGTCCTACACTCAGATAGGATGACTCTCCTACAGCTCAGACAAACTGCCCTACCTCAAGCACAAAGGCCCTACAGCTCAGATCCAAAAGAATCTTACCTCAGACCCAAAGGTCCTACAACTTAGATCCAAAACTGGATCCAATACTAAGGCAAATCTGCCCTACCTCAGGCACAAAGGCCCTACAACTAAGATCTAAAAGGATCCTATAGAAATGAAAGGGGTTTTGTTTGTGTTGATTTGACATAGAGATATTTCTCTGTGTCTACTTCCTCAGCTGAGTTATCTCAGCCCTAACTATCTTCTCAGCAGCAAAAGAATGATCTTCACTAAGTAACTGCCTCTGCTGGAAGAACCTCAGAAACTTTGTTCAATACTTGCTGAAGAAGACTGAAGATTTGCCAGGTCTTGAGTTCTTAAAACAGCTAACCTGAACCTACAGAAACTTGAAAGATCTACTTCTCTTTCTTTATCAGAAGCTTATTTGACCTTGCTATAGCAGAAGAAAATGCTACAGCTAACTCGAACGAACTTTTAGATTAGCTGGATCGACTTCAAGCTTCTATCTCAGCAGCAATGGCGAGGAAGATGAAGTTCAGCCGCAACTTAGTGAAAAGAATAAAACCCTAAAAGTTATTAGTTCTCCTTGTGAACTTGTCCATTTTATCTTCCGCCGATTAACGGCTCCAAGAAGTAGTGGGGACCACCTGTAGTTGACAGTTGCAATTTTCTTTAAAGGAAGAATATGTATAGTAGGCCTCCGACGCTATTTGGCGTGTTCTGTAAATTTCCCGCCACTAATTTGAACTTTGTTTACTTTGGCTGACGTCATCAGTTGTGGACTTAGCCAAATCTTCAGATTCAACTCCAGGAGTTGAGTGAGTTGAATTAATGGCCTTCACTCAATGATTATGACTTAGTCAAATTATCTGCACCATCAGGCGTTGAGTGCGTTGAGTGAACTGGCTTCACTCAATACCTCTGGACTTAGCCAATCTTTCCTGCACTTCTAGGCGTTGAGTGAATTGGCATCACTCAACTCCCCTAGACTTTACTACATCTCTTTATCATCTAGGCATTGAGAGTATTGAGTGAAGCTTCATCACTCAATGCTTTTATACTTAGCCGCTTCTCTGAAGTCTACTAGCTTACTGAGGCATTGAGAGCGTTGAGTGAAGCTTCATCACTCAACGCTTTTGTACTTAGTCGCTTTTTATCTTCTTTCTTCTTAGTCTATGACTGTAGCAGCATGACTTAACACTTTTGATGTCTGGCATTGAGTGAACTAGCTTCACTCAACTCCTGTGGACTTTGCCGCAATTTTGTCTCTGCAACCTACTAGGCTTTGTCTGTCCTGTCTTTACTCAGCGCTTTTGCTATCTGGCATTGAGTGAACTAGCTTCACTCAATCCTGTGGATAGCCTCTTTTTCAGCTTGCCAATACTGTGGATTTGATAGACCTAGATATACTCGACGCCTTCTGATATATGGCATTGAGTGAACTGCCTTCACTCAACGCTTATGGACTTAGTCGTAGAATTGCTTTACAGACTGCTAGGCTTTGACAGTCCACACCTTACTCAGCGCTTTTTGGCATCTTGCGTTGAATGAACTTGCTTCACTCAACGCACGTAGACTTAGGCAATTTTCAGCCTATCCAGCATATTCCTTTGACTTCTGGCGTTGAGTGAACTGACTTAAATCAACGTCGGTGGACTTACACAGATTTCTGTCTCCCCACTTCTCTATCTTATTACCACCTATCATAACCTCTTCGATAGCCTGTCTAAACTTGTTCTATAGAACATCCTGCACATGATGTGTAATGCCCTAAAAATTCTGAAAAATATTGGAATTGGTCATTGTAGGTTATCATGCGGCGATAGTCTTATCACCAAAGATAGCTCAATGAATAAAAAGACCAAGGGATCAGGTTGTTACTGCTTGGCGATAGAAAGATATCGCGCAGCAGTAGCAGTAGATGCTCTTAACTCTATCGACAAAGCATCGAGAGGTTTACCGCTCGGCGGTAGAAAGCTATCATGTGGCGATATCACTCGACACACTTAATGTTTGGGACGAAGCATTTAGTGACTAATGCGTGGAGGTAGTGCGCTAATGGGAGGCGCTAGCTGATTAAATTGACATATGCCTCGGGAGGGTACCGCTCAATGGTAGTGAGTTAACGTCGGCAGTAGCTTGCTACGTGGTAGTGCGGTGGAGGCTGCTTTGGGCTACAGAACGATGTCCATTGGACCAAGCGGCGACCGCCTTAGATACCGCATGGCGGTAGCAGATACCACACGACGGTAGCTTGCTTTTAAGGGCTGGCTTTGAGATGTTATTCTCATTTACCTCTCTCACACTTTCTCTCTTAGTTCTTGAGCTCTTGAGGGAAGAGGAGGAAGAAAGTCTAGAAGGCTAAGGGGAGAAGCGATCCAAGGTGTGCTTGTGATCGGAATTTCCAGTCAACACTAGATCTGAGAAAAGGAAGCTGTGACGCTTAGTTCCATCTGGATCAAAGAATAAGGGTATGGCTCCTAAGCGATCGATAAGGGTAACAATCATCCTTCTTTGACAAGTGAAGTCCTCCCTTTTGCATATGCATGGAATCCTCCACCAAAAGGTGGAGAATCGATGGAATTCCGATGGGTCGATACATAGTATCCCCGGGTTTTGTTTTGCATATAGATCCGGAAATTGCAGTACAGAATATGCATGTTGTATGAAGCCCCTTTGGACAGGTTGGTCTTGATTGGTGATGTTTTGCTTTGCATGCTGGAGAAGACTCCGAGTATAAATGAGTAGTTTACGGGGTCTGTGGGTTGAACCTGTAAAATGAGAGTAGTAGGAAGTACTAGAGGTGTGCTCCGGGAAAATACCCAGAAAATACCACAGTTTGCATAACTATTGGATATCGCCAGGCGACAATAAGTATTGCTTGCGATAGCTCCTGGTGAGCTCTGATTGATGTGAAAGTCTGGTATTTCTAGCACTGCAGGATGGTGTAGGGTTTTCTTGACAGATGTTCCAGTTATGATTGAGTCTGGAGACATAAGAGAAATACTGTCACTAATGCCAGTCGATAGTGATTATTGATGGCGATAGCTTCCAGATAAGAATGTGCTTGCACAACCTATCTCATGGAGACCTTAGGGTTAGCAGGTGAGCTATGTGCCTGGGTGCCTAGCTTTGGTGGCCATGAGAGCCATTGTACATAACATTGGTTATGTTTTGATTACGGGAAAGGGGAGTTCGACCTGCGTCATGTCTATTTACCATGAAGGATTCGACTTTTTTTCGGCTATGGCATGACGATATGAGTAACAGGAAAGGGCTGAAATATACCCGCTCGATGTCGATCGGTTAAACAAACCTAAAGTACATGGGAGTTACTGGTGGAAAATAGAGAGAGGAAGTCTTAGGCTGTAAGCCGGAAAGACAAAAATGCTCATAAATTGACTGTCAATTCCAGTACCTCTGAACGATGGTGGGACTAGGCAATGCCAGTACACGGAGAATATGCCCTGAGTGCAAAGAACGTTTTGTAGTGATGCAAACGTTTGTGATATATTTAAGGGTGCTTAAGTGTACCATATTGTGATATATATATATATATATATATATATATATATATATATATATATATATATATATATATATATATATATGAATGCTATGCCTGCAGGGAAGGAATACCGCTTCCCAGGGAATGGGGTAGGTCGTTATAAATTGGTCAGCTAAAGATGACTGTTGCCTGGTTTGCCACCTTCATGGTGGATTGTCCCTGTGCAGGTGTTGGAGAGCCGAGCGGGAAATAGCGGGTTGCTGCCCTTGTGTTATGCCGTCCCTCAAAGGCCAAGCAAAGGCTTTTTAGTGTTTTCATGTGTGGTCGGCCCGCGTGCCGATGTATGGAAATACTTTTGTAAAAGGCAACAGTTGTAAGTCCTTAAGGCCGTATTGAATTTTGTGTATTTATGTAAAATATTCCTGATATATATAGTGGAAATTCGTGTGTACTTGAGTTCAAAAGTTAACCCTTAAAGCTTCCGCTAGAATGCTCTGAGTTAGGATTCATGTAGTTTTTGATATTAATACGTAACTCCGCTGACTGTCTGTGGAATATGGTATGGGGCCTCGGCCGGACCTTATGTTATATTTCATGTGATGGATGGAGGTGTCACATGATGAGCTTGAACAACATCAAATACAATTATGCTCTTAGTACTAATTGTGATGCCTCTTCAAATCTAGGGAACATTGAGGGCAATATTCCTAACAATCTCCACTATTTGAAGAAGGCAGAACACTTAACAATACTAAGAAGCATTAACATAAGAAGCATATTAATTTCATGTACTCCATTAAACTGAATTGACTCAATATGTCAAGTCAATGCACTTTCATACCACTTGAATAATTGCTCGGGTAATATGCACTCTCTTTATATCATTTAATACTTAAATGGAGCACTACTAGAAGCACTTACCTCATAATATGCACTGACACAACATGGCTTAACATGTAGTCATTGCATTCCTCATACTACTTGAATCTTTCCAAGTAATATGAACTGACTCAACATGAGCTAGTCATGACAAGTATTGCTTCTACATGTCCAATCATCCCCATTCCAAGCATTGCCACACCTCTCCCCCTTTCTAGCTTCTTTAATAGGAATATGACACATATCTCCTCCTTTCTAATTCTACTACACTAGTGATCAACCTAGTTAATTAGAGATCATACCTCTTGTGTTGATACCACTGATGCAACACATCACTGCAGCCACCAAACACTTGAGTGGTCCATTGATCCACTTGAGCTAGCTATTATCATTGATCCATATGGCTGTTTCTCTTCTCCTTTCAGCAGTAGCAGTGACTTCACAGAAATAGCAGTGATGATCTTTGATCCACTATAGCAGCTGCTAGACTTGCTCCCCCTCAATAGGAGCATCTTGACTTGCTCCCCCTCAATATGAGCATCTACTATCTTCTCTTTACTGGATAGTTGAGTCCTTCTTATTCTTGATACCACTTGATATCACTTGAAAGACTTATTTACCAGCAAGAAGAGTAAATCCTGCAATAATAACAACACAAGGAGCAACTACAGCTATACCAAGTTCAACATACCCAGCTCAAACTTGAAGGAGTTGAACTTTGCTTCATCTAGTGGCTTAGTGAAGATGTCAGCCACTTGCTTGTCTGTAGGGAAAAACTCAAGACTGATACCTTAACACTCCACAAGCTCCCTAATGAAATGATGCATAATCTCAATGTGCTTAGTCCTGCTATGAGAAACAGAATTCCTAATAATTGAGATTGTACTAGTAGAGTCACAATATAAATGAGTTCTACTTATTTGGAGATTATAGTCCTGGAGCTAATGCTGGATCAACAACAACTGTGCATAGCAGCTACCTACTAAGATGTATTCTGACTCAACTATTGAGATTAAAATACTGGCCTGCTTCTTGTTATTCCAAGACACTAGTCTTCCTCCCAAGAACTGATAAGTGCCTGAAGTGTTCTTCATGTCCTCTTTGCAGCCTGCAAAATCTGTATTTGAATAGCCTGTTAGTTCAAATCCCTATTTCTAGGGTACCATAGGCCAAGATCTGGTGTGCCCTTAAGATACCTCAAAATCCTCTTAGCAGCAGAGTAGTGAGATTCTTTAGGGCAAGCCTGATACCTAGCACAAACACATGTAGCATACATGATATTTGGCCTACTTGCAATAAGATATAGAAGGGGGACAATTATCCCTCTATATAAAGTTTCATCAACAGGTTTCCCTACCTCATCTTTGCCTATAAACATACTTGAACCCATGTGAGTTTTTATGGGTGAGGCATTCTCCATACCAAACTTTTTGATCAACTCCCTGGTAAACTTAGACTGGGATATGGGTAAGCCATCATCAGTTTGTCTTACTTGGAGTCCCAAGAACTTAAGTTCACCCATATTGATCATCTCAAACCTCCCTCGCGTAAGTTTAACAAACTTTCTGCAAAGGTTGTCATCAGTAATCCAATGATAATGTCATCTACATATATCTGTACTAGGATTATCTTACCCTTAGATAACAATAGGAATAAGATCTTGTCTATCTTCCCCCTTGAGAATTTGTTTTCAATGAGGAAGCTAGAAAATGTCTCATACCATGCTCTAGTGGCTTGCTTCAGCTCATATAGAGTTTTCCTAAGTCTATAAACAAATTCAGTTGAGTTAGAATCAACAAAACCTGGAAGTTGCTCAATATAGACTTTTTTCCTTTAAGTCACCATTCAGGAAGGCTGACTTCACATCCATCCGGTAGACTTTAAATCCCTGGAATGCAAAATATGCAAGGAATAGTCTGATGGCTTCCATTCTTGCTACAAGGGCAAATGTTTGATCAAAATCAATTCTTTCTTCTTGTCTGTACCCCTTAGCTACTAGCCTTGCCTTGTTTTGGATTATAATGCCATTTTCATCAAGTTTATTCCTATAAATCTACTTGACTCCAATGACATTATGTCCATGTGGTCTAGGAACTAGCTTCCAGACCTGACATCTTTTAAATTGGTTCAGTTCCTCTTACATTGCTACAATCCAAAACTGATCTATGTTGGCCTCTTCAAATCTCTTGGGCTCAATCTGTGACAGGAAGCTTGCAAACATTGCTATATTTAGGCTCTTACTTCTTGTCACCGCTCCTTGGTGTGCATCACCAATAATCTAGTGTCTTGGATGGTCTCATAGATGCCTGAAAGCTGGAGGCAATCTTCTTTAAGCATCAGCTTCAGTAGCAGCTTCTTGTTGATCTGCATCCACTTCAAGTGTGTCTTGCACTTCATTTGGAAAATTCACTCCATCTTGGATTTCTGGAGCAACATCCTTGATGCTTAACTTGTCCATCATTAGCTCAATACCTGCAATACTAGAAGAGGAGCTTGGTAGCTCACTGTTAATCATGGTAGACTCATCAAAGACTACATGCACAGACTCTTCTATAACTTGGCTTTTCAAGTTGTAGATCCTATATGCTTTACTATAATTGTTGTACCCAACAAAAATCCCATCAAAGGACTTGGCAGGAAACTTAGTCACATAGGACTTACCATTATGAAACACATAACACTTGCTACCAAAGATCTTGAGATAGCCCAGGTTTGGTTTTTTGCCCTTCAAGATCTCATAGGGAGTCTTTTTGTGGCTCTTGGTGATAATGTCTCTGTTAAGGACATGACATGCAACATTTACTGCCTCAGTCCATAAATATTCTGGGAGAGATGTGTCACTTAACAAGGTCCTTCTAGCCTCTATGAGAGTTCTATTTTTCCTCTCAACAATCCCATTTTGCTGGGGTGTCCTTGGAGAAGAAAATTCTTGATGAATCCCTAGCTCTTCACAGAACTTTGTCATGCTATCAGACTAGAATTCAGTCCCATGATCACTTCTTATTTTGAACATAGTACTCTAAAACTCATTCTAAATTTGCTTGACAAACTTCATGAAGACATCAAGGGTTTCATTCTTTCTCTTAAGAAAGAACACCCAAGTAAACTTAGAATAGTCATCAACCACCATAAGGGTGTAGAATTTCCTACCTTGACTATGAACTAGCATAGTACCAAATAAGTCCATATGCCAGAGGTATAAGCACCTTATAGAGTCTTTGGTCCCAATGCCCTTCATGCAAGCCTTGGTCTGCTTGCCCTTTTAGCATGCTGAGTACAAGCTTTCCTTGGAGCATTTCATCTTAGGACCATTCCTAACTAGAACTTCACTAAAGAGCTTGCCAATAATCTTATAATTCAAATGAGCTAGTCTCTTGTTCCATTGCACACAATAAGAAAGTTTCTCATTTGTCACTAGACAAATAGGAGAGTCTGTATCAAGACAAAGGAAATTTATGGAGCCACATTTCCCTACCTAATCTTATTAAGGGCAATACTATATTGGGCTTAGAAAAACTAGCCACAATTCTCTTCTGCCTTTGGAGCTTCTCTTCAAGGTCCCTAATGAGACTATTCTTGAAATTTATGGAGCCTATCTGGATGAGATTCAAGATTTTAAGTTGGCTGACTTCCCTGTCCTTCTAATCCAGCAAAAATGTTGTCTCAATAAGATGGACATTAACTAGCTGTAGAGAGGCAATCTCCACATCTTGCTTTTTAGACAACTTCTTGCACTTCTTAAAGGTATCCAGAAGTTCACCATACCTATCATTCAATTGATTGACATATCCTCTGATTTAGAATCATCTTCACCACTAGATGAAGAAGCTTTTATAGAGGTACTAGTCTCATACCAAGACTCAAAAGAAGAACTAGATAGAGAATATACCTTGCTTTAAACAGGCTGATCCTGGTTGGATTCCTCATCAGTCTTTGCCATCAGTCCATGGAAGCTGTAGGCATCTTCTTCATCCTCATCCTCCTCTGATTCACTATTTGAATGTGACAGAGGGGCCCTAATGCCTATCCTGGTAGCAGGATAGTCTTCATCTGCTGCTTTAGCTCCTTCTTCAAAAGCAGCAACAACTAGCCTAATATAGGCTTCTTCTTCTTCATACTCTGATGAAGATGAGTCTGTCAAGCTCTTTTACTTCTTTGTAATGAAGAACTCATCCTTCTTTCCCTTGTGCTGGTGAGCATTTTTCTCACCAGCCTCTTTCCTCTTCACTGGGAAGTCAGCTATAACATGCCCAGGTTTGTTGAACAGTAGCAAAAAACTTTAGATGAAATATATTTACTAGGTTTTGAATCATACCTGTCATCCTTGGAGTGATTCTTCTTGTGATGAGAAGAGGTGGAAGGTCTGCACTTCCACTGTTTCTTCTTCATCAGCTTCTGAAAATTCCCGGAGAAGGTGGCAAATTCCTCATCAGACATGCTGCAGTCTGATGTATCATATTTTGAGCTGTCTGACTAGGCTAACCTCCTTGGAGGAGAGGGAATCCTCTCCTTACTCTTCCTTGTGTTGTCTTTTCTGAAGGCCAAGGTCTTTTCCTTGGCCAGGGATTTGCCGGTGGCCTCCTCCTCTTTCCTGGCAGCCAATTGCTTCTCATAAGAGAGCAACTTTCCAAATAATGTAAGGGGAGGAGTATCAGCTAACTTGGACACTTCTCTGATGGCACAAATCTTAGTACCCCAGTATCTAGTGAGAGACCTTAGGAACTTGTCATTAATCTCATAATGACTGAAGACCCTTCCATAGGTCCTCAGTTCATTTATTATCCTGAAATTTTTTTCATAGCAAGCAGCAATGTTCTCTTTCTAGGACTGCCTGAAAGCCTCATACTCCTGGTTGAACATAGACTTTATGTCATCTCTTACCTCTTTAGTTCTCTCCATTTAGACCACAAGAGTGTCTCACATTTCCTTGGAGCTCTGGCAGTGAATTTGATTTTGAAAGGTTGAATCATCTATGGCACTAACAATAATGTTCTGTGCCCTCTTGTCCAATATCACTAAGATGACCTCATCCTTTATCATCTCTGAATATATCTTAGGTGTTTAGACATTAACATCAAGAACTGAGACCTTTATAGGGATGAAAGTTCCCTCTTTGACTGTCACAAATATCCATGGGTCATAGACTTCCATAAATAGCTTGACCCTCTCTTTCCAGATTCCAAAACTCTCCTTCTTATAGATGGGTAGTTTCATGGAACCTAGCTCCTTATGGTTCTCTCTAGAACCCATAAGTATAGAACTTATTTTAGCTACCCTTTGCGATCTGCTTTGACTATTAGGTACTTCTTGAGCAACCTCCCTCTGATAGCACTTGAAAGTCTTTAATTTTAAGGTAGCTAAACACCTAGAGGGGGGGGGGGGGGGGTTGAATAGGTTTTCTTGTCTTTTATTATTATTATCTTTAACTTAGTGTGAAGTTAGTTAGTAGTTA
Organism: Platanthera zijinensis; assembly: GCA_039513925.1. Lineage (NCBI taxonomy): Eukaryota > Viridiplantae > Streptophyta > Magnoliopsida > Asparagales > Orchidaceae > Platanthera > Platanthera zijinensis. The sequence continues at coordinate 177,629,701 of CM077085.1, read as the reverse complement.
TATGCTTTCAAGACAAACCACAAAGAACACACACAGAATTTATAGTAGTTCCCCAGATTATGGGTACATTTACTCTCCTCTCACCTTTCTAACTTCTTGTTAGACAAGGCACTTCTCCAAAAACTCAGCTCCATAGAGCTTAAAGCACAGATCCCTCAGGATCTCTCAGTCTCCTCCAAGACTTACAACTCAGGCACAAAGCCCTACCTTAGAGCAAATTTGGTCCTACAACTTAGTGATCAAATGATCACTTACCTCAGTCTTGAATCTGAGTCCTACAGCTCAGGCTATAGAGGATAGCCCTTCCTCAGAGAGAATGACTCTCCTACAGCTTAGGCACAAGGCTCTACCTCAGATCGAAATCTGGATCCTACACTTAGACCCAAAGGTCCTACACTTAGAGAGGATGACTCTCGTACAACTCAGGTAAACTACCCTACCTCAGGCACAAATGCCCTACAAATCAGATCCAAAAGGATCCTACCTCAGACCCAATGGTCCTAAAACTCAAATCCAAAATTGGATTCTACACTCAGGAAATTCTATCCTACCCCAGTCATAAAGGCCCTACAACTCAGATCCAAAAGGATCCTACAGAAATGAAAGAGGTTTTGCTTGTGTTGATTTGACATAGAGATATTTCTTTGTGTATACTTCCCGAGATGAGTTATCTCAGACCTAACAATATTCTCAGCAGTAAGTGAATGATCTTTAGTAAGTAACTACCTCTGCTGGAAGAACCTCAGAAACTTGGTTCAACACTTGTTGAAGAAGACTGAAGATTTACCAGGTCTTGAGTTTTTCAAACAGCTAACCTGAACCTACAGAAACTTGAAAGTTCTGCTTCTCTTTCTTTATCAGAAGCGTATCTGACCTTGCTGTAGTAGAAGAAAATGCTACGGCTAACTGGAATGAACTTTTAGATCAGCTGGATCGACTTCAAGCTTCTAGCTCGGCAGCAATAGCGAGGAAGATGAAGTTCAGCCGCAACTTAGTGAAATGAATAAAACCCTAAAAGTTATTCGTTCTCCTCGTGAACTTTTCCCTTTTATCTTCCGCCGATTAACGGCTCCAAGAAGCAGTGGGGACCACCTGCAGTTGACAGCTGCAACTTGCTTTAATGGAAGAAGATGTACAGTAGGCCTCCAGCGCTATTTGGTGTGTTTTGTATTTTTCTCACCACTAATTTGAACTTTGTTGACTTTGGCTGACGTCACCAGTTGTGGACTTAGTCAAATATTCCAATCCAACTCCAGGTGTTGAGTATGTTTAGTGAATGGCCTTCACTCAACGATTCTAGACTTAGTCAAATTATCTGTAACATCAGGCATTGAGTGTGTTGAGTATACTGGCTACACTCAATGCCTCTGGACTTAGTCAATCTTTCCTGCACTGCCAGGTGTTGAGTGTGTTGAGTGAATTGGCATCACTCATGCCCCTGGACTTAACTTCAACTCTTTATCTACTAGGAGTTGAGTGTGTTGAGAGTGTTGAGTGAAGCTTAATCACTCAACACTTTTATACTTAGCCGCTTCTCTGAAGTCTGCCAGCTTGTTGAGGCATTGAGAGCATTAAATGAAGCTTCATCACTCAACGCTTTTGTACTTAGACACATTTTGTCTTATTTCTTCTTAGGCTTTGACTGCAGCAACATGACTCAATGCTTTTGCTGTCTGGCATTGAATGAACTGGCTTCATTCAATGCCTATGGACTTGTCCGCAATTTGTCTCTGCAACCTGCTGGGCTTTGACTGTCCTGTCTTTACTCAGCGTTTTTGCTGTCTGGCGTTAAGTAAACTGGCTTTACTCAATGTCTGTGGACTTAGCCTCTTTTCAGCTTGATAATACTGAGGCTTTGATAGACCTAGCTATACTTGATGTCTTCTAATATATGGTATTGAGTGAACTGCCTTCACTCAATGCCTTTGGACTTAGCCACAGAATTGCTTTGCAGACTGCTAGTCTTTGACTGTCCACACCTTACTCAGCGCTTTTTGGCATCTGGCATTGAGTGAACTGGCTTAACTAACCGCCCGTGGACTTAGGCAATTTTCAGCCTATCCAGCATCTTCCTTTGACTTCTGGCATTGAGTGAATTGGCTTCACTCAACGCCTGTGGACTTAGACATATTTCTATCTCTCGACTTCTCCACCTTGTGACCACCTGTCTCAACATCTTAGACAACATATCTAAACTTATTCCATGGAACATCCTACACATGATGAGCTTGAACAATATCAAATACAACTATGCTCTTAGTACAAATTGTGATGCCTCTTCAAATCTTCAAATCTAGGGAACATTGAGGGCAATATTCCCAACAGAAATTAGGACAAAAATCAAATAAATAAGAATCACACAAAGAAAGTAAATCACCTAGACTTAGGTAATAAATATGTTAACCTAAATATAGTATCAAATGATTCAATATACAATAAATCTATAATTTTGGTTAAAAACAAAGATAATCAATCTATGAATATGAAAGGAGGGGTTAGATCTAACTTACTCTAGAGGGGGGGGGGGGGGGGGGGGTGAATAGAGTATTTAAAATTTTTGGCTGTTTTAAACTTTTATATAGCAGAGTGAAAATAAGTGATACCAATTATAACAATAGAAGGAAAAACAAGATAAGCTATTCTAACTATCACAAACACAATACGAACAAAAATAGAAAATGAGCAACCAGATAACACAAGAAGATTTTATAGTGGTTCCCCTAAACTTGGGTACATCCACTCTTCTAACACCCTGGTAGGAATCCACTAGCAGGTTTTGATCAGGTGACTGCCCCTACAATATCTATTTACAGGGAGATGTTGCAACCCTTTAGGCTTTTGATCAGGTGCCAAAAAACCAAACCAAGTCTTTTGATCAGGAGACTTGACAACTAAGAGCTAACTTTTGAAGGGAGTTAAAACTCTTTTATAAGGGGTGAGAGGAGGTGATGGTGTCTTCTCTTTCTCTAATCAACATAGAAAACTAGTGGATCTTTGATGTTGACAAAGCTCCTCCTGAGATGTTGATGATTCAGGAAGACTGGAGCTTTGCTTCAGGGTGTAGATCTTTAGCCTTGTCTAAAAGAAGTCCTGGAACTTTTCTGACTGAATAAATCTTTGTTGTCCTGAATGTTCCTGGAAGTGAAGCTTGAAGAAGACTCTTGATTGTGATGATTGTTCTTCTTCTGTCTTAAGACTTAACAAGGTTAAACACAGAGAATTTTATATACTGTGTGTGTGAGAGAGAGAGTTCTAAGAGATTAGTCTGTCTTAGTACTGTATATTTTCTCTGTAAGTTCTGGTGGTTCCTTTTATCTCTTCACTGAAGGACAAAAATCTCTTTTTTATATTTTCAGTCAATAATTTCTCCTTTGAAATTTGAATTACTGCCTTAATTGTCGGCTGATCTGGAGAATACAAACGGCCTGAATATATCATAAATAAGTTTCCCCAACTATCCCTTAATAAAATAAGAAACTAAATATCCTGATGAATACCATAATTAATGCTACCAATAACGGCTATATTAATTTCTCAGAAATAATACTGTTATTAATTTAGAAATAAAGGAACAGAAGGAAGAAAACTTCTCATTCTAGAATTGGACAGATATTGTCGATCACTGAACAGAATTTGTCGACCTGAGATCCAAGATCGTCGACCTAAGAATTTCAGTTTGTCGACTTGAGCTCTGTGAACTGCGTACTGAGAACAACTTTCCAAAACTGCACTCTTTGTTCGTCGAGCTGAGAGTCTGTCTGAAGAAAACTGATCGTCGACCCGAGCTCGAATATCGTCGAGCCCAGTTCAGACAATTAACTCTGAGTTCGTCGATCTGAGATCGACGATCGTCGAGCTGAGTTTGAAGAACTTCGAACTGATTAAACCGTTCTCTGAAAACTTCTAAGTCTGAGTCTTTTGAGGTCCTCTGCTGGCTGGTCCAAGAAGGTTGACTTAATGACTTAGCCTACACTCTAAGACTACTAGACTTGACCCTGACTATACAAAGAGGGTCAGACTCAGCCTAAATTATTTAACCTAGCCCAAATCCAACTAGGGATCAAACAATCTCCCCCTATTTGAGTGAGGTCACTAAGTACAATGATTAAAAAAAGAAAATACAAACATATAACATGAAAGAAAATATCTGACAGAATGAAAAACAATTCAGCAGATAGAAAGGATATCCACAGAGAATAAAAATAGTTTTAGAGCTTGTCTAGAGGAGGAGAAGAAGAAGATTTTGTTGGAACACCCTATTACTAATTTGGGCAAGGATCACTATGTCTTTAGGAAATTGGTTTGACCTAGTTGTATAGTTGAAAAGGTCAAATTAGAATGAGTCTAAGGGTTAGAACGTAGGTTTGAAGCTGTTCCCCAAGACCATTCAAAGATCAGGATTCAGTGCTGAGACTAAGGCAATTTTCGTCGAGCTCAGGTCGATAAAATGTCAAACTCAATTTGACGTTCTCTGAGCTCAATTCTGCAAGTCGTCGAACTCCGGTCGACGATCTTTGAGCTCAGATCGACGTTTTGTCTTCAGCTATTTTCCAAGTCGCCGAGCTCAGTTCGACGATCGTAGAGCTCAGTTCGATGTTTTCTGTCTCTAGTATAAATCCAATCTCTGAGCTCAGGTCGACGATAGCTTAGCTCAGGTCGACGATTTTTGTGAGAGATCGACGCTTTCAGAATTCAAATTCAAGAACAGTTTTGGAATTCTTTCAGAGTTATCTCCTGCATTTATTGCAAAGGATTATGTAGCCGTTTCAAGCAATCTGGAGCAAGTTTCAAGGAAGGCTAAAAGTAATGTTACTTAGGACTTTCCCCAGAGACAGTTGTCATTTATGGAAGTCATTTATGACTGAGTAACGACCATCTAAGTCAGAATCTGATATACTCCTACAGAATCTGTTTTTGTAAAAAATAACAGATCAATACAACAAGATAGGCAAGAGATATACAGGATCATTGGATTGAGAAAAAGAGTTACAGAAGAGAGATCAAAATATACTCTGATCAAGATCTCATCTTCTGGAACATACAGATTCACTGAGAAAAAAATCTTCAAGAACACAAGAAAGTTTTCTGTGGAGGAAATCATCTGCTCCTCCAAATCCTCAAGTGTTCAAAAGCTTCAACATCAAGGACTCCAAATATCACACATTTCAGCATCTGCTGAAATCATCTTTTGCTAGAGATCTGAAGCACCTGAAGACCTATCACCCTAGCAAAGCTCACCTTCCTGAACCTTTATAGATCTCAGGGGGAGCTTTAGCTTCATCTTCCACTTGTCTTCTCTCAGACTGTTGACAAAGAAGAACAACTCAACTCTTTCTTTCTTTTTTCCTTTCCCTCCTGTAAAAGGGTTTTTCAAAACTCCCTTCAAAAGTTCTGAGACTTGTTTCTGAGACCTTGTCAAAACTCAATGGTGGCAAGACACCTTATCAAAAAATCTAGTTTTGGTTTTTGAGCACCTTATCAAAAGCTCATTGGTGCCAAGGACACCTGATCAACTATTCCTGTAGTGGATTCCTACCTAGGGTGGTAGAAGACTGGATGTACCCAGGTTATTGGGGAACCACTATAGATCCTTGTGTCATCTGGTTGCAGTGTGTTTGACTTTGCTGTGTGAGATGTGATTTCTTAGTTCTTACTTTAGTTTTTATTTCATCACAAGCACCTTACACATATACATAAATTAAGTCTTCCACTGCTTTATAGTTTTAATTATAAACTATTTTAAAAATACTCTATTCACCCCCCTCTAAAGTTAAGGTAGATCTTTTCCTCACTTTCAATTGGTATCAGAGGGAGGTTATTCAACATCTGAATTTTCAACAGATTGGTTGAACAGGCTAACACCTGAACCAAAAGATCCTTGATAAGATAAACCTTATATAGAAGATAGTTATTACTCTTTATATTATATTTATTTTCATACAAAACCATGGCACAGAACAAAGATTATGCTAGCACCAGACCTCCAGTGTGCAACCTCTCTAAGGTTGCACTTTGGAAGGCAAGGATTAAGCTTTACATGAATTCTATTGATGAGGACATTTTTAATTTTGTTTTGACAGTTTGTCCAAGACCCCCAGTGATCACAAGTACAAGTGCTGTTCCACCTCCTTCAGGAACAGATGCAGAAATAAAGAAATGGAAAGTTGCAGATGCAAAGGCTATGAATATCCTTGCTCAGACCATGTTTGATGAGATATTCCAAAAGGTGGCTGAATGCAGTTCAGCAAAAGATATATGGGACAAGTTATCTGAAATTGTCTCAGGATCTGCTGATGAAAGGAAGGACATGAGATCCCATCTCATAAGCCAATATTAGAACTTCAAGAAAGGAGAAACTGAATCAGTGGCTGACATGTACAATAGACTCAGCCTAATAGTCAGTGAACTAAAAACACTGGACAAGGAGATCTCTCTAACTGAACTAAATGACAAGATCTTAATGTGCTTCCCTAGCACTTGGGACTCAAGGATCTGGCCAATCAAGGATGCCAGAAGCCTAACTGAGATTACTACTGAAGCTTTGTTGGGCAAGCTCAAGTCTTATGAGCTGCTCATCAAGAACAGAGAGGAAGAACAAAAGACTGCTTCTCCAACCATCAGAAAGGAGAAGACCATATCATTCAAAGCTACAGAAGATCTGTTTGAAGACAAGGTCACAGGCAATGAAGAATTGATGAGTTTGTTGGCCAAAAGATTCTATAATATGGCCAGGAAAGATTTCAGAAAGAGGTCATCCAGATGGCATGAGAAGCCAAGGTATGACAAGTCAAATAATAAAGAAATAATCTTTTTTGGATGCAGAAAACCAGGCCATATTGTGCCTGACTGTCCAGAAAATTAGAATAAGGACAAGAAGGACAGGAAAGATAGGAGAAAAGACAAGGACTCCAGAGGAAACAACAGCAACAAATCCTCCTCCAATAAAAATAAATATACAAGGAAGGCGTTTGTAGCTGAAAGCTGGAGTGATACTGAAGAGGAATCAGAAGCCTCATCAAGCTCAAGTGATGATGAGGATGATGCTGAAGAAAAGAAATTTTGCATGATGGCTATCAATGCCTCTCAGCAAAATTCTGATGCAGAACAAGGATTAGATTCAGAATTTGAAACTCAAACTGAAGAAGACCAGGTAATAGACTCCTTTGACTTTGACTCAGAGGACTTTAGGTCTGAATTTAAGGCACTTTGTTTAGACCTGTTAAAATCTGAGAAAGAGATTATCTCTCTCAAAAATCAATTGTCTGAACATAGCACCTTAAAATCAGACAACCTCAAACTCTCTGAGGAGTTAGAATGCTGTAGGGAGGAGATAGCTTCACTGAAAAGTGAGTTATCCCAGGCAAAGAAGTTTGAAGAATCCCTTAATGGGAGAAGCATCAGACTGATGGACATCACAAGCACAGTGAACTCAAGATTCAACAGTACACTGGGCTTGGGTGCTTCATCCAGCCAAACTATAGTATTAACAACCCCAATTAAATTTATTTCTGATAAAGGAAAGGGTGTTGTAGAGGTAGCTAGGAAGAATCCAGATTTACCTAAGGAAAATCAAGTTCAACAGAAAACGTCGAACAGAGCTCGACGATCGTCGAACAGAGCTCAACGATCCAAGGCTGGATCGTCGAACTCAGATCGACGACTTTTGAACTCTGAACTTGTAACACCCCAAAATGTTGTAGGAGCGGCGGGGATCACTTTTGGCCAAGACGAAGTTTTGGAGCAGGTGTCACGGGCGTGACACGGGCGTGTCACGGGCGTGACACGGGCGTGTCACGGGCGTGACACAGGCGTGTTTGGCCACGGTCGTGCGGTCGACGCTTTGGCGGTCGACGGTGGTCGAGTTGTAGAATACAGCCTAGGACACGGGCGTGTCCCAAGCTTTGTCACTCCAGGGATTCTGCAAGTGTGGCACACGGGCCGTGACACGGGCACAAACACGGCCGTGTCAAAGTTGACACGGGCGTGTCGGATGCCGTGTCACAAGGCCGTGTACCTCTCTGACTGTGAAGCGTTGGTCGATTGCACACGGGGGGCATGACACGGGTCCCGACACGGGCGTGTCGCAGGTGACATGGGCGTGTCGGAGGCCGTGTCAAAGGACGTGTGCTGGTTTTCGAATCGATCGAGACGGCGAATGGGTGACACGGCCAGGCACACGGCCGTGTTGCAACCCGTGTTCGGCGCAGATTTTGTATTTTGAGGCCTAATCGTGGCCGTTCGTTTCCTTGGCTTGGGATCCGACGGCTGGGAGTGTTTGCTGGCAGCTTAAACCCAAAAATAGGGTTTGCAAACCCCATTTTCACTTGGGTTTTCTCTTTCTAAATCCTAGAGAGAAGGGAGAGCAAGGAGGAAGGAGGAGTCCAAGATCCGGCCGCCGGAGGAGCTTCGGAGCTCTGAATCACGATCCGAGTCCAGATCCGCGGAGGTGACGCCGTTGCGGTGCTTTCCAACCGCATAGTTTTCGATGGCGCCGCGGAAAAGCGAAAGGGTAACGATTCTCTTCTTGAGCATGTGAAGCTCTTCTTCCTTTGCATGGGAAAACCCCTCTCCCGCGAGTGTGCGGCGAGATCGTGGTATTCCTTGGGGTAGATATGTAAAGTCCCCCTTGTTAGAGTCCGGAATCGTAGTACGGACATAGGCATGGTGTGTGAAGCCTACCCGGACGTGTTTTCCGGATCGGTGATGTTTTTGCTATGCATATTTTAGTCAGAGAAGACTCCGAGCATTGTCGTTATTTTCGGGTTGCTATGCGGTAGAATGCATCAGGGAATCTTGGGGATTAACCTCGAGGTGCACCCGGAAATCTAGGCGGAAACGAAGTTCTGCCATCTCGGTGGCCTGGGTGCCAGCCAGGAACATAGCGGGGCTATGTATCATGTTTTGATTGTAGCAGGGAACCTTGGGGATGAAACCCGAGGTGCACCCAGAAATTTTGGACGGAAATACAGTTCTGTCATAGCGGTGGCCTGGGAGCCAACCGGGTACTTAGCGGGGCTATGTACCGTGTTTGATCGTTAATTGGGACTGGGGAAAGCTTAGTCCGCGCCAAAGGGCCGAATGGCAGTGGCGGAGTGAGCAACGGACTAGTAGCCCCCTACCCGCTCCACCTGCTCGGTTAAAGCGACCTAAAGTTTTACGTGGGACTTACCGAGGTTTGGAGATCGAGTCTAGGCTACGGCTGAGAAGACTAAATGCTCACAAAGATTGCCACCCTGGGGGTGGTGGTGGAGTCGAGGACTGGACGGGGTTCGGACTGGCTTCGCCGAGTAAGTGCCCTGAGAGCACGGGGTGGTGTACGGCCGTGAGAGCGTGCACCTATGATGAGATGCTTGTTTTACTGTGTTGCTTGTTTTGCTAATAAGTGCAGGGATGAAGCTTTGCTGCCCCGGTTTGGTGGCGGAATCGTTATAATTTGGTCAGCATTGCTGACCGTTGCTATTGTTCGCCACCGGGCGGTGGTTTGTGGCTTACAGGTGCTGCGGAGCGGAGCGGGAAATAGCGGGCTAAAGCCCTTGTTGCTGTGCCGGCCCTCGAAGGCCTAATTGCTTATGTTTCTTTCCGGTTTTTCATGTATGGCCGGCCTGCAAGCCGAAGTATGAAAACACTACTTTTGTTAAGTGAACAGTGTAAGGCCTTAAGGCCATTTCTCTTTTGGTGTATGTTTACATTCCTGAGTTTGTAGTGGACATTCATGCTGTAGTGGCTGGATTCTTATTTCTTTTGCAACCTAATAAATTGCTTTCGCTAGGTGTTGTGTAGGACGACATGATTGGTTGAATGGTTTCAACGCGTAACCAACCGGTCTGTCCGTAGTATATGGCGTCGGGCCCCGGCCGGACCTACTGCTATATGCTATGCGACGGATAGGGGTGTTACAAATTGGTATCAGACTACTGGTTTTGGTCAAGCTTAAATGAATTCGTGGGTGAATTCACTTTAAGGGGTGGTGAGCACATGTATGTGCGTCATCGTTACAACATGAAAAGAAACCATGAATGTCCACTTAGGAATGAAAAATACACATGTTTGGGGAACCTGCGTATTCCTATAATTACTTTTTGCAATTTTGTTCGGTCCCTTATTGGTGTTCTGTACGATTGTAGGTGTCCGCGAGTGGCGCGTGGCAGTCTGAATGCGCACTTTTTGAGAAAAGTAATGCACCCAGTGACGTGCTGGATACCCCTACGTCTTTGGAAACCATAAGAAGGGTGGTTGAAGTGGTGTTCGCTGTGACCAACACACATCATGGGAGTAATGTGCAACCATTTGTCCCTGAGTTGGCCCCAACATCGGGTGGTATGTTGGAGCAAAGGGCATTTGGGGGTCAAGTAGAGCAGCAGAGGAGCATGACTGTGGTGCAGGGAGCGCATCCGGTGGATGCATATTTGCAGACATTCCTTATGGTAAGGCGCTACCCAGACTTTGAATGGGAAAGCGAGCAATCTATAGTGGATAGATTTTACAACGGTCTGCGCAGCGAGTTGCGTATCCTACTGCTAGGACCAAAGTTATTGGGATTCCGAGCTTTGGTGGAATCGGCCAGAGCGTTGGAAGTGGAGTTGGGGGAAACTCACCGAGTACCGGTGAATAGGGTACCAAACCTTACAGATCCTATAAGGACTGCTTATCGAAAGATGCCGAGAGAAGAGGCTGGGTCATCTACTACCCAAACTACCGTCAAATGTTATTCTTGTGGCAAGAAAGGGCACCTCGCCAGAGAGTGTTGGGAGAGTGCTCAGAAGACAAGGAAAGTTTTAGCAGGAACAGTCGGAGATTCTGTGGCAAAAGATTCGGTGGTCAAGCGGACAACCTCAAAATCTGGGTACCGTAGGTGGTACAAGAAGGCTAGGAGGTCGGGTCTAGTCCCTTCCTCTAGCACATCCGGAGCGACTACAGTCCAAACCCTGGATGAATGCTTTATTTGTGGAAAGTTGGGGCACTATGCCCGGGATTGTTGGTTTGGACGCCCAGTGTCCAAAAAGAAGTTGGGGGCAACTTTTAAGGAGAAAGACAAGGTGGTGGCGTCCGCCGCATCGCTGATTACTCCAGCCCAACCGGGAGTGAACATCCTTGGCCAGCAGGAGGTCATGTGGCCGACCGTCGGGTCGACAGGTATGGTTTAATTGTTAGCAATTTAGCTTCTTATACCTGTTACCTTTTGCGTGTTAGCTTAGGACTGGATGTTCTAGGCTTTGTTTGGATTATTGGCAATCCAGCGAGAGCATTGTTCGATACGGGAGCTTCGCGCACCTTTTGCCCAAGGGGTTTATATCATGTATTGAAGTACCTTCTTCGATGGCAAAGGACAAACTGGATGCGTTATGGCATTACAGATGTTCAATGCGCGCGAAAAGGGTTTCTGTGTTGCAAGGTTATGGTTTACGGGTCAGGGATTCGACGTGCAAGCGTCGTTACTGCCACCATGGAAGGCTTTGAAGCCTAAGCCTACATTGGGTAGTATCTCGGGTGTATCCGAATATCCTGATGTGTTTCCCAGGAGTCCCTCCGTAGCGAGCGATCGATTTCGCGAGTGAGCTGGCGCCAGGTGCCAAATCTGGGTCATGCTCTCCTTATAGGCTAACGCCTAATGAGTTGGCAGAACTTAAAGTTCGATTTGAAGAGCGTATGGATCAAGGTCTTGTGCGTCCAAGTTTGTCGTCTTGGAGAACACCGGCCCTCTTCGTGTAGAAGAAGGACGGGAGTTTGCGGCTCTGAATCATCTATGAAAAACTGAGCAAGTCGATAAAAGAGAGCAAGTACCCGATCCCAAGGATTGGCGATCTGTTTGATCAATTGGTTGTGTCGTCGGTGTACTTAAAGTCGGATCTTAAGTCTGGTTACTATCAGATGAGAATCAAGGAAAGTGTTATCCCAAAGACGGCGTTCAGCGCAAGATATGGGCATTTCGAGTTTACGGTCATGTCGTTCGGGCTGACTAATGCGCCATTGGTGTTCATGGACCTGATGAACAGAGCGTTCAGGGAATACTTAGGCCATGTTGTGATCGTCTTTATTGACAACCTATCAGTGTGCTCGCAGTGCGAAGAAGATCGCTTCAAGCATCTGCGTTTGGTTTTGGGGACGCTAAGGAGGAACGAGCTATACGCAAAGTTCCCCAAAGGCGAGCCTTGGTTATCTTCAGTGACGTTCCTTGGTCACTTAGTCAGTAGGGAAGAGTTGCGGTGGATCCGGCGTAGACTGTTACAATACAAAAGTGGCCTGTGTTGTCTTCGGTAGCGGAAGTCCGGAGTTTGCCGGGGCTTGCCGGCTTTTACAGGCACTTCGTGGAGAACTTCTCGCGGATAGCGCTACCTCTCACGACTTTGACAAGGAAAGATCAGAGTTTTGTGTGGGCGCATGAGTGTGCGCAAGCTTTTGAAGAGTTGAAGAGTCGGTTGACCACATAGCCAGTGCTTAGTTCGCCGAGTGGGACTGAGGGCTTCGAGGTTTTTAGTGATGCTTCGGGTAGTGGTTTGGGCTGCGTGCTGGTGCAGCATAGGAACTTGATAGCCTATGGTTCGCGTCAGCTAAAAGTGCATGAAAGGAATTATCCGGTCCACGACTGGGAGTTGGCGACCGTGATATTTGCGCTTAAGCTGTGGAGGCGCTACTCGTACGACATTAGGTCGATATTCATACCGACCTTAAGAGCCTGAAATATCTGTTGAATCAATAGGACCTGAACTTGAGGCAGCGGAGATGAAAGGAGTTCCTAGGGGACTATACGTTCAAAATTTATCATGCACCCAGCGAGGGCAACGCAGTGTGGATGCGTTGAGTCGCAGGGCTCCCGCCCAAGCCAAATGGTTGTTGGTACATGTTGAGAGGCTAGTTCGGGAATTGAAAGCGTTAGAGATCCGTTGTGTTGACAAGCAGACTAGCGCCGAAGCACTGCTGAACTGGACGGAGGTTCAGTATGACCTGGCTGATCGTATTTGGCAGGCCATGGTTTGTGTAGCTGCATGAAGGAAATCATGGGTGCGGCTCGATGGGTCAAGATCCCAAATCGACGGTGGTAGGTGGGCTACTAAGGAAAGACAATCGTTTGTGCGGCCCAAGCTTGAGTAATCTAGTGGTGGAGTTGTGATACATTATATCAAGTACTCAACTCGCTTAGGAGGCACAAGTTGAGCCGATATCTGTAGAAGTGCTCTGGTGGCCAGAACTCTAGAAAGTCGTGGCGCTATATGTGGCAAATCAGCCTTGCGCCTTAGTAAAGGCAGAGTGTCTAGTGCCGGGGGATTCTTGAATCCTTGCCTAGTTCGGAATAGAAGTTCGACTGGACTGTGGGCATGGTTTGCCAAAGTCACAGTGAATTAACGACGCCGTTTGGGTGACCGTAGTGTGTTGACACTAGTGTCGCACTTCATTCCGCATAGGAAGGATGACTCGGTGGAGAAGTTGGCAAAGTTGTATGTTGTCAATATCGTTAGGCTGCATGGTGTGCCCCGTAGCATTGTGAGTGATCGCGATGAGCGGTTCACATCAAATGGTTGGAAGTGGTTGCAGAAAGTGCTGGAGGTTAAGCTGAAGTTTAGTCCAGTCTTACAACCGCGGACGGATGAGCAGACCGAGAGAGTCAATAGAACAATGGAGGACATGCTCCATATGTGTGTTCTAGACTTTGGGAAGCTTTGGGAGGACCACCTGTTTTAGTGGAGTTCTCGTACAACAATAGCTACCAGGCGAGTATCCAAATGGCGCCCTTTGAGGCCCTATATGGTAGAAAATGTCGCACGCCGTTTTCCTGGTTAGAAACGGGTGAGGCAAGGTTGTATAAGAAGCAGGAGGTGGAGAGTGCTACCTCGTTAGTGCGGATCATTCGGGAACGCTTGTTGATCGCTTAGGACCGGCATGCGAAGTATTACAATGTCAAGCACCGGAACGTGGAGTTCACGATAGGAGATTGGGTATATCTTAAAGTGAAGCCGTTCAAAGGGGTTTCGCGGGTAAGACACTTGAAGAAGCTGAGCCCAAGATACCTTAGACCTTTTGAGGTTCTGGAGCGAGTCGGCGAAGCGGCTTACCGTTTGAGGCTATCGGAGAAATTAAGTGGATTACATGATGTGTTCCACATTTGAGTGTTGCAGAAGGCGGTGCAAGAGCCTTCGCAGGTGATCGCGGTTGACCAAGTGCCGGTGGACGAGGGGTTGACGACTAGGGTCAAGCCCATTCGTATCGAGGATGTTGAGGTCAAGAGACTCCGTAATAAGGAGATCCGGATTGTTAAGGTCTAGTGGGATAATTGAGGGCGAGAGGAGCTCTCTTGGGAACGGGAGCAGACTATGCGGGAGGAGTACCCGGAATTGTTCCGCTCAGGTACTGTTTTACGTTAAGTCCTGTTTTTCCTTCATTAATTTCATGGGCGAAATTCTTTAAGGAGGGTAGAATTGTAACACCCCAAAATGTTGTAGGAGCGGCGGGGATCACTTTTGGCCAAGACAAAGTTTTGGAGCAGGTGTCACGGGCGTGACACGGGCGTGTCACGGGCGTGTCACGGGCGTGACACGGGCGTGTCACGGGCGTGATACAGGCGTGTTTGGCCACGGTCGTGCGGTCGACGCTTTGGCGGTCGACGGTGGTCGAGTTGTAGAACACGGCCTAGGACACGGGTGTGTCCCAGGCCGTGTCACTCCAGGGATTCTGCAAGTGTGGCACACGGGCCATGACACGGGCACAAACACGGCCGTGTCAAAGTTGACACGGGCGTGTCGGATGCCGTGCCACAAGGCCGTGTACCTCTCTGACTGCGAAGCGTTGGTCGATTGCATATGGGGGGCGTGACACGGGTCCTGACACGGGCGTGTCGCTGGTGACACGGGCGTGTCGGAGGCCGTGTCAAAGGCCGTGTACTGGTTTTCGAATCGATCGAGACGACGAATGGGTGACACGGCCAGGAACACGACCGTGTTGCAACCCGTGTTCGGCGCAGATTTTGTATTTTGAGGCCTAATCGTGGCCGTTCGTTTCCTTGGCTTGGGATCCGACGGCTGGGAGTGTTTGCTGGCAGCTTAAACCCAAAAATAGGGTTTGCAAACCCCATTTTCACTTGGGTTTTCTCTTTCTAAATCCTAGAGAGAAGGGAGAGCAAGGAGGAAGGAGGAGTCCAAGATCCGGCTGCCGGAGGAGCTTCGGAGCTCCGAATTGCGATCCGAGTCCAGATCCGCGGAGGTGACGCCGTTGCGGTGCTTTCCAACCGCATAATTTTCGATGGCGCCGCGGAAAAGCGAAAGGGTAACGATTCTCTTCTTGAGCATGTGAAGCTCTTCTTCCTTTGCATGGGAAAACCCCTCTCCCGCGAGTGTGCGGCGAGATCGTGGTATTCCTTGGGGGTAGATATGTAAAGTGCCCCTTGTTAGAGTCCGGAATCGTAGTACGGACATAGGCATGGTGTGTGAAGCCTACCCGGGCGTGTTTTCCGGACCGGTGATGTTTTTGCTATGCATATTTTAGCCGGAGAAGACTCCGAGCGTTGTGGTTGTTTTCGGGTTGCTATGCGGTAGAATGCATCAGGGAATCTTGGGGATAAACCTCGAGGTGCACCCGGAAATCTGGGCGGAAACGAAGTTCTGCCATCTCGGTGGCCTGGGTGCCAGCCAGGAACATAGCGGGGCTATGTATCATGTTTTGATTGCAGCAGGGAACCTTGGGGATGAAACCCGAGGTGCACCCGGAAATTTTGGACGGAAATGCAGTTCTGTCATAGCGGTGGCCTGGGAGCCAACCGGGTACTTAGCGGGGCTATGTACCGTGTTTGATCGTTAATTGGGACTGGGGAAAGCTTAGTCCGCACCAAAGGGCCGAATGGCAGTGGCGGAGTGAGCAACGGACTAGTAGCCCCCTACCCGCTCCACCTGCTTGGTTAAAGCGACCTAAAGTTTTACGTGGGACTTACCAAGGTTTGGAGATCGAGTCTAGGCTACGGCTGAGAAGATTAAATGCTCACAAAGATTGCCACCCTGGGGGTGGTGGTGGAGTCGAGGACTGGACGGGGTTCGGACTGGCTTCGCCGAGTAAGTGCCCTGAGAGCACGGGGTGTACGGCCGTGAGAGCGTGCACCTATGATGAGATGCTTGTTTTACTGTGTTGCTTGTTTTGCTAACAAGTGCAGGGAAGAAGCTTTGCCGCCCCGGTTTGGGGGCGGAATCGTTATAATTTGGTCAGCATTGCTGACCGTTGCTATTGTTCGCCACCGGGCGGTGGTTTGTGGCTTACAGGTGCTGTGGAGCGGAGCGGGAAATAGCGGGCTAAAGCCCTTGTTGCTGTGCCGGCCCTCGAAGGCCTAATTGCTTATGTTTCTTTCCCGTTTTTCATGTATGGCCGGCCTGCGAGCCGAAGTATGAAAACACTACTTTTGTTAAGTGAACAGTGTAAGGCCTTAATGCCATTTCTCTTTTGGTGTATGTTTACATTCCTGAGTTTGTAGTGGACATTCATGCTGTTGTGGCTGGGTTCTTATTTCTTTTGCAACCTAATAAATTGCTTCCGCTAGGTGTTGTGTAGGACGACATGATTGGTTGAATGGTTTCAACGCGTAACCAACCGGTCTGTCCGTAGTATATGGCGTCGGGCCCCGGCCGGACCTACTGCTATATGCTATGCGACAGATAGGGGTGTTACAGAACTCTAGTATAGTCGATCTTCGAACGGAGCTCGATGATCTGACCCAAGATCGTCGAACTCAGGTCGACGATCGTCGAACGGAGCTCAGAGCTTTGAACTTTCTTTCAGAGGTAAATCTCAAGTCAATCCTAGAAGTCCCTCATCCCAAAGCTTCAACCCTTATACTGAATGGATAGTACCTATTGGGTACATTGGAAAATGTGTACCTGATTTGAAGAAGCCTAACTTAGCATAATGATATACATCAAGGTGTATTTGATGTTGTTTAAGTTGAATATGTGCAGGTTAAAAGTATGGAAAAATTTCAAAGTCCATGTGTCGACACCAGAAGAATATGTGTCGACACTTCAGGAAGATTGTGACGACACTTGAAGAAGGCTGTGTCGACACAGAGATAATGAGTCGACATCAACTGTGTCGACACCAGGAGGCTGTGTCGACACACAGAGGCAGAGTCGACAATATTTGTGTCGACACCAGAAGACTGAGTCGACACATATAGACAAAGTTGACAAAAGCTTTGTCGACACCTGAAGGCAGTGTCGACACATACTATGTTCTGAATCTACATCAACTGTGTCGACACATAGGACTTGTGTCGACACATTGCCAAGTCTAGACCAAGTCATTTACTGAAGAATGATGAAGTGTTTGAGTCAACACAAATACTCAGTGTCGACTCATTCTCAAGTTGTAGTATGCAGAAGCTGAGTCGACTTAAAGGCAAACTTGTCGACTTCACCAGAGGCAGTGTCGACACCGAAGTTACTTGTGTCGACACATATAGACAGATGGTCTCGTCACTTTCTGATAGACAGTCTCGACACTTTGCTGTCCAAGACAAAGGCACAAGATCTATTTGAAGACTTGACAGCTGTGGGTTACAACAGGTTAACTGAAGCTGTCAGACTTGTCAGAAGACAGTTAGAAACCCTATCAGCCGGTCACCAAAAAGAAGGTCTATAAATAGACAGATTTAGAAGTAGAATGAGGAATTTTTTTGGTCTTTATTGAGAAGCAACACACATAAAAACTGATTAAGGAATCAAATCAAGAAAGTGCAAGGCACTGAAGAAGATCTTCATCAGAAGATCTAAGAAGACATTCTAAAGGGTTCAACCTCTCAGGATCAGTCTAAGGAGAATACGTCCTAGAATTCTGAAGAATTTTCAAAGGGATTGGATAGAGAGGGATCCAGCCATTTAAAGATCAAGAAGGAAGCTGTTACAGGTTTCTCAAGAAGCTGTTTGGAAATCAACTCAGCTAGTTCAGATTCAAGAAGCTTTGAAGAAAGCTAAGTTTCAGTTGATTTCATCCATCAGCTGATAAGGTGCTGTCTTGTCCTTTCTCTCTCAACAAGGGCAAGATTCTATAAAACTCTTTTCTAAATTCTGTAGGATCTATTAATATAGATCTGAGTTGTAAGCCTATGTTATAAAGGCTGAGTGTAGGAGAGATAATCTCTGAGTTGTAGGTCTTGAATAAAGACTGAGGTAGGGCTGAATTGCATGAGCTGTAGGAGTGTGGTATCACTCTAAGTTGTAGGAATCCATTTTGGATTCTGAGCTGTAGGATCTGAGGATCTGAGTTAAGGAAGGGAGTTTGGCTGAATCTAGCACACTGCTAGATCGGCGAAGGGGGAAAGTGGATGTACCCAGATCTTGGGGAACCACTATAAATACTTGTTGCAATCTGTGATGTGTAGTTCTAGATTGTGTGATTGTGATTGCTAAAGTAGCTGCAGAACTCATAGAAAATAGTCTTTAATTACTTAATCATTCTGCCTTAAGTTTGAAAAGAAAATAAGAACCTATTCACCCCCCTCTAGGTGTCTAGGTAATCATGAAAGTAAAACTATCAAGTGGTATCAGAGGGAGGTTGCTCAAAGTAAGACTTGACAGTCTGAGTTAGATCTAAAGGCAGAATAAAGAATCAAGGAAATGGGTTCAGGTGAGAATCACAAGGAATTGGGATCTATGAAGCTTCCCATCTGCAGAAAAGAAATCTTTGGAATTTAGAAGGAAAGGGTTAGGCTGTT
Source organism: Platanthera zijinensis (assembly GCA_039513925.1). Taxonomy (NCBI): domain Eukaryota; kingdom Viridiplantae; phylum Streptophyta; class Magnoliopsida; order Asparagales; family Orchidaceae; genus Platanthera; species Platanthera zijinensis. Next base: position 177,611,019 of record CM077085.1, on the reverse strand, counting down.
TATGGAGGCCTCAGACCCAAGAATTTATATCACAGTGAAAGATGGTCCATACATTCCAATGAAGACTTCTGTGTTAGATGCAAATGAGGAAACTCCTAAGGATTTTTCAGAAATGACAAAGGAGTAAATCATCTTAGCCACTATGGACAAGAGAGCTCAAAACATCATAGTAAGTGCAATAGATGATTCCACCTTCCAAAATCTGATACATTGCAAGACTTCCAAAGAGATGTGGGACACCTTGATTATCTATATGGAAGGATCTGAAGAAGTAAGACAAGACAGAAAATCAATGCTCAACCAAGAATATGAGAGCTTCAGACAAGGAAAGTCTGATAGCATAACTGAGTATTATAAGAAATTTTATAGGATTGTGAATGAACTGATGTCCTATGGAAGAGTCTTCAGTACATATGAGCTGAATGAAAAGTTTCTAAGATCTTTAACAAAGGATTGGGATACCAAAATATGTGCCATTAGAGAAGTGGCCAAGTTAGCTGATATTTCTCCTCCAACCTTGTTTGGAAAATTGCTTTCATATGAAATGCAATTGATGGCTAGAAAGGAGGAAGAAAGAAGTACAAAAGGTGAGCATAGATCTATGGCTTTCAAAGTTGAAGCCACTAGAAAGAAAGGGAGGATGTCTTCATCTCCTCTCAAGGAAGCTACAGAAGAGATAACAGAAAATTCAGATAGTCAGAAATCAGGGAGCAGTGAATCAGATACTGACTTTACTGCCTTTACAAGACAGTTTCAAAAGTTCTTGAAAAAGAAGCAGTGGAAGTCCAGACCCTCCACATCACAACCAGTAGATGAGTACTATCAGAAGAGAAAATCCTCAAGAAATGAGAGAAATAGAACTAAGCCCAGCAAAGCCATAACTTCTAAGATTGTTTGTTATTGCTGCAATAAGACTGGACATATGGTAGCTGAATGTCCAGAAAAGAGAAAAGAGTCAGTAGACAGAAAAAGGACTCAACACAAGGGCAAGAAGGAGAAATCTTTTGTTGCAAAGAAGGATAAGAGTCTTTCAGATCAGTCCTCATCAGAGTCAGAATCTGAAGCAGAAGCATACATAGGATTGTATGCAGCCAATGAAGAAGAGGAATTTCTACAACTGATGGATTCCATTCATGATCAAGAAGACAAGGAATGCATGGGTCTGATGGCTGAGTTAGAAGATAACCAATGCCAGGATCAGCCTGGTCCTAGTAAGGTACAAAAGGTTTCTAGTTCTTCTGATTTTAGTGCTGGTTCAGAGTCAGATTCATCTACATCAAGTGATGTGAATGGATCTGAATCTGAAGGTGTTATTCATCAGTTGATGGATGAATATAGGGTCTTGTTACATGCTCTTAAGAAAAGCAAGAATCTAGTCAAAGTTCAGGCTCAGGAAATTGCTAATCTTAAGGTGGCTGCAATTGAGTTTGAAAAAGTAATGGATCAAAAGTTAAATGAGATTGCCAAACTGAAAAATATAACCTATATTCAGATGGGCACAATCAAATATAACAATGATCAAATTAAGAGTCTGGAGGCCAGACTAAGAATAGAGAAAGATTTAGTGGCTAGTTACTCTAAGCCAAAATCTATCTTACCTTTAATAGATGAGTTTGTGGCTCAAAAGGGTAAGGTAGGATTAGGCTTCAAAGGTAACCACGGGGCTGCCCAATTCAAAAGAAAAGGCAAAGCTCCTGTCCAACCTCTAAACCTTTCAGTCCCAGTTAAGTTTAGAAAGGTACAAGTGCCTTCTAACAAATATGATCTTGAGAATATTCATGGTCATATTAAGACTAATGTTCAGATAAACAAGAGTGTAAATGCCAATAGGTCTACCCATGTTCATAAACCCCATGGTTATGAGAAATCTATGGGTGAAGCTGCAGCAGCATCAGCACTGGACAGAAATTCTTCTGTCATGGGTGTATCAAGACCTAAATACAACAAGTTTGAATGTTGGTGTTGTGGCAAGAGAGGCCATTTTGCCTTAGACTGCTGGCATAACACAAATGTAAGGAAGAACAATAGTCTACCAGTTAGAAGAGCTGCTGGTAGTCTTAATATGAATGGTGCTAACCTGAACCAAGGACCCAAGACTTACTTGGGTTCTAAGGGAAAGTAATTCTATATTGTAGGAAAGTCCAAGTTGCCATGCCCCTATATGGTACTTGGACAGTGGATGTTCCAGTCACACGACTGGAATAAAGGGGCTGCTGAAGGAGTACACATCTGTCAAAGATGGACCTAAAGTAATCTTTGGTGGATCTGAAAGAGGAATCATCAAAGGGTTTGGTAACATTTCTTCAAACCAAATTACCATCACCCAAGTGGCTTATGTAAAAGGTTTGAAACATAATCTGATTAGCATAAGTCAGCTGAGTGATCTTGGATATGACATTTCATTTGTTAAGGATGGATGTCATATCAAAAGGTCAAGTGATCAAAAGATCATATTGACTGGGTATAGAAAGAGAAATGTTTATTGTCTTAATTTTGTATGTGAGAACAAGGCTTCTCCCATCTGTCTTGTAGCTGATGATAATGCATCTCATTGTGTCAAGTGGCACAAGAGGTTGGCTCATCTTAACTACAAGACAATTGGCCAACTCTTCAGCAAAGAGTTAGTGAGGAATGGTCCTCAAGTTAAGTGTATAAAGGAAGGGATATGTTCAGCTTGTCAAAAGGGCAAGCAGACAAAATCCTCCTTTCATAGTCTTGAAAACAAGGATTCTGTGAGGTGCTTATACCTCTTACATATGGATCTTTTTGGTCCTATGCCAGTTCATAGTCTAGGTAGGAAGGTCTACACTTTTGTGGTTGTAGATGACTATTCTAGATATATATGGGTGTTCTTTCTGAGACAAAAATCAGAAACCCCAAGTGTCTTACTTAGTTTTGTGAAACAAATTCAGAATGAACTAAATAGTACAGTGGTCAAAATCAGAAGTGACCATGGCACTGAATTTCAATCTGAAAGTATGACAAAATTATGTGAAGACTTTGGGATTTTCCAAGAGTTCTCCTCACCTAGAACACCTCAGCAAAATGGTATTGCTGAAAGAAAGAATAGGACATTGATTGAAGCAGGTAGAACTCTATTGAGTGATACCTCTCTTCCAGAATATTTCTGGGCTGAGGCAGTAAACACTGCATGTCATGTGATCAATAGGGCTTCTATCACCAAGTGCCACAAAAAGACTCCCTATGAAATTATGAAAGGTAGAAAACCAAATCTATCCTACTTTAGGATCTTTGGTTGCAAGTGCTATATACTTAATAATGGCAAGTCATATCAAACTAAGTTTGTTGCCAAATCCCAAGAAGGGATATTTGTTGGGTACAGCATAAATAGTAAGGCCTATAGAGTCTTCAACTTGACTACTCAAGTTGTAGAAGAATCAGTACATGTTGTGTTTGATGAATCAAGATTAATCAACTGTGAGTTGCCTTGTAGTTCATACAGTCCAACAGGTATAAGCAAAAGGATGGACAAGCTTTCCATTGCAGAAGGTACAATAGCAAATGAACAGACGGAAAATGTTGACAACAGTCCAGGGGGACTACATGATTCTATAGAAGCTGATGACTCCCAGGAAGTGCAGCATAATGAAGGGACTGGAAATAATCAACCAGAAGGAAATCTACCTCCTGCTATCAGACATCTTAAAGACCATCCAGCAAATCAAATAATAGGTGATCCAAGTCAAGGAGTGCTGACTAGAAGTAGAAATCTGAGCACAGTCCTGCACTCAAGTTTCCTATCTCAATTAGAGCCTAAGAAATTTGAAGAAGCCATCCAAGACCAACATTGGATTAATGTTATGCAAGAGGAGCTTAATCAATTCAGAAGGTGCAAAGTCTAGGAGCTTGTCCCTAAACCAAAAGACCGCAACATCATTGGAACAAAGTGGATATTTAGGAACAAGTTGGATGAGAGTGGAGTAATAGTAAAGAACAAAGCAAGACTGGTTGCTAAAGGATATAGGCAGGAAGAGGGAATAGATTTTGATCAGACATTTGCCCCAATATCAAGACTGGAGGCAATCGGGATGTTTCTTGCCTATACTGCATACCAAGGATTCAAGGTATACCAAATGGATGTGAAATTAGCATTTCAGAATGGAGATCTAAAAGAAGAAGTCTATGTGGAACAGCCATCAGGTTTTTTAGACTCTCTTAAACCTGATTATGTTTTTAGACTTAGGAAAGCTTTATATGGGTTAAAGCAAGCCCCAAGGGCTTTGTATGACACCCTGTCTACTTTCCTTATTGAGAACAAATTCTCAAGAGGCAAAATAGACAAGACTCTATTCCTTAGGGAGTCTAAAGGCAAGATAATCTTAGTCCAAATCTATGTGGATGACATAATTTTTGGGTCTACAGAGAACAACCTTTGCAAGAAGTTTGCAAAACTTATGTAAGGGAAGTTTGAAATGATTAGTATGGGGGAACTTAAGTTCTTCTTGGGACTCCAAGTAAGACAGACTGATGATGGCTTGTCCATATCCCAGTCTAAGTTCACCAAAGAGTTGATAAAGAAATATGGTATGGAATCTTTCTCTACCATGAAAACTCTTATGGGAACAAATATTCCTATATGTAAAGATGATACAGGTAAGCCTGTAGATGAGTCTTTGTATAGAGGAATGGTTGGTTCTCTATTATATCTCACAGCTAGTAGACCAGATATTATGTATGCTACATGTGTCTGTGCTAGGTACCAGGCATGCCCTAAAGAATCTCATTACACTGCTGTTAAAAGAATTTTGAGATATTTAAAGGGCACACCAAATCTAGGCCTTTGGTACCCTAGGAATAGAGATTTTCAACTAATAGGTTATTCAGATGCAGATTTTGCAGGCTGTAGAGAGGATAGAAAGAGTACTACAGGTACTTGCCAATTTTTGGGAGGAAGACTGATATCATGGAGTAGTAAGAAGCAGACCAGTGTGGCAATATCCACAATTGAGTCTGAATATGTTACTGCTGGAAGTTGCTGTGTACAGCTATTATGGATTCAGCATCAGTTAAAGGACTATGGTATTCAAGTAAGTAGAACACCTTTATTGTGTGATTCTAAGAGTGCTATTTCTATTGCTAACAATCCTGTTTCTCATAGTAGAACTAAGCATATAAAAATAAAATACCATTTTCTTAGAGAGCATGTAGAAAGAGAAGATATCTCATTGGAATTTGTTAAAACAGATTATCAAATTGCAGATGTATTTACTAAGCCACTAGATGAAACAAAATTCAATAAATTTAAAATTGAATTAGGAATGCTGACCATTGATCAGTATATCAACAAATAGAAATTGGCTAAGTAAAATGGTGTCGACACTTTCAGTGATAAAGTGTCGACTCAGTATAGTTATGTCGACTTATCAGAGAATTAGTGTCGACACAGAGAATTTGTGTCGACACTTAAGGGTCAAATAGTCGACTAATCCAGAAATGTAGTGTCGACTTCACCAGAATAATGGTGTCGACACTTACAGATTTTGTGTCGACACTTATACTAAGAGTCGACACAGAATTTCTGATGCTCTACTATGTCTCTCTTGTGTCGACATATCCTCAATTGGTGTCGACGCACAGTAGTCAACATTGATGTCGAGACAGTAAAAGTTTGTGTCGACACATTTCCTCTGTGTCGACACATTTAGTCTGTTTTTGCCCGCCTTTTGACCTTCTTTCATTAGAGGGTATAAATAGGTCAAGAATGTATTCTATCGACACGCTCACAAGGTTTTTCAAGACTAAAACCCTGTGTCGACATTCTCTCTCTTCTCTTCTCTCCAGTTTTCTCATCTTTCCAATGGCGCCAAAGGTTGAGGATAACGTCAATGAGGGATATGAGCTGGTTAGGGCTGCGTTTGACAATGCCACGCCTGAAATAAAACAGGTGATATCCTATCTTGCTGATAATGGATTGGAATATCTGGTTTCTGAACCCACCAAAATCTGGAAGAAGGAGGTACTTGAATTTTACACTTCAGCATCAGTGGATTCTTCTAGACTCAAGATCAAATCCACAGTTCATGGGACCAAGGTGAAACTTACTCTACGGAGTTTAAGAAAGATTCTTCAATTACCAAGCATTGAGAATGTAGAAGAGGTCCCAGCCTCTAAGACAAGGGAGGCTCTACAATTGTGTGGATTGGATCCAACCGTCAAAATTGGAGCAGCCATCAACAGAAAAGGAATGAATCCACAAGGCAAATTTCTATCTGAAGTGGTTGGGAAGGTGATTTTGTGTAAACCTGGCGGCCATGATAGGATTTCGGCCTTAATGTTTAACCTCATGACAAGGATAATCTTCAGGGTTAACACAAACTGGTCAGCAGTTGTGTTTGATAAAATCAAGAAAGGACTTAAGAAGCCAAATCTGGCTAGGATTTTGAGTCTATATCTGGCTGGACTCATCCCAGAGGTCATGCAACAAATTCCTGGGACTAAGATCAATCACATGAGAAAAATGGACATGAGATTATTCTCAAGATGGGATAGAGTTCTGTCCAAAGAGGTGCCTGATGTGGACAGGTAGGACACACCAGAGAAATCCCCAGGTCATGATCAAAGTACTGAACAACTTCCAGGAGATCAAGTGAGAGAGCAGGCTGAAGACCAGCCTGAGTCTACTTAAGTCCAGGATGAATCTTTACCTGCACAAGTGCAGGGGGAGCAAGTTTATTCTCCTACCCAGGACATTCCTAACACTGAATAGGTGCAGGGGGAGCAGATTTCTGAACAAGTGCAAGTGGAAGAACAAATAGATTTTTCAAAAGATTTGCACACTGCTGGCCTAGATGACTCATCTTCTGCTCAGGCACAAAAGGAATTCACTCTAGATGAGTTGTTTCCTGATGTTGAAATTGCTACTGATAGAGTTGAGGAGGAGCTCGAAATTGAGGGGGAGCAAGTGATTGCTGACAAAGATCAATATGTCTCTGAGACAGATATTCCTCCTTCACCTCCTGAAAGAGTTCAGATTGAAAGCTCTTCAGAATCTGAGTCTGCAGAAGCCAGAGTGGCAAAGAAAAGGAAGCTCATGGTCTTCAAAAGAAGAAGCCATAGCTACAAGCAGGCTCTACAGACCTCAACTCACCAATCTCCATCTGATTTTAATTACAACAAGTTCATGGTCAATTTGCAGGTGAAGCTAGATAATCAGAGATTAGCCTTGGAGAAATATGTTGATGAAAGTCATAAAAATCTTCAGTTTGATCTGGCTCAAGATATAAAGTCTATAAGATTTGAAGTCAATCAACATAAAAGAGAAATGACTGATTGTTTTACAAAAGGGGCACATGCTGTTGTATATCTGGCCCAACCACAAGGGGAAATGAAGAAAGAAATAGATGCTCAATCTATTAATCAAGGATACATTCTTGAAAATCAGAAACAGCTCAATGACAATCTGACAACTGCCAACACAGATATTCTTGCTCAATTTCAAACAACCATGTCTAAATTGACTGAAGCTAGGGCAGCTAAAATGCTAACATATGACACTAAGTTCCAAACTGCTTTAGACTCACTTCAGTCAGCCATAACCACTTCCCAGAAGGAAATTACTGCAAAACTTAACAAGTTGAAACCCTTCTTCAAAGATGGCATTAATTATCTAGATGGTCAGATCAGATTTCAAAAGGACGATCTCAGAGATCATATATCAAGAGAAGTCCTAAAGGGGGAGAGGGTACTTATTTCTGCTGGCTCAGAACATGCCAAGTGGGTCACTAACAGTGTCAGAGCCACATTGGGATATCCACCCCTTTGTGATGATGATAATATGGCAGAGTCAGGAGTACAGCCACAAGGTCAACTTGAAGGCAACCAACCAGAGGTTGCTCAAGTCGTATACCCCCCTGCAGATTTTGACTTGATTCATCAGATGGTGCAAACTATGTATAGTCCTCCAGAGGAGGTTTCAAATATTATACTTGGAAAAGTAGACATGCCTGAAGCTGCAATCAAGGCTCAGCAAGAGGCTCAACTATCAAAGAAGAGATTTAGGGAGCAAGCTGAACTAAAACCTGATTTTGAACAGTAGAGCCCTACCTCTAGAAACATCATACTAACTGTCTGGAAAGCTGCAAAAGATCAACTCCATGAAAGGGGCAAGTGGTACAATGAATAAGAATGGCAGAAGCATGAAGCCAAACAGGAGGCTATTGTTTAGTATAGAAGGAAAGCTAAGATGGGAAAGCTACCTCCTGATGCTGTGGAGCCTAGCAAATACTTTCCCAAGCCATATCACTATTTTGAGAGACAAAGACTGAAGACTGAGGCTCAGGTGAAGGGTGATCTTAAAGGCAAAAAGCCCATGGAAGAAACTGAACCTTCTGTGCAGGCTCAAGTACAACCAGGAAGAGGGATTGTTATTAAGGAGCCTGATCAGTCTTAGTCTAAGATGTCTTAGTTTTAGTTTTAGTTTAAAAAATTGTGTAATGTGAAACATTCAGTGTTAAACATTTTGTAAACAATCATTTTGACATAATACACAAAAGCTTGCTCTTTAATTAATTTTTGTGTATATCCTTTTATCTCTGTGATGAATCTGTGCAAGTGTTTTGATTGTTAATATTTTCTGCAATATTAAGCTTATATACATCATCATTTTTTTATTATTATCATAAGTGGTGCATATCATTAGCTATTATGGGTTATGACTTCTCCAAATAGGGGGAGATTGTTGGGTACATTGGAAAATGTGTACCTGATTTGAAGAAGCCTAACTTAGCATAATGATATACATCAAGGTGTATTTGATGTTGTTTAAGTTGAATGTGTGCAGGTTAAAAGTATGGAAAAATTTCTAAGTCCATGTGTCGACACCAGAAGAAGATGTGTCGACACTTCAGGAAGATTGTGTCGACACTTGAAGAAGGCTGTGTCGACACAGAGATAATGAGTCGACATCAACTGTGTCGACACCAGGAGGCTGTGTCAACACACAGAGGCAGAGTCGACAATATTTGTGTCGACACATATAGGCAGAGTTGACAAAAGCTGTGTCGACACCTGAAGGCAGTGTCGACACATACTATGTTCTGAATCTACATCAACTGTGTCGACACACAGGACTTGTGTCAACACATTGCCAAGTCTAGACCAAGTCATTTGCTGAAGAATGATGAAGTGTTTGAGTCAACACAAATACTCAGTGTCGACTCATTCTCAAGTTGTAGTATGCAGAAGCTGAGTCGACTTAAAGGCAAACTTGTCGACTTCACCAGAGGCAGTGTCGACACCGAAGTTACTTGTGTCAACACATATAGACAGATGGTCTCGACACTTTCTGACAGACAGTATCGACACTTTGCTGTCCAAGACAAAGGCACAAGATCTATTTGAAGACTTGACAGCTGTGGGTTACAACAGGTTAACTGAAGCTGTCAGACTTGTCAAAAGACAGTTAAAAACCTGATCAGCCGGTCACCAAAAAGAAGGTCTATAAATAGACAGATTCAGAAGTAGAATGAGGAGTTTTTTTGGTCTTTATTGAGAAGCAACACACATAAAAACTGATTAAGGAATCAAATCAAGAAAGTGCAAGGCACTGAATAAGATCTTCATCAGAAGATCTAAGAAGACATTCTAAAGGGTTCAACCTCTCAGGATCAGTCTAAGGAGAATTCGTCCTAGAATTCTTAAGAATTTTCAAAGGGATTGGATAGAGAGGGATCCACCCGTTTGAAGATCTAGAAGGAAGCTGTTACAGGTTTCTCAAGAAGCTGTTTGGAAATCAACTCAGCTAGTTCAGATTCAAGAAGCTTTGAAGAAAGCTAAATTTCAGTTGATTTCATCCATCAGCTGATAAGGTGCTGTCTTGTCCTTTCTCTCTCAACAAGGTCAAGATTCTATAACTCTTTTCTAAATTCTGTAGGATCTATTAATATAGATCTGAGTTGTAAGCCTATGTTATAACGGCTGAGTGTAGGAGAGATAATCTCTGAGTTGTAGGTCTTGAATAAAGACTGAGGTAGGACTGAATTACTTGAGCTGTAGGAGTGTGGTATCACTCTGAGTTATAGAAATCCATTTTGGATTCTGAGCTGTAGGATCTGAGGATCTGAGTTAAGGAAGGGAGTTTGGCTGAATCTAGCACACTACTAGATAGGCAAAGGGGGAAAGTGGATGTACCCAGATCTTGGGGAACCACTATAAATACTTGTTGCAATCTGTGATGTGTAGTTCTAGATTGTGTGATTGTGATTGCTAAAGTAGCTGCAGAACTCATAAAAAATAGTCTTTAATTACTTAATGATTCTGCCTTAAGTTTGAAAAGAAAATAAGAACCTATTCGCCCCCCCTCTAGGTGTCTAGGTAATCTTGAAAGTAAAACTATCAGTACCTCCTAGGAGATACCATCCTGAAGGATATACGAGTCAGCCAGGGATGTCTTTAATTTCTGAATTTAAAGGTTGTCAACCTAGACTCAAGGTAAACTGGGTCAAAAACATATAAATTATTTATGTGCAGGTGAAGACCTATCCAGCAATGAACCAACAATGGTATCTGGATAGTGGGTGCTCAAAGCACATGACAGGGAGTAAGGACAATCTCACATCCTTCAAAGCCAAACTTGGACCCAAAGTGATCTTTGGAGATTCAAACTTTGGTTAAACAAAAGGATATGGTGCTGTTCAGATTGGCTCAGTCACATTCAAGAAGGTGGCTTATGTGGAAGGACTGAAGCACAACCTAATCAGCATCAGTCAACTCTGTGATGAAGGATATCAAGTGACATTTAACAAATTCTTATGCAAGATCAAGTCAGAGGATAACACAACAGTGTTAACAGGTAAAAGGAAAGGTAACATTTATCTTGTAGATTTCCTTTCAACCAACATAGATATGTGCTTATTTAATTCAGTCTGCAAACCAAATGATTTATGGCATAAGAGATTAGGACACTTAAACCTTAGAACCATTGCTAGGCTGTCCAAGGACAACCTTGTTAGAGGACTACCTTCTGGTCCCTACAAGAAGGAGGGACTCTGCAGGGCTTGTCAATTAGGACGCAAACTAAAAAATAGTTTTAAGTCACTTAATAAGAGTGATTCACCTAGGATTTTGTATCTGTTACACATGGATCTTTTTGGACCCATTACAGTACAAAGCTTAGGAGGGAAATCTTACACTTTAGTGATTGTAGATGACTTCTTTAGATTCACTTGGGTATTCTTTCTGAGGAAGAAGTCTGATAACTTTAAATGTTTGACAGATTTTCTCAAATGCATACAGATTAAGTTCAATACTCACATTGCCCTGATCAGAAGTGATCATGGGACAGAGTTTGATTCTCTTCTCATGCAAGAGTTTTGTCAGAGTGAAGGGATCAAGCATACTTTCACAGCTCCTAGAACTCCTCAACAAAATGGGGTAGCTGAAAGGAAAAATAGAACCCTAATTGAATCTGCTACTACATTGTTGACAGATGCTCACCTTCCTCTATCTTTTTTGGCAGAGGCAGTGAACACCTCCAACCATGTGTTGAACAGAAGTTTGATACATAAACTGAAGGGCAAGACTCCCTATGAATTGCTCAAAGGGAAGAAACCTAAAGTAGACTACTTCAAAATTTTTGGCTGCATTTGTTATATTCACAATAATGACAAGAAGTATTTAGCAAAATTCCAAGCTAAAGCTGATGAAGGAGTGTTTCTGGGATACTCCATGATCAGTAAAGCTTATAGAGTTTATAATAAAACTTCTCTTAAAATTGAAGAATCTGTTCATGTATCTTTTGATGAGACTAACATGTGTTACAAGGAGAAGTCTACTCCTACCATAGAACCAGTGCAGGTACACTCTCTTTCAGAAAATTTGGGCAGGTTACACATTGTAGAAAAGGATTTAGTACATTCACCTATCCAACAAAGAGCTGAAATCAGTGAAGATGAAGAGGATACTCAACATCTTGATGTTCAACATCATAGAGAAAACCATTTTGAAGAGCCAGTTGTTGTTCCATAAGAGGAAACAACAACACAGGTTGGTGAATAATCAACACCCCCTGTTGATTTAGTAACAATAAGAGATCACCCAATCTCCCAAGTGATTGGAAACATCTCAGCTGGTGTGCAAACCAGAAATCAGGTCAACCAGAACCTGATGCACACCTGCTTTTTATCTCAAGTTGAGCCTCAATCCATTCAAGATGCAGAACAAGATCCACACTGGATCATTGCTATGCAAGAGGAACTACATCAGTTTGAGAGGAACAAAGTTTAGGAGCTAATACCAAGGCCTAAGGATCACTCAATTGTTGGAACAAAGTGGGTGTTCAGAAACAAGTTGGATGATCAAGGAGTTATTGTAAGAAACAAGGCAAGGATAGTTGCTCAAGGTTATTCTCAAGAAGAAGGGATAGACTATGACCAGACCCTTGTACCAGTGGCAAGGTTAGAAGCCATAAGAATATTCCTTGCTTATGCAGCTCACAAAGGATTCAAGGTTTACCAAATGGATGTGAAGAGTGCATTTCTCAATAGAGACATCAAAGAGGAAGTCTATGTTAAACAACCTCCAGGTTTTATCTCTCCAACTTATCTTGACCATGTTTTCAAACTACATAAAGCATTATATGGTCTCAAGCAAGCTCCTAGAGCATGGTATGAGACCTTAGAATGCTTTCTTCTGAAAAATGATTTTATAAGGGGTAGAGTAGACCAAACTCTTTTTATTAGAACCCATAAGTCCCATACCCTACTAGTACAAATATATGTAGATGATATCATATTTGGTTCTACTGATTCAAATTTGTGCAGAAGGTTCTCTAACTTAATGCATTCTAAATTTGAAATGAGTAGCATGGGTGAGCTTTCCGTCTTTCTAGGATTGTAAGTCAAACAACATGTTGAAGGCATATTTATTTCTCAAACCAAGTATGCAAAAGAATTGGTTAAGAAATTTGGTATGTCTGAAGCATCTTGTATGAAAATACCTATGCCTACCAATGCTGTATTAGATACTGATGAACATGGTAAACATGTTGATCAGACAATATATAGAGCAATGATTGGCTCTCTATTGTACCTTACAGCTAGTAGACCTGATATAATGTTTGCTACATGTATATGTGCTAGGTTCCAAGTAAGCCCTAGAGAGTCACACCTAACATTAGTTAAGAGGATTCTTAGGTATGTGAAAATTTGTCCAAATCTAGGACTCTGGTATCCAAAAGACTCAGGATTTTAATTAACTGGATTTTCAAATGCTGATTATGCTGGATGCAGAGTAGACAGGAAAAGCACCAGTGGAACTTGCCAGTTCCTTGGTGACAGACTTGTCTCCTGGTTCTGTAAGAAACAGACATCTGTGTCAACTTCAACTGCTGAAGCTGAATACATGACAGCAGGCAGTTATTGCTCACAGATTCTGTTGATTCAAAACCAGCTCCTAGACTATGGCTACAACTTAGAAGGATCAAAAATATTTTGTGATAACACTAGTGCTATCTCTATAGCACAAAATCCAGTCCTCCATAGTAGGACAAAACATATAGAGATTAGGCATCACTTCCTAAGAGACAATGTGGAGAAAAATAAAATTGAAATTCAATATATCCCAACTGATTTGCAAAGGGGAGATATTTTCACCAAACCTTTGGATGAAAAGAAACACACCTTCTTCCTAAATCAGTTAAGAATGTTAGATGGAGGAAGTTTAAAATAAATCCCAAGATTTTGAAAATCTAAAAACAGACCAAGACTAGTCTAAAAACTTGTATTTTCTAGTGTCTGTAGGTTCTATTTTGTCTCTGAACTGCGCTCGACGTTTTTCCCAAAAAGCGTCGAACGGAGATCGACGCTTTCCAATAGCTTCGACCGGAGTTCAGCGTTTTCCAGGCAGCGCTAGGCTATCTTCTTCTGGTCAACGATCGTCGAACGGAGATCGACGCTCTCTAATGTCGTCGAACGGGGATCGACGATATTGAAGACTCTTCAGATTCCACTAGAAGCCCAGATCGTCGAACGGAGTTCAACGATCCTTCCTTTTCAGAGTCGAACCCTAATATAAAATCATTCTTTCGGCCGTCGTTTTCTTTTGTGCTTTCATATTCTCTGCAAACTTTTTTGTTCCCTCCAAACTCTACTGCACTTGGTTGTGTTTTTTACTTTTTGCAGGTATACAATGGCCGTGAATGTTGCCGCTCTCGCCAAGATGAAATTTGATACAGGATTTGATATAGATATGGACTCGTTTGATTGCAGCGATCAGGTTTTCAAAGACATTCTGGAACTCTTCCGAGAACAACAGTTAGTGCACATATGGTCCACCAGGATGAAGATTGCTGCAGATGAGATTAAGGAATGGGTGTTTACAGCACATAATCTGGATGAGAATACCCTCGTTGGTACTATCGGTGGGACTCAAGTATCATTATCACCTACTCTTCTAAGTGAAGTATTTCATCTGAGTACTGGAGATGACTCTGTTGAAATATCGGGAGAAGAATCTGCGAATATGTTATATAGAATGGGACACTCTGCCGCTAACCCTAGCAAGTTATTGAAAAAGAACTTATCTATTGAGTTTAGATTTATGACTGATGTTGTGAGGAAAGTGCTTCTGGTAAAGCACTCAGCTCATGATACCATATCCAGGTATCAATTCTGTTTGATGGGAGCCCTGGTAGATAAGAAACACCTGAATTGGGGAGAAATTTTCTTTGATTTGATAAAGAAGAAAATAAATAAAAGTTTTGTGAAATTTGGGAGGATCTTAGGGGTATTCCTGCACTCCAGGTGCCCTAATCTGCTAGTCTCTAATGGGATGCACATCAATGCATCAAAAAGGTTATCATGTGCCCTGTTTGGGAAATGGGACAGGCAGATAATCAAGCCTACCAGGACTACCAATGCTTCAGGCATAAGGACTATTGCAGTCTCTTCCCCTCAGGCTCCTGCCCTCATTGAGGAATTGCATTCCTCCACCTCCTCTCCTCCTTCTCCACCTCTTGCTATTTCTACCTCCACCTCCACATCAACCATCTCCACATCCATCTCTTCCCCCATTACCATTTCATCACCAATCTCACCTCAATCCACCTCAGAACAATTCCATCCACTCCACTACTATCCACCTCTTGACATTCCATCCTTCAACATTTTGGAAGACTCCTTCATGGATGCTTCCACTTCCTCACCTGCTGAGCTTCCCTCTACCTCTTCATATCAACAACTCCTACATGATATTCTTACTCAACCATCCTTCACACTATCAATCTCCACACCCATATCATCTATCTCCACCATACCAATCTCTCAACTAACTATCCTACCATCCACAATACCATCTACCACAGTCCATCCATCACCAGCCCAAAACATTCCCTCCTCCACCTCTACTCAAGTCACACTTGAGCAAGTGGATCTATCAGCTTTGGTAGATAAGCTATATGGGATACTGGCCCCAAAGCTAGTAAGCCTGCTGGAGACCTCCATGGCTCCACTCCTGAACTCAATAAAGGAGCTATCTGACAGGCTAACCTCTCTCTCCTCTCCTCAGGCAATCCCTTCTATGGGGTGCCTTGATCCAGTTATCACTGAATCAAGGCAGGGGGAGATGCCCTATGAAGCTGAGGTAGTGCCTGCTGCTCCTGAGGAATTGCTGCTGCCAGAGATTTCTACTCCAACCCCAGTACCAGTACTCACAGTGGACTTCAGGTCACTATTGTCTGAATTTGATTCTCTTCCCAGAAGTTGCTTAATAACCCAGGGAGTTGAAGACCTTACTAAGGCCATTGTGCCTATTACTGTCTGTGATCCCAGTCTGATTATCTCTTATATCAATTCTCTTAAGGCTGTGGAAGTTTCTGCTTGTGTTGCTTCTGCTGCTGCTGAAGTTGCTAAATATATTGATATTGATATGTTTCCTGCTAATCCTGTTGATGCTGCTGCTGCTGCTGTTGAACTTGCTGTTTTTTTAGAAGAACCTTTTGTTTCTGAAGTTCCTTCTGCTCCTGCTGCTACTACAATTATTTCTGCTCCTGTTCTGTCTGCTGAGAAGTCTAAACAAAGAGAAGAGTATATCAAAAGCATTGATGATCTATATGACAGACCCCAGAGTTCAGAAAGTGATCAATTCAACACTGACTCTGATGATTCTGCTGGCACCATTGCCAAGAAAAGGAAAGCCAGAAGCAAAGAAATGATGAGAGTCCCTCCTGCTCAAGCCAAAGATGTCAATGATATACCATATTACATTTTGCATGATTGTCAGATAACAGAGCCTTGGATGTAATACTCTAAGAATCAGCTAAAGGCTATGAAGAAAAGAAGAAAGCTTGACAAATATGAGAAAGGATCTTCCCAATTTCCTCCTCCTCCTCCAGACTCAGGATCTGGTGGAGGCTCAGCTTTTCAATCATCTGCTTCAAAGCACAGTTCTTCTCAATCTTCTCAAAGATATCAACCCAGAGGTCAACATCAAAGAGGCCATCATTCTAGAAGAGGTCAGTACAGAGGAAATCAGAGAGAGTACATAACTTATTCCAGACAACAAAGGGAAGGACAAGGTCCTATTGATTCTACTCAAGGTCCTTTCCCTTACAAGCTTAGAGATTCAGTTGTCACCAGGACTACTACTGATTCAGAATCTATCAATAGATATGAACCTCCAGTCCCTTTTGAAGATCCTGAAAACAACCCAGTGTCATGGACTGCCAGAATGAAAGAGCTTGTTGCACTAGATCAAATGAAAAAGGCCAAAGAGCAAGGCAAAGACATTTCCAACATTACAACCCTATCAGATCAAAGAGAGACAGAGTTAGAGAGATATTCTTTAAGAAAATTCTTTGATCCAGAAAGTTACATGAAGCTGCACCATGAGGCTGTAGTTCCAAGGCCTAGATCCCAAACCTCCTTAGGTGCAGATGATGACAGAAGATCAAAGAAAGAAGCCCTCAATCTTAATAGGGAAATTCTGTTTAAAAAGGGAAATGAGAAGAAGTGATTTCTGTAAGCTGAACAAACACCTATCTCTGAATATTTGCTGATATTCTATCTGTGATCTGCAATGCTGCTATGCCTTGTTAGTTTAGCTTTTGCTTTGTCTGTATGCTTATTTATTTCCTATTTCATCTTGAAAATAGTAATCCTAACCCAAATAGGGGGAGATTGTTGAAACACCCTATTACTAATTTGGGCAAGGATCACTATGTCTTTAGGGAATTGGTTTGACCTAGTTGTATAGTTGAAAAAGGTAAAATTAGAATGAGTCTAATGGTTAGAACTTAGGTTTGAAGCTGCCCCCAAGACCATTCAAAGATCAGGATTCAGTGCTGAGACTAAGGCAATTTTCGTCGAGCTCAGGTCGAAGAAATGTCGAACTCAGTTCGACGTTCTCTGAGCTCTATTCTACAAGTCATCGAACTCCGGTCGACGATCTTCAAGCTCAGATCGACGTTTTGTCTTCAGCTATTTTCCAAGTCGCTGAGCTCAGTTCGACGATCGTAGAGCTCAGGTCGACGTTTTCTGTCTCTAGTATAAATCCAATCTCTGAGCTCAGGTCGACGATAGCTGAGCTCAGGTCGATGATTTTTGTGAGAGATCGACGCTTTCAGAATTCAAATTCAAGAACAGTTTTGGAATTCTTTCAGATTTATCTCCTGAATTTATTGCAAAGGATTATGTAGCCGTTTCAAGTAATCTAGAGCAAGTTTCAAGGAAGGCTAAAAGGAATGTTACTTAGGACTTTCTCCAGAGATAGTTGTCATTTATGGAAGTCATTTATGACTGAGTAACGACCATCTAAGTCAGAATCTGATATACTCCTACAGAATATGTTTTTGTAAAAAATAATAGATCAATACAATAAGATAGGCAAGAGATATACAGGATCATTGGATTGAGAAAAAAAGTTACAGAAGAGAGATCAAAATATACTCTGATCAAGAACTCATCTTCTGGAACATACAAATTCACTGAGAAAAAATCTTCAAGAACACAAGAAAGTTTTATGTGGAGGAAATCATCTGCTCCTCCAAATCCTCAAGTGTTCAAAAGCTTCAACATCAAGGACTCCAGACATCTCACATTTCAGCATCTGCTGAAATCATCTTTTGCTGGAGATCTGAAGCACCTAAAGACCTATCACCCTAGCAAAGCTCACCTTCCTGAACCTTTTCAGATCTCAGGGGGAGATTTAGCTTCATCTTCCACTTGTCTTCTCTCAGACTGTTGACAGAGAAGAACAACTCAACTCTTTCTTTCTTTTTCCTTTCCCTCCTGTAAAAGGGTTTTTCAAAACTCCCTTCAAAAGTTCTGAGACTGGTTTCTGAGACCTTGTCAAAACTCAGTGGTGGCAAGACACCTAGGCAAAAAATCTAGTTTTGGTTTTTGAGCACCTTATCAAAAGCTCATTGGTGCCCAGGACACCTGATCAACTATTCCTGCAGTGGATTCCTACCTAGGGTGGTATAAGAGTGGATGTACCCAGGTTGTTGGGGAACCACTATAGATCCTTGTGTCATCTGGTTGCTGTGTGTTTGACTTTGTTGTGTGCTGTGTGATTTCTTAGTTCTTGCTTTAGTTTTTATTTCATCACAAGCACCTTACACATATACATATATTAAGTCTTCCACTGCTTTATAGTTTTAATTATAAATTATTTTAAAAATACTCTATTCACCCCCCCTCTAGAGTTAAGGTAGATCTTTCCTCACTTTCAGATTTAGTGAACACTATTGTTTTGAGAGGATCTTCTGCTTCTTGCTTAGACATCTTCAGGTCTTGAGCTCCCAGAAGAGTTATAGTAGAAGCTCTAGGAACAACAGCTTCAGGGTGAACCTGCATATAAGCATTTGGATCAAATAATTCTTTGTCGACCTCAAACTTTTCAAGCTCTTTCTGTCTGAAAGAAGACATAGTGTTAAACTGTGATATATTAGTTCCTTCTGTCTTTGCCTTGTTTATCTGAGACAAGCCTATCACTTCCTGGAATCTAGCCATCCTGAAATTTGGATCAAGCACTGGTTCAAATCTTGGATTAGCTGAAATATCCTTAGCAGTCCTTTGAGGCTTTTTGAAAATGACAGATTGTTGCTGATAATTTGTTACAGGATAATTCTTTACAGATTTTTCAGCATAATAGGAATTTGGTGGTTTGCATTCACTGTATTTTCCAACAGGAATGGAAGATTGTCTTTTAGCTGGTCTGGAGGATTGTATTGAGTAAGAAGGAGCTGGTTTAGAAGATTGTCTTGAATTCTGATAATGAGCTAGCTTGGGAGGTTGAGAAGCGCTGGAAGTAGACCTTGCAAGATTGCTGAATCTCCTGCAGCAGGAGGAGGAGGAGGTGGATCTTTCCTGAATTTTTTCACTGGAGAAGATCCAGAACTCTTCTTCTTCTATGCTTTAGCCTGGTTCCTAGACAGTCTCATCAAATGAGGAGTTGTTGGAGTAAGAGGAATGTTGTGCAGAATATAATATGGAACATCATTATCTGGATTGAGCTTGGGAACAGCCTTTCCTGGAGCTTTCCTCTTCTTTGATTTGGATATATTGGAAGTATCAGAATCAGAATAATCTTCTGAATCCTCCTCATCATCAGATGATCTAGGAGGATTATCATATAAACCATCTTAATCTTCTAATGTTTGCTTTGAAATCTATTTATCTGCTTGAGGAGGAGTTGGAGGTATAACAACTGCAGAAGGAACAATAATCTCTATAATCAACTAAGAATCTTCTAAGTCTTTATCAGTCAGAAGAAAATTATTCAGCTCAGGATCATTTTGCATCTGTTCAATCTCTAGTACAACATCCTGTGCAATTAAATCATCTAGACTTGGTATTGGAATATAATCCATTACATAGGTTGGGCCAGCAGGTTCCACAACCATGTTAGTAGCAAAACTTGTATGAATGGCCTGAAAAGTTTCTGTACTAACTCGAGCTGTATGGCAAATAATAGCTATGCAATACTTGGGAGAAACAAATAAAAGAATGTTTCTATATAGGAGGTCAAAAGAATCTAGAACTGGCTTTAGTTCAACTGCTGTAGAAATGGAACAGTTTTCAGAAAGAATAACCAAGGATTCAACTGTATCTGTATCTGCATCTGGTATATCAGTATCAACAATATCAGTATCAACAATCTGTACTGCTGTTGTTGTTGTTGCTGCTGTTTCTACTGCTACTGAAGCTGCTTCTTAATTGAGTATCTCCCCCTGACTGGTTTCATTAGATACTGGAGCCAGGTCCATAACTGAGGAAGGAGGGATAGAGGGGGCAAAAAGTTGGGCAGCTAGAGAAGAAATGGAAGCAGCAAGAGGTGAAATAGCCTCTGCTATGACTTGTTTTAAAAGAGGTCTAATGGATTGCAGAATAGATGAAATGGGGAAGGAATCTATGTCCATGAATTCAGGAGGGGTTTGAGTGGATACAGATGGGTTGAAGGAGGATGATGATGCATGTAAGCGTGAAGAGTCTAGCATTGGTTCATCTGTTGATGATGGGGAATGAAGTGGTGATGATAGATTGAAGGATAATAGATTGAATGTTGGTATGGATGATAGGTTGTGAAGGGGGATGTCAGTAAGATTTGAAGGAGGAGGAGACCGAGGAGGAGTAACATGCTCTGATGTATTAGCATGTACTGGAGATTGAATATGTGAATGTTGATGTTGAGGGGATTGATGTGGTGAAGGTTGATGTACTGGAGAATTGAATAGGTGAATGAACTGGTGAGTGAACTGGTGAATGAATATGGATTGGGGAAGCAGGAAATGTTGGTTGATGTTCTTGAGGTGTAGAAGAAAGCTAGAGGGTTGTTGAGGGTGTTTGAATAAGAGGAGGTGGAGGGGGAATGAAAACATCCTCAGCAGGGTGTGGAGTGGCTGGAGCAGCCCTTGTACCCTCAGAAGGTCTGGAAGAGGAAGCCTTGGATGGATTAGAGATATTCCTCTCCCAACTGCCAAATAAGGCGCAGGTAAGCCTCTTGGAGGCATTAATTAATATGGCCGGGGATACCAGTGATTCAGCAGCCTTGGCCTGAAGGAAGATTCCCAGAATTCTTCCAAAACACACTTTTTTCTTGGTATTTTTCTTCTTAATCAACTCAAACATGATTTTGGCCCAGTTCACGGCCTTCTTGTTCACCAATGCGCACATCACTAGAAAGTGTTGTCTAGTAATATAATCATGGGCAGTGTGCTTGCCCAGTAGTACTTTTCCTACAGCATCTGCCAGAAACTTATAGTCTGTAGATAGATGTTTCTTTAGCAGTTTGTTAGGGGTGTCTCCAGAATAATCCATTCGAATCAACATCTCATCAAATTCCGCAGTGTTGATTTTTAATTCCTCTTCTCCATTCAGTAAACCAAAAAATTCAGTTAGTGCTGAGGTAATTTTAACTAGGATTGTCATTGTTGTACTTCTTGTTTTTAATTTTTTAATAACTATATCCTTTATTTTCAGGAAAAAGAATATGAACAAGTGTTATGTTAAAACTTGGAAAGAAGATGATGAGAATCTATTTGCTTCAAACAAATGGTACTGTGAAGGGTACACATCTCCAAGTAGAAAGAAATTTTTCTACTAACCAAAAGCACTTTATGCTATTTTAAATGTGGTTTTATATTTACTTCTTATGAATAACTTTATTGCTTTTAACAACATTAGAAAGACAATGTGTGGTTTGATGGTATGAGCACAATAGTTCATGTTTTTTATTCAAATGTTTAAGTTGGAATATGTCCTTTTATGTTGATGGTGTGTAATGATATGATCAAGTCTATGTTAAACATGATGTAGGGTATCTAAGCATTGTTTTGAAAATGATTACATGATGAGAAAGATAATTCATATTATGAAAGGTTATCACATGTAACACTATAATTGTTAACTTAATGCCTAAGTATTTCACTTGTCAAACCTTACTTTTATGAAATATTTCGTAAGGTCTTTTATGAGTTTCATTAAGGTTTGTTTTTTATAATATTAAGATAAATAATCTCAATTATTTTCGAAATTAAACCAACCATTTTATTTAATAAAAACTGTTTTTAAATAGGGCCGAATTTCTTGCTAACAATGGCGGTTTCTTTTTAAAAAAACAAAAAACGAAATGATAGCACCCCTTGATGAAAGGTTGCGGTTTTTGAATAACTAACATTTTATAAATGCTATTGTGATGATTGAGAGGGTGCTCAAGCCGTGTGTTCTAAAAATAGAAAGAGAGAAAGAAAACCGTGAAGGTGAAGAAGGAAAAACCGTGAAGAACATTGTTGCCAAGACCAATGTCTTCGGTTTTGTTCTCTTGAGGGCAATCTCAAAAGAATAAAGAATCAAGTCCACGACTTGATTGAAGAAAGGAGAAAGCCGAGCACTTGGATCTCAGATCCAAAACACTTGCATAAGAAGTGGAAGGTTCGGCCATTGAAAAGTCTTGTTGAAGAAAACCGTGAAGAGGCTTCAAGTTGGATGAGAAGGTTTGATGAGAATTAAGTCTTTATCCCTTCAAATATTAAGAAGAAAACTGAGGTAGTTGTTTGTTTAAAATTACTACATATCATCTTCTTCGTTGTGGACAATTAAGGTTTCAAACCTTAAGTAATTACTCCACAAGTTTTAGAGAGACAAATAAAGAAATTGTCACGCAAATTCTTTATTTGCTCAAAGTTTAAATTCAACTTCAATTCAACTTCTATTAGCATCTTGTCTTTTAAATTTCATTAAGGTTGTTGTAATGATATTAAATCATATGTATCTTGTTAGAATGAAGATTTTTATTTAGATAAATTTATAAAAGAAATTCTGTGATTTGTTGAGTTAATTTATTATGAAATGTTTGAAATTCAAATTGTTATATGTATGCTAACTTCCTTTATGTATTGCTATTAGCACTCAATATTAACAGTTAGAACATCAGGGGTAATTTAAATGGCGTTACCCGATATTGTTCCGATCAACATATCAACATCTGGAGTCGATAGAGTGAAGACCCATTCTCTGATTTCTGTCGCCGCAATCTTCATCATGGTATTCATCAGACTCTTCAACTGTAAATCTTCAAACAATTTTAGGATGTCAAGGAAGATCTGATCCGAGTGTTGGAATGACTCGAAATCTATGTCGAAACCCATATTGAATTTCTTAACTGTAAGAGCGCTTGCTGGAATCGGCATGATAACAGAGAGATCAAGTGCAAGGGAACTGAAAGTACGGTATGGATCTCGAATAAAACCTAAATATAAGGTTTTTCAGAATATGAAACAACAAACTCTATCCTACGAAAAAAGAAAAATTCTATGATTTGAGGTCGACAAAATATTTTATCGACAAAAGAGTTCGTCGATCTCAGTCTGAAGAAGGGAAAACTTTTCGTCGTCCTCAGGTCGACGAAAATTTTCTGAAGCCAGGTCCTCGATCTTCGGTCGACGAAAATGGCTCACACAGAGAGTTCGTCGATCTCAGGTCGACGAATTATCTCAAGAACTTTTCTCAATTCGTCAATCTCAGGTCGACGAACTGTGGCAAATTCTTCGACCACAGACAAAAAGTTAAATTAAAGCTTCTCCATTAATCATACCAAGCTGATTCAAAAAGAACAGATGGTTTCTTTCATCCAAGGGTTTGGTGAAGATGTCTGCCCTTTGCAAATCAGTGTAGATATAAATAAGATTAATTTTCCTTTTGTTCACACACTCTCTAATGAAATGATGCCTTATCTCTATATGCTTAGTTCTACTATGATGAACTGGATTCTGAGCAATATAAATTTCACTTGTATTATCACAGAGTAAGGTTTGATTATTTAAGTTGTATCCATAGTCTAGAAGTTGGTTTTGAATCCACAGCATCTGTGAACAATAACTGCCAGCTGCTATGTACTCAGCTTCTGCTGTTGATGTAGACCCAAACATTTCCTTTTTGCAAAACCAGGAGACAAGTCTAGCACCAAGAAACTGACATGTTCCTGATGTGCTCTTCCTGTCCACTCTACATCCAGCAAAGTCAGCATCTGAGTATTCAGTTAACTCAAATTCTGACTCAATTGGATACCAGAGTCCTAGATTTGGGCAACCCTTTATATATCTTAAAATTCTTTTAAGGAAAATAAGATGAGATTCTTTAGGGCTCACTTGGAACCTAGCACAAAGGCATATAACAAACATTATGTCTGACCTACTTACTGTGAGATACAATAGGGACCCAACAATGCCCCTATATAATTTCTGATCAACAGGCTTTCCATGTTCATCAGAGTCAACCACAGTATTGGTAGCCATGGGTGTTTTCTTTACTGAGGCATCTGACATCCAAAACCTTTTGATTAGCTCCTTAGCATACTTGGATTGGGATATGAAGATGCCATCAGGCAATTGCTTCACTTGGATACCAAGGAAGTATGAAAGTTCACCCATACTACTCATCTCAAACTTTGAATGTATAAGGTTAGAAAACCTTTTGCATAGTTTGGGATCAGTTGAGCCAAATATAATATTATTTACATAAATTTGTACTAACAAGATTTTATCTTTATAATGCTTAATAAAAAGAGTCCTATCTACCATGCCTCTAGAAAATTTATGCTCTAACAAGAAGCTAGCTAAGGTCTCATACCAAGTTCTGGGAGCTTGCTTTAGATCATAGAGAGCTTTATGCAATCTAAAGACATAAGAGGGATTATATGGAGAGATAAAACCTGGTGGTTGCTCCACATATACTTCCTCTTTGAGTTCTCCATTCAGAAATGCACACTTGACATCCATTTGATAGAGTTTAAACTTTTTGTAGGCAACATATGCATGGAAGATTCTTATAGCCTCAAGCCTTGCAATAGGGGAAAATGTCTGATCATAGTCAATGCCTTCCTCTTGCCTATAGCCTTGAGCTACTAGCCTTTCCTTATTCCTTATGATAGTGCCCTGGGCATCAAGTTTATTTCTAAATACCCACTTAGTTCCAATGACTGGGTAGTCTTTGGGTCTTGGAACTAAGTCCCAAACTCTACATCTCTCAAACTGGTTGAGCTCCTCTTGCATAGCAATGATCCAATGTGGATCTTACTCAGCATCTTTGATGGTTGGGGCTCAATTTGAGAAATGAAGTAGGCATGCATCACATCCTGGTGGAGTTGATTCCTTGTCTGCACACCTACTGATATGTCTCCTATTACTTGAGATATGGGATGATCTCTAAGTATGACAGAATCAGTTGGTGGAGTTGGTTCAGCAATAGCTTGGGGAGTTAATTCCTCTGGTGGAATTAAGTTAGCTAGTGTTAGCTCTCCATTAAATTCAGTATCTTCATCATCACTTTCTTCAGCAATATGTGGAGAAGGATGTGTAACAGCCTCATTGGTCAGGGTCAACTCATCCAGCTTCTCACATATGTTAGGTACCTGCAAGGTTTCACTGGTAGAAGCTACCTTCTCCTTGTAAAACATGTTAGTCTCATCAAAATAAATGTGAATAGACTCTTCCATTTTAATGGTTGAATTATTATATACCCTATAAGCCTTGCTTACTTGGGAATATCCAAGAAAAATTCCAACTTCAGCTTTGGCTTCAAACTTTCTAATATATTTACTGTTATTGTTATGGATATAACAGACACAACCAAATACTCTAAAATAGTCTACTTTAGGTTTCTTACCTTTGAGTAGTTCATAGGGGGTCTTGCCCTTAAGTTTGTGTATCAAACTCCTGTTCAGAATATAGTTTGTTGTGCTCACAGCCTCTGCCCAAAAGGATATGGGCAGGTGAGCATCTATAATTAATGTGCCTGCAGCTTCAATGAGTGTTCTATTTTTTCTTTTAGCTACCCCATTTTGTTGAGGAGTTCTAGGAGTATAGAAGCAATTCCTGATACCTTCCTTCTCACAGAACTCTTGCATAAGAAGAGACTCAAACTCAGTACCATGATCACTTCTGATCAATACAACTGGAGTAGAGTACTTAATCTGTATGCTCTTGAGAAAATCTGTAAGAACCTTGAAGTTATCTGACTTGTTTCTAAAGAAGAACACCCAAATTAACCTTGAGAAGTCATCAACAATCACTAAGCTATAAGACTTCCCTCCTAGGCTTTTTACAGTAATGGGTCCAAAAAGATCCATGTGGAGTAAATATAAAATCCTAAGTGAATCACTCTTGCTAAGTGACTTGAAACTATTTTTAGTTTGCTTGCCTAACTGACAAGACCTGCAAAGGCTTTCCTTCTTGTAGGGGTAAGAAGGCAATCCTCTAACAAGGTTGTCTTTAGATAACCTATCAATGTTTTTAAGTTAACATGTCCTAATCTCCTATGCCAAAGTTCATTGTAGTTACTAGTTTAGTTAAACAAACAAATTTTTGTTTTAGCTTATTTGAAATTAACTATGTAGATATTTCTTACTCTAGAGCCAGTTAAAATAGTTATATTGTCAGTAGAAAAAATAATGCAAGAGGATTTATCAAATGATACCTGAAACCCTTCATCACAGAGTTGACTAATAGAAATCAGGTTGTGCTTTAATCAACTTACCAATAAGCTACTTTCTTGAATGTAACCACTCCAATCTTTACATCTCTATAGCCTTTAGTTTGGCCACAGTTGGAGTCACCAAAAACAAATTTGGGACCTAACTTGGACTTGTAGTTGGATAGATTATCCTTGCTACCAGTCATATGTTTTGAACAACCACTATCCAGATACCACTGTTCCTCTATGGTAGGATAGTCTTTCACTTGCACAAAAATAGGTTAGATATTCTTGACCCAGGTTACCTTGGGTCCTTGTTGATTTACATAACTAAAGCTGGTAATATAAGAATATTTAGGTTGACTTTTATAACCTAAACGATGGTATTTTCTTGATGTAATTATCTATTGGTTAAAAGGTTTAATTTTTTGTCTAGGTTGATTAAAAATCCGGTTGTAATTAAAATTTCTGTTATTATAAACTGGGGTCAACAAATTCTGGTACGTTCGTCGATCTGAGGTCAACGAACAGGGATGAGTTTGTTGAACTCCACTCAGAGAATGAAGGTATTCATTTTTTGGGCCCAAATTTCGTCGATCTCTGGTCGAGGAACCATACTGGTTTCATCGATCACAGTTCAAAGAATAGTTATAGTTGAAGTTTGCGTTCAGAGTTCATCGACTTGAGTTTGACGAACTGGACACATTTCGTCGATCTGAGCTCGACGAAATCTACTGAACTTTGTTATTGTTAAGAATTTTCTTATTCTTTCGTCTTTTCTTATTCTTTTGTTTTAATACAATTTTTTTATCATGATTATCTTCTATTTTATCTTTACCCTTTTCAGAGACAAATTTTATGGGGGTTGATAAAATGTTTTTCTGAATAAGTGGGGGTTGGTTTGATGAAGCACCTAAGCCTAGCTTGTCATTAAGTCATGCATTCACTGTGCTTGTGATGTTCATCAACTTGATGCTTCTCCCATTCAGGGATTCTTCAAGTTGCCTAGCCTCAAATAATTCACTCTTTAATTTAATGATTTGTTCATTAGCTAAGGTGATTTCATCCTTTAATTATGTTTTTTTTCTGACAGTAGGTTTTCTTGTTCATTTACTTTCTCTCTAAGTTGTTTAATTACTTTTTCAGAGTTAATTAAATCAAGACATAAAAATTTAAATTCAATTTTTAATTCTTCTGAATAAAAATCAAAAGAAGATAATACCTGATCCTCTTCAGATAGAGGTTCTTCAATGTTTGATTGGTCAGCTTCAGAATGGGTGCTTGATGCATCAATAGCCATCAAGCATATTTCCTTGGCCTTTGCTTCCTCTTCATCTTAACTGGAGCTGAAAGATGAAGATTCTTCTTCAGTGTCACTCCAGGTTTCAGCAATGAACCCTTTCTCCTTCCTTTTATGCTTGCTGGAGGAGGGCTTCTTGTAATACTGTTTCTTGGTCTCCTTTTCTCTTCTTTTATCTTTCTTTTGAGTCTTTGGGCACTCTGAAATAAAGTGTCCAGGCTTTGTGCAGCCAAAATAAACTACTTCTTTTGTTGGTTTTTTGTCATACCTAGGTTTGTCATCTTGCCTTGATGACTTTCTTCTGAAGTCCCACTTGCCCATTTTGTAAAATCTCTTGGCTAAGAGACTTAGGAATTCTTCATTGACAGTTGGGCTTCTGAATCTTCAGTAGCTTTGAATGCTATATTTTGCTCCTTTCTCCCAGATGAAGGAGTCTTCTGTTCTGTAGCTTCTCTTGACTTAATCAGTTGCTCATAAGATTTGAGCTTTCCCAATAGAGATTTAGTGGAAATCTCATTAAGGCTTCTGTCTTCCTTGATAGGCCAGATTCTAAAATCCCATGAGCTAGGGAATCACATGAGGATTTTGTCATTCACTTCTGTAAGAGTGATGTCCTTATCAATTATCTTCAGCTCATTGATTATTGAGCTTAATCTGTTGTACATATCACCAACAGTCTCTGACTCATCCTTCTTGAAGTTCTCATATTGAGAGATGAGATTGTATCTCCTATCCTTTCTCTCATCACCAGAACCAGATACCATCTGGTTAAGAGAATCCCAAATAGCCTTGGCTGATTTTCATTCAGCCACTTTCTGGAAGATGTCATCAGACATATTCTGAGCCAGAATGTTCATGGCCTTTGCATCAGCAATCTTGGCCTTTTTCTGAGCATCTATCCACTCAAGTGGTGGAACAGTATGTGTGCTTGATGTTAAGGTAGAGGCAGTCAGTGGAGCAGGAGGTCCTGTCAAAATGGAATTAAAAATTTCCTTATCAATAGAGTTCATATAAAGTTTGATTCTTGCCTTCCAAATGGCAAACTTATTTAAGTTGCACACTGGAGGTCTGGTGTTTGCATAATCCTTATTCTGTGCCATGCTATAAGAAATAAGCTAGAGAAATTTAGATCTAAGAAGGATCTGTTGGTTTAAGTGTTACCTTGTTCAAACAAGAGAATAACCCTCTGATACCAATTGAAAGGAGGGGTAAGATCTGACTTACTCTAGAGGGGGGGGGATAGAGTATTTAAATTTTTTGGCTATTTTAAACTTTTATATATCAGAGTGAAAATAAGTGATACCAATTATAAAAATATAAGAAAAAACAAGCTAAGTTATTTTAATTATCACAGGCACAGCAAGAACAAAAACAGAAAATGAGCAACCAGACAACACAAGAAGATTTTATAGTGGTTCCCCTAAACTTGGGCACATCCACTCTTCTACCACCCTGGTAGGAATCCACTAGGAGGTTTTGATCAGGTGTCTACCACCACAATATCTATTTGCAGGGAGATATTGCAACCCTTTAGGCTTTTGATCAGGTGCCCAAAAACCAACCCAAGTATTTTGATCAGGAGACTTGACAACCAAGAGCTAACTTTTGAAGGGAGTTAAAACCCTTTTACAAGAGATGAGAGGAGGTGATGGTGTCTTCTCTTTATCTAATCAATAGAGAAGACTACTAGATCTTTGATGTTGACAAATCTCCCCATGAGATGTTGATGATCCAGGAAGACTGGAGCTTTGCTTCAGGGTGTAGATCTTCAGCCATGTCTGAAAGTAGTCCTGGAACTTTTCTGACTGAATAAATCTTTGTTGTCCTGAATGTTCTTGGAATTGAAGCTTGAAAAAGACTTTTGATTGTGATGATTGTTCTTCTTCTGTCTTCAGACTTGACATGGTGAAACACAGAGAATTTTCTGCACTGTGTGAGAGAGAGAGTTCTGTGAGATTAGTCTGTCTCAGTGCTGTATATTTTCTCTGTAAGTTCTGGTTGTTCCTTCTATATCTTCTCTGAAGGACAAAAAATCTCTTTTTGTATTCTCAGTCAATAATTTCTTCTTTGAAAATTGAATTAGTGCCTTAATTGTCGACTGATCTGGAGAATACAAACGGTTGGAATATATCATAAATGAGTTTCTCTAACTGTCACTTAATAAAATAAGCAAGTAAATATCCTGATGAATACCATAATTAATGCTGCTAATAACAACTATATTCAAAGGAATAATAGCTATATTCAGGAATAATACTGCTATTAATATAGAAATAAAGGAACAGAAGGAAGAAAACTTCTCATTCTGAAACTGGATAGATGTCGTCAATCATTGAACAGAATTCATCGACCTGAGATCCAAGATCGTCGACCTAAGAATTCCAATTTGTCGACCTGAGCTCTACGAACTGCGTACTGAGAATGGCTTGCAAAAACTACACTCTGTGTTTGTCGAGCTGAGAGTGCGTCTGAAGAAAATTGATCGTCGACCTGAGCTCGAATATCGTCGAGCTTAGCTCAGAGAATTAACTCTGAGTTCATCGATCTGAGATCGACGATCTTCGAGTTGAGATCAAAGAACTTTGAACTGATCAAACTGTTCTCTGCAAACTTCTAAGTATGAGTCTTCTGAGGTCCTCTACTGGCTGGTTCAAGAAGATTAAACTTAATGACTTAGCCTATACTCTAGAACTACTAGACTTGACCCTGGCTATACAAGGTGGGTCAGACTCAGCCTAAATTAGTGATCCTAGCCCAAATCCAACTAGGTATCCAACAGAATAGATGAAAAAATGATTTAACAAAAACTACTAAGTCTAATGTAAAAAACATCATATGAAATTTATGAAAAAGAAATCTCAGGTGATTCAACCTTCGAAAAACACAAATCTCGCTCACTGGAAATCTGAGTTATCTAATCATAAATCAAATTTATCAAAAGCAGAATTCAAATGTGATGGATTTAGAGAATATCAAAGAAAACATCTGTAATATCCCGATTCGCGCTTGACCCCTTGTGCGCATTTTCAGGTACTTGGGCTTGGGGTGCGATGGTGGAAAGTCTTGCACCTGAGCCGAGGGAAGTGCTGACTCGACTTTAAGTGTTTGATAGTACCGCATAGTGGTAGTAGGTACCGCGCGGCGGTATCCATCGTCGAGTATATACGACGAATACCTAGAGGAGTCTGAGGCATTGAGTGATCGTTGAGTGGACTCAACGATGGTCGAGTACTACCGTATGGTGGTAGCGGGATACCGCTTTGAGGTAGCAGTTGTCGAGTATATAAGATGAACACCTGGAGGAGTTGAGAGAGTTGAGTGGACAAAAGACCATCGAGTGCTATCACGTGGAGTTAGAGGGATACCACGCGGCGGTAGTCGACTGATTTATTGGCTATGGCTCGGGAAGTTATCGCTTAGCATCAGTGATACCGCGGGAAGTAACCCACTGAATTATTTTTCATGGCGCTCGGTAAGATATCGCACAGTGGTAGGAAGAGTACCGCTTGTCGATAACGTACAGGTGGTGGCACCTGAGTAGGCAGTTTGGATGGTGGCTTACGGTGGAAGTTAATTTCGAGGTTACCGCATGTAGCATCCTACTACGTGGCGGTAGCTCCTTAGTCAGGAAACCCTAAATCTATTTGGCTGCTTCCTTTATATACGGATGTCCAAGACTTGGCCGACAGTTTTCTTCTCCAATTTTCTTGAGAGAACGAAGAGTATAGAGCTTTTCTTGGAAGCATAAGGAACGAGCGAACTTTCTCTTGGAGGAGGAAGGGCGAGAGCCGAGGTCGACACTGTCATGCCGCCAAGGAGGATAACATGATCTATGGCCGGAAACGAGGTGAGCTTACTACCCCCTCCCTTGGTGCTAGATCTTTAGTTATCATATAGGAGAGATATCGTCTCAAAGGAGTTCGACCTTGGTGAGAAATGAAGATCTCCTAGGAAGAGACCATGCAAGAACATTTGTCCTAGGGTTTGTTGTCTTCAACATTTAATCTCTTCAATGTGATGACGGTGGACTTGGTTCCATGAAGAATAATGGTCTAATGAGGGTGAATAAGGGAGGAGGAAGAGCCCAATGCATTTTTGTATAAATGGTTAAAGGTGGAAGACGAACCGATGATATTCGTTGGTCTTCAAGACGCATTCAAAAATATGTTTTTTGTGCGCAGCAGACTTCAAAGTCATTTTTGAGTATGGTACGACCATATTCAGGTCTTGGGCTGAACATGAAAATTGTGGTCATCGGAAAGACCTTTCTAACGGATGGTTACACATTCCCGTAAGAGTTCTGTAGCTCTGAAAATGTCCGGCCAAATTGCTGCACATCAATATCATAAGTGTAGGTTGTGTTTGGTTGAGTTGTACAATCGGGTAACTAGGATGAACGGATGGTTGTTGGATATTGAATGGATAAATGATTGTAAGATCTTGAATGAACAAATGATTGTCGGATCTCGAGTAAACAAACTGTTGTCGGAACTTCGAGGGAACAAATGGTTGTTTGATCTTTAAATGAAAACCGGTAAAGATGCATCTTAACAATAATATGTGAATGTGTAATTTATTGCTTGCGGTGATCAAAGTTGTTGGAAGAACACGTGATGTATTTCTGGCAAGCTATGTTGATATTATAAGAAATAAATAAATGGTGTGGTGAATGTTATACGATTTTGAATGTGGAAGAAAATATATGACTTGATATGCAGGTGCCTGCGGATCATTAAAATGGGGCTAGATGAGAAAATGCCTATAACCATGCAATATGAAGAGTCTTAATATTGAAGGAATGAATAGGGTAGTCCACTGCTTAGAGTTGTGTCTCCCTACGGGTAGTAGTGTGGAACTAGCGTGATTTATAAGGTGGCTTTCCACTTGTGATAATGATGAACCCTTAAGTGCTTGGGAGCACGGGAATGCAAAAGCGTGTAAGTGCGTGAGTACTTGACCGTACTGGATTGATGTAATGACAAGGAACTCAGTGGGGAGCCCTTGAGTACTGTTGAGCACTGGCTTGGTTATGATGAGAAGGGACTCGGTTGGAGCCCTTGAATGTGATAGCATGGCTAAGTGAATATGCATGCAGTGTGAGTTGACACGTGGTGTCATAATCCTGTGTTAAGGATAGTGTGGCAGGTCTATGAGCTCGTTGGTCGTCACATCGATGGGATTTGACGGATAGACTTTGGGCAGTTGGGCTTGGTCCTCGGTGCTAACTCTCGAGGCTCCTTTCATGCCAAGTGGACGGTTTGGCTGTGTCCTCGGTGCTCATTCCCAAGGCCCTTTCTGTGCCACACCGATATGCCAGTTTGGGCTGTGTTCTTGGTGCACATCTACCCAAGACCCCTCTAAGCCATAATACGTTGGGCTCCAATATTGTGTTCTTAGTGTAGATTCGTATGGAGGCTTGGGTTAGGTAGTGTGGATACCAGCCTAGTAGTGGAGAAGCACGCTCTACTATCACCATCTAGCCACGACAGATGATGCCTGAGAGGTTAGCTACCTGATCAAAAAGTGGGAACTATAAGACTATGTCGACATAGCAGTGTGGGTGTGTGTGCATGGGTGAGTCATCATGTTGCATTCATAACATTACATTGCATTATATTGCACAAGATACTTATCAAATAAGTTTCTATGGGCACTCTTATATGATGAGTTACTTACTGTTAAGCCGATCCTTAACTTATAAATCTGTATGGGTATTTTTATAAGTTAAATTACATTCCTGTATTAGAAGTAGATATGTTGTGGTTGAATGATATTATACTCTTGCTTAATTACTATGATTGAATGATGTTATTGCTGATATACACTACTATTATTATAACTTATTATTTGTAAAGATATACTATCTGCTTGTACTTTGTGCATATATATATATATTTATATATTGTACCATTGCTCCTTCTACCGCCCGATGCCTAAGAACCGTCGGGGTGAGCGGATGTGATAGCTACCTAGTCTTTATGACTAATGGTTGTTGCATCCTCCATTTTAGGCAGAAACCCAGCAGATAGAGCAGAAGCAGCATGTCATACAGGAGGGCCACTGGGCCAGGGTGACAGGGCCTGATACCACGAGACCTTCGCTGCCGTCGATGACTGATGTGAGTTTTGAGAGTCTCATGTTGTAGCCCCTTTGGGCAATTTTGTGTGCTCTGATATTAAAGAAGCTTGCAGCTTCTTATTAATGTTGTACTCGTTTGGACTTATACTAGTGTGCAATTATGAATTATATATATATTCTTTATGTTGGGTTGGCATGAATAATATTGGTTTAGCCGGCAGG
Organism: Platanthera zijinensis; assembly: GCA_039513925.1. Lineage (NCBI taxonomy): Eukaryota > Viridiplantae > Streptophyta > Magnoliopsida > Asparagales > Orchidaceae > Platanthera > Platanthera zijinensis. Next base: position 177,576,996 of record CM077085.1, on the reverse strand, counting down.
ATAGGCGTCTTGTGGTACAGGTTAGCCAGTGATCTGACGCTACCGCAAGGCGGCTGTTCTGGGCATAAGACTCCCCTCATCCGTGTCTTATGTTCCGGGAGGGGGGGGGGGTCTTACAACATCAGGTATACAACCCTAATAGATTTGATACAAACATTATTTATGATTATCATAACTATGAGAATATGTGTACAAATTTTCTAAGAAAAGGTCATGAAACCAAAAATTATTGGATTCATAGACCTATTTGTTGTCATCCAAAGGGATATTTTAATAAACCTTTATATACCTTTATCACTTCTTCTAATGACAAAATGAGTAATAGGCCTAAGTTAATCTGGGTTCCAATTAACTCTTAATCTATGAAAATTGCAGAAAATCTTTATATATGAATAATAAAAACATACAATATTTATTGGATTTATTGTTGGGAAAAACCCACAAAAGACTTAAAATTTAAGTCTGTATTCGACGTAACGTTGAAAAGAAGTCGACAAAATATCAAATTCTACTCAACGCAATATTTGAGAGTTGGTTACTATGAAGAGTTCAAAATCTTTTCGAAGCAATGTTGATATAAATAACAACGCTTGCGTCAACTATGACTAAAATCCTAATACATCGAATATAAATCGGCATAACGTCAACTACAGAAAGGCACGCTGATTTATTGATGCTCTAATTTGTCGACGTTTTGTCTATGTTTATTTAATATATATTTCATTCAAATCTTCCCAGCTCTCTATTTTTGTTTTCTCATGTTTGTCAAGAACATTTGCAGGAAACATAATGGCGCCAAAGATTAATTCAGGCTTCAGCATTTGAGACATAAGTATGCCTCAAATGTTTAGTGCAAGAATGACAGATCATTAATCGGAATCATTGCTTCACAAAAGGTACATATAACAGCAGAAATGATGCATTAGACATTTGATCTCTCGACTGGGTTTGATTCTACTGAATTGTTTGAAGAAGTGATAAAGTGATATTAAGAATAATGGTTTTTTGAAAGAACAAGCTTAGTAAACTAAAGAAAATAGATTATCAGAAGAATATCATTTTCTGGCTGACATTATTGGGAAAGTATTGATTTGCAAAACCTCAGCACATGATGAAATACCAAAGATCCAACTAAATCTGATGGGAATCCTGGTGTTAGGGAAGAAGATTAACTGGGGAGAAATGATAATAAAGCTTATTGGATACAAATATAGACAAGGGAAGAATACCTACATTACTATAATGAGTTAAGTACTGCTGAAGAATTTTCAACATTTATGTATATCCAAGGGAATACCAATACCTCCTAGAAAGAAATTGTCAATTGTTCTTTTCACAAAATGGACTAGATAAATTATTAAATAAGAATCTCAAAAGGAGTCCATACTTTAATCTCCTCAGCAAAATGTTTTTAATGTAGCAATTCTACCCACTTCAAAGGAATCTTTATTACAACCAAAGTAAATTGTTCAAGAAGCTCAGACTGATTTAAAATTACACTAAACTTCTTCTGATGTTAATACAATAAATATGCAGTCTGACATTTCTTCAACTACTATCACTCAAGTAGTAGAATTAGTTACTTCTACTTTATCCTCTATGCTTAAAGAGCGTGCTTCTCAAATAAAAATCACAGTGGATAATATACATTCTCTACTAGATTTGATTACTACTTCAGTACATTTTATGCAAGCAAAGATCTCTTCTTCCAACATTACAAAATAATTCTTAACCCCCTTGCGTGTGAGGTCAAGAAGGGGGAGAGTTTGAATGAGGACGAAGATTTTAATGAAGTTACATCATCATTGCATGGACCTGCTCCATTAAAAATTACTGGAAATGAGAATGTATTGGTTGAATTTGAACAAAATTGTGCACCAAACCAGTAGTTAGATGTAAAACAGATGGATGCACAAAGTAAGGGGGAGTTATGTAATGCCCCGAAACTGAAAAGAGCAACGGGCAACGCTTTGAGGCGAGTTTGTAACTTGGTAAGGGTCACACGGCCTGGGACACGGGCATGTCCTAGGGTCGTGTCGTGCTCAGGATAGATGACTCACCTAGTGGTCGACGTAAATGCAGGCGTCGAGTGTCGAGACAAGGAACACGACCTGAGACACGGGTGTGTCAGAAGCCGTGTCCTACTCGAGCAGTTTGCTGGTTTGTGCTGAGGGAGTTACATAGCCTGGGACACGGGAGTGTCCCAGGGAGTGTCTAGCACACGGCATATGATACGAGCGTGTCACATGGCCATGTCGTGCTCGACATGTGTTTGGTACCGTGTTGTTTAAGGCACACGGTCCGTGACACGGGCATGTCACTTGGGACACGCGCGTGTTCCAAGCCGTGTCATGGTCGGGATTTTCCTGATTGACGGCGAATGAGGAACACGACATTGGAAACGGGCGTGTGGCAAGCCGTGTTCGGCCTAGGAAGTTCATTTTAAGTGCGAATCGTGTCCGTCCATTTCCTTATTTTGGGATCCAACGGCTCAGGGCTATTCTTGCTGGGATATACCCGGGAATAGGGCTTAGAAACCCTCATTTATTTTGGGTTCAATCTCTTTCAAAGTTCTAGAGAGAGGGGAGAGCAAGGAGGAAGAATGAAGAGAGATCCGGTCACCGGAGGAGATTTGGAGCGCCAAATCGCAAGCCGAGTCTAGATCTACAGAGGTGAGATCATCGCGATGCTTTCCAACCGTATAGATTTCCATGGCGCCAAAGAGGAATTCTAGGGTAATGATTCTCTTCTTGAGCATGTGAAGCTCTCCTTCTTTTGCATAAGGAAACCCGCTCCCGTGAGTGTGCAGTGTTCCTTGGGGTAGATGTGAATAGTCCCCCTTATTTGCATGTAGATCCGAAATCGAGATACGGACATAGGCATGGTGTGTGAAGCCTACCCAGACAAGTTGGTCTAGATCGGTGATGTTTCATTATGCATGATTAGCCAGAGAAGACTCCGTGCCTTTGGTTTTTTTTCGGGTTTTCTACGCGGTGGATTACAACAGGGAGTCTTGGTGATTAACTCCAAGGTGCACCCAAAAACCTGGGCGGAAACACATTTCTGCCAACTTGGTGTCCTGGGAGCCAGCCTTGAACATAACTAGGTTATTGCATGTTTGATCGTTTTGGGACTCGGGGAAGCTTTACCCACCCATATGGCTTAAATTGACGTTACAGTGTGAGCAACGGGTTAGGCGGAACCGTACCCGCTCTGTATCATTCGGTTAAAGCGACCTAAGGTACGCGGTACTTACCGTTGGCATAGATAGAGGGTCTTAGGCTTAGGCCAAAAAGACTAAAATGCTCACTAGTATTGTCATCCAAGGGGCGGGGGTGAGACCGCGGTTTTGACTGGGTTCACCTTGTAAGTGCCATCAGAGCACGGGGTGTGCGGCCGTGTGTGCCTGCACCTGTTATGTTGTGATTATTCACTATAATGCTTATTATGCTAATAAGTGCAGGGAAGGAGCATTGCCGCCTCGAGTTTGGGGGAGAGATCGTTATAATTTGGTCATCTTTAGCTTACCGTTACTTTTGTTTGCCACCGTTGCGGTGAATTGTGCTTGAAGGTGCTGCGGAGCCGAGTGTAAAATAGCGGGCCAAAGCCCTTATTGCTAAGCTGGCCCTTGAAGGCCTTGTTTTATTTACTTGTTTAATTCATGTGTGACCGACCTGCGAGCCGAAGTATGGAAGACACTGTTTTAAATTTAGTGAACTCTTGTAAGGCCATAAGGCTGGTACTTTGTGTACTTTGTAATTCATTCCTGTTTGGGTTCGATGGTGGACATTCATGCTTATGGCTGGGTTCTTATTTTGCAACTTAATAAATTGCTTCCGCTAGGGCTCTGTGTAGGATGTTACGATTGGAAGAATGGTTTCAATGATTAACCTTTCAGTCTGTCCGTGGTATATGGCGTCGGTCCCTGGCCAGACCTACTGTTATATGTTGTGTGATGGATAGGGGTATTAAAATTTGGTATCAGACTACCAATTTCGGTCAGGCTTAAATGAATTTGTGTACGAATTCACTTTAAGGGGTGGTGAGCACATGTGTGTGCGTCATCATTATAATATGAAAAGAACCCATGAATGTCCACTTAGGAATGAAAATACACATGTTTGAGGAACCTGCGTGTTCCTATAATTGTTTTTGCAATTTTGTTCGGTCACTTATTGGTGTTTTGTATGACTATAGGTGTCCGGGAGTGACGCGTGGCAGTCTGAACGCATGCTTTCTGAGAAAAGTATTACACCCAACGACGTGCCTGAGACCCCTCCTTCTATGGAAACCATAAGAAGGGTAGTTGAGGCAGTGTTCGCGGTGACCAACGCACAACATGGAAGGAATGTGCAACCCTCTGTCCCTGAGGTGGCCTTGACACCGGGTGGGGTGATGGACCATATGACATTTAGAGGACCATTGGGGCAATAGGTGAGCATGCTGTTGGAACCCCAAGGTGATTTGGGCTAGGTTCTTTTCTTAGGTTGTGACCCATATTGTATAGAAGGGTAAAATTTTATGTGTTTCTAGAGTCTAGGCCATGTTCTTAGAGTCAACATATCAAAGTACAAACCTACATCACTGCTAAAGACTCAAGACTTAGAGAAATCAAGAATTAGAAAAAGAAATCTACATTCGTTGATCTCAGGTCGAAGATAGTCGTGCTCAGCTCAACTAACTCAGAGCTAAAATCTCTGTGCTGAGCTCGACGAACTTCGTTCTCAGATTGACTAACTCTTCAACACTCAGCGCCATAATTCACTCAAAGACAAGGCTGACTCAGAGACAAAGAACAATCGACGCCAGATGTGCTATTCACTCAACGCCGACAGATTGACCAAGTTCTTAGGTCGACTAACTTCACAGTCTCAGGTCGACGAACATAGAGCACAGAATTAGTAAGTTTATGCACAGCAGTTGGTTCACAGAGCTCAGGTCGACAAAAGCTGATCTTAGTTCAACGAAGGCTGATCAGAGGTCAACGAAATCTCAGGTCGACGAAAGCTGATTAGAGGTCGACGAAAGCTGATCTCAGGTCGACGAAAACTGTAAGACATTTTGTTATTTATTCTTTCTCTTTCTATCTCATCATTTTATATCTATTATTAGCTATTAATTCCCTTGTAAATCAATGCACTTATATTCTCTGAATAGAGCCGTTACTGGCAGCATTGATTGCTAACATCCTCTATGGAATTAATTGCTTATATCTCGGGACAGACATAGAATAGAATAATTGACAGCATTCTTGCCGTTTTTCGTTCCCAAGATTTCGGCTGAACATTTATTGCAGAGTTTTCTTTTGAATTCGACCAAGTTACAGTTATCCGATACATATCTCCCTGCCAAGAAAACCACAATACAGAAGAGCAGAGATTGATCATCAACTAGAGTCACAGCAAAGAAAACATCCAAAAGTGCAATGAAAAACATCTCTCAAAAAATTGACTGCTCTCAAGAGAAGAAGAAAGAACAACCACCACCATCAAGAGTATTTCTTTCTCTCCCTCTTTGTTTTCAGGGATCTCAAGTGATAGCAACATTCAAATCAGTCAAGGATCTCTGAAAAGCTGAAGGCCTACTCACCCTTTTACAAAGCTTCCTCTCCTGAACCATTCAAGATCTTAGGGGGAGCTTTGTCACCAACAACTCTGAATCCACATAGTCTTCTCACTGTGTTTTGAGAAAAGAAGACTTTCATCAAACTCTCATCCGACCTCTGTACAGGGTTTTAATTCCCTTCAAAATTATTCTGGTTGCAAGTCTCCTTCCAAAAGACTTGAGGTTTGGTTTTTGAGAACCTGATCAAAAGCTCATTGGTGGCAGTCACCTGATCAAAACCTGTAGTTGATTCCTACCTAGGGTGGTAGAAGAGTGGATGTACTCAAGTTTGGGGAACCACTATAAAATTCTTGTATTGTCTGTGTGTCTGTGATCTTCTCTTGTGCTTGTGTTGTGATATAATGTTTACTGTGTAACTTAGTTACTTTTCTCTAGTTCACTGGCTGCACTTGTATATTTACCTTTTATTTCAGCAAAAGGGTAAAGTTTTCAAAAACTCTATTCATCCCCCCTCTAGAGTTATTCAGAGCTTACCCTATCTTTCAATTGGTATCAGAGAAAGGTTAATCACATCATACAGGCTTACACCTGGATTAATCAAGATCCTCAGGATAAACTCTGAATAAGTCTTATTAGTTTCTTTGATTAGATTTTATTTTCTGATATCATGGCACAAAACAAGGATTATGCCAGCACCAGACCTCAAGTTTTCAACCTGCAATAGTTTGGAATTTGGAAGGCAAGAATCAAGCTGTACATGAACTTTATTGATGAGGATATTTTTAATTCTATCTTGACAGGAGAACCAGCTCCAGTAGCCTCTACCTTAACTCCATTAAATCTTAGTGCAGTGCCTCCTCCAGACCAAGCTGATGCATATAAGAAGGCAAAGATTGCTGATGCAAGAGCCATGAACATACTGGCACAAACTATGTCAGATGATATATTTTAGAAGCTTGCTGAATGTACATCTGACAAAGCTATTTGGGATTCCCTCAACCAAATGGTAGCAGGCTCTGCTGATGAGAGGAAGGATAGAAGATCAAACCTCATATCCCAATATGAGAACTTCAGAAAAGTTGAAGCAGAATCTGTAGAAGTAATGTACAACAGGCTGAGCTCAATAATCAGTGAGCTCAGAACATTGGATAAAGAAATCACTTTAATTGAAGTCAATGACAAGATCCTCATGTGCTTCCCTAGCACATGGGATTCCAGAATCTGGCCCATCAAAGAAGCTAGAAGCATGACTGAAATCTCAATAGAATCTCTACTTTGAAAGCTCAAATCCTATGAGCAACTGGTCAAGTTAAGAGAAGCTGTAGTTGAACAAAAAGCTTCAACACCTACCAGGAAGGAAAAAAACTTAGCACTCAAAGCTATAGAAGAATCTCCCAGCCTATCTGCCAATGAAGAAATTATGAGTCTCTTTGCTAAGAGATTCTATAAAATGGTAAGAAAGGACTTCAGGAGGAAGCCTTCAAGGAATGAAGATAAACCCAGGTATGATAAGACCCCTTCTAAAGAAGTTGTCTGTTTATGGTGCAGGAAACCAGGAAATTTCATCTCAGAATGTCTAAAAGCTCAAAAGAAAGACAGAAGGCATGAGAAGGAGTCAAGAAGACATCAGCACAACAAAGCCTCCTCCAGCAAATACAAAAAGAAGGAGAAGGGCATTGTGGCTGAAACCTGGAGTGATACTGAAGATGAAACATCCTCATCCAGTTTCAGTGAACATGATACAGAAGATAAGAAGGCAAGAGAAGTTTGCCTTATGGCAATAGATGCTGGAAGCAGTAGATCAAACTCAGATGAATCAGAAGAAGAAGAATTCCTCTCTGAAGAGGATCAGGTAATTGCTTCATATGATTTTCAGTCTAAAGAATTCAAATCTGAATTTAAACTATTGTGTTTACACCTAATAGGATCTGAGAAGGACAAACTTCTCAGGGAAAAACTATTAGAACAAGAAAAAATCATTGCTGATAATGAAAAATTAACTGAAGAATTAAACCTAGCTAATCAACAAATAATATTCCTAAAATCTGAATTAAGTAAGGCTAAGGAACTAGAAGAAACCTTAAGTGGTAGAAGTTTACAATTGATAGACATAACTAGCACAGTCAATACAAGATCTAGTAATAACAAACTAGGATTAGGAGCCTCATCTAGTGAACCAATCCTTATTCAGAAAAATCAACTATCAAAACCCATAAGTTTTATTTCTAAAAATGGTAAGAAGAATACTGAACAAGTAAAGAAGGTCAATGAAGTGCTTAAACAACTAGACCTTAAGAAAACAAGTCAGAAAAAGAAAAACACACAATATAACTATGTTCAGCAAATTTCGTCGAACTCAGAACGACGAAATAGGTATAATTCGTCAAACTCAGAACGATTAACTCTGAATGCAAATAATAATGTAATCTATTCTTTGAACTGGGATCGACGAAACCTGTATGGTTCGTCGACCAGAGATCGACGTTTTTGGGGCTCTGAGAATGGATTCTTCCATTCTTCGAGCAGAGATCGAAGAACTCAACCCCGATCGTCGAGCTCAGGTCGACGAACATACCCAAATTTATCAGATCTAGTTCATAACCAGAGAAATCTAAAAACTAATAAATCCTTTAATCCCTTTAGTCAGTGGGTCATACCTTTTAGAAGGTATAATCCTTTAGGTTATAAGGATCAAATTGAATGCTCTTTTATTTCTAGTTTTGGCTATGTTAAACAACAAGGACCCAAGGTAACCTGGGTCAAAAACTGCTAATCCTCTTTGCAGGTAGAAGAGAACCCAGTCACTCAAAACAAGTGGTACCTGGACAGTGGTTGCTCTAAACATATGAAAGGTTGCAAAGAATGCCTAATCAACTATAATACCAAGACTGGACCTAAAGTAATCTATGGGGACTCAGGCTTTGGACTGATAGAAGGCTATGGTGACTTCAACTGTGGAGCCGTCACATTCAAAATGGTGACTTATGTAAATGGTCTAAAGCATAACCTAATATCAGTAAGCTAACTATATGATACAGGTTATCAAGTAAGCTTTACTGACTGTTTATGTGTTATTTCTTTAAACAACACAACTGTTTTAATAGGAACTAGACAAGGCAACATCTACTTAGTAAACTTTGAACCAGCTAAATCTGAAATCTGTTTATTCAATTCTGTTAGCATTCAAACTACTTTATGGCACAAAAGACTAGGACATGTAAATCATAAAATATAGCTAGGTTATCTAAGGACAATCTTGTTAGAGGTTTACCTTCTGGTCCCTATAAGAAGGATGGCCTCTGTAGGGCTTGTCAACTAGGCAAGCAAACAAAATCTAGTTTCAAATCCATTAATAAGAGTGATTCACCTAGAATTTTGTATTTGCTCCATATGGATCTTTTTGGTCCTATTGCTGTACAAAGTCTAGAAGGAAAGTCTTATACATTAGTTATTATAGATGACTTCTCCAGATTCACATGGGTTTTCTTTTTGAGAGCTAAGTCAGATACTTTTCAAGTTCTTACAGATTTTCTCAAGAACATACAGATTGAGTATTCTACTCAAGTTACATTGATCAGAAGTGATCATGGCACTGAGTTTGAATCTCTTCTTATGCTAGAGTTCTATAGGAAAGAAGGTATACGACACTGCTTCTCAGCTCCCAGAACTCCTCAACAAAATGGATTAGTTGAAAGGAAGAATAGAACACTCATTGAAGATGTAGGTACATTACTTGCAGATGCTTACATGCCTCTATCATATTGGGCAGAAGCAGTTAGCACAACAAATTATGTCCTGAATAGAAGCCTAATAAATAAACTAAAGCTTAAGACTCCCTATGAACTACTCAAAGGAAAGAAACCTATAATCACCTATTTTAAAATATTTGGATGTATATGCTATATTAACAATAATGACAAGAAACATCTCAGAAAGTTTAAAGCTAAGGCTGCAATGAGAATTTTCTAGGATATTCCCAAGTTAGTAAGGCATATAGGGTGTTTAATAAATCAACACTAAAAATTGAAGAATCTATGCATGTGACATTTGATGAATCTAACATGTTTTACAAGGAGAGAGATATCTCTACCAACAGTCATTTGCAGGTACAGAATTTGTGTGAGAGCTTGGATGATCTAAACCTTACCTCAAAGGTTGAATCACATACCTCTCCACAAGTTATATCAGAAGCTGAAAGTGAAGAAGAGATTATGGAAGAAACTCAGTCTTCTACAACAGTTGACACAATTCCATAAGAGGAATTAATCAAATAACTGTTGCTGAACCAACATCTCTTAATGATTTTTTCACACTTAGGGATCACCTTAGTTCTCAAGTAATTGGAGACATATCAGCAGGAGTGCAGACAAGGCATCAACTCAACCCTGATGTGATGCTTGCCTGCTTTCTCTCTCAAATTGAGCCTCAATCTATATCTGATGCAGAGCAAGATCCAAACTGGATTATTGCAATGCAAGAGGAACTCAATCAGTTTGATAGGTGTAAAGTTTGGGACTTATTTCCAAGGCCTAAGGGCTATCCAGTAATTGGGACTAAGTGGGTATTCAAAAACAAACTTGATGCCCAAGGTGTGATTGTGAGGAACAAGGCAAGGCTTGTTGCTCAAGGATACAGGCAAGAGGAAGGAATTGATTATTATCAAACCTTTGCACCTATTACAAGACTCGAAGCCATCAGAATTTTCTTGGCCTATGCTGCTCACAAGAAATTCAAGGTATATCAAATGGATGTCAAAAGTGTTTTTCTCAATGGGGAACTAAAAGAAGAAGTATATGTGGAATAGCCACCAGGTTTTATCTCTTCAACTCACCCCTCCTATGTTTTCAAATTGCATAAGGCTCTCTATGGTTTAAAGAAAGATCCAAGAGCTTGGTATGAGACCTTAGCCAGCTTTTTTTAGAGCATGGTTTTTCAAGAGGCATGGTTGATAGAACCCTTTTTACAAAACTGCATCATGATAAAATTCTATTAGTACAAATATATGTAGATGACATAATCTTTGGCTCTACTGATCCAAATCTGTGCAAAAGATTTTCTTATCTAATGCACTCAAGGTGTGAGATGAGTAGCATGTGTGAGTTATCATATTTCCATGGTCTCCAAGTGAAACAAACCCCTGAAGGAATCTTCATCTCTCAGTCTAAATATGCTAAAGAGCTTATTAAGAAGTTTGGGATGAATGATGCCTCTATCATAAAGACTCCCATGGCTGCCAATGCTGTTATAGATGCTGATGAATCTGGAAAACCAGTTGATCAGACCAAGTATAGGGCCATTATTGGATCCTTATTATATTTAATAGCAAGCAGGCCAGACATTATGTTTGCCACATGTCTTTGTGCTAGGTTCCAGGTGAACCCTAAAGAATCTCACCTTATTTTCTTAAAAAGGATTTTAAGATATATAAAAGGTTGTCCAGATCTAGGCCTCTGGTATTCAATAGAATCAACATTTGTATTAACTGGATTTTCTGATGCAGATTATGCTGGATGCAGAGTAGACAGGAAAATCACCTCAGGAACTTGTCAGTTCCTTGGTAACAGACTTGTATCTTTGTTCTGTAGAAATCAAACATCTGTTTCAACTTCCACTGCTGAAGCTGAGTATATGGCTGCAGGCAGTTGCTGTTCACAGATTTTGTGGATACAAAACCAACTACTGGATTATGGTGTCAACTTAAATAATTCAACTATACTATGTGATAATACAAGTGCCATTTCAATTGCACAAAATCTAGTATTGCATTTTAGAACCAAGAATATAGACATTAGACATCATTTCATTAGAGATTTTGTTGACAAACATAAGATTAAACTTGAATTTATCTCTACTGATTTGCAAAGAGCAGACATATTCACTAAGATATTGGACTCATCCAAGCATCTGTTCTTTGTTAATCAGCTTGGTATGATAAATGGTCAGGATTTAATCTAATGCTCTATCTGTAGTCAAAGAATTGTCTCTGTTCGTCGACCTGAGATCGACGAACTGATAACTATTCTTGAGAATTTTCGTCGACCTAAGATCGACGAAATCTCTTAGTATAGCTCATTCGTCGATCAGAGGATGACGAATTATATCTCTATAAGTTTTCTGCGAATGACGAAAACTTTCCCTCTCTTCGTTCTTAGATCGACAAACTTTGTCCTTTACGTAATTTTCGTCGACCTGAGATCGAAGAATCTTGAGTTTTCGTCGGATTGAGATTGTCGTTTCATATTCCAGAAAATACTATATCTGGCTTTTCTTCGACCTCAATCTCGCGCTTTCAGAATTCCCCTCCGGCACTTGATCTTGTGTTTTCTCTTGCAGGTGTGCTCTTTCTCTCTCTCATTCGATCTTAACGTAACAAATGACCGCTACTGGATCAACTAGCATAAAGTTCGATCATGGTTTCGATATTGATTTTGACTCTTTCCAACAGTCAGATAAAATTTTCATAGATATTCTACAGCTATTTGAGGAACAAAATCTGATGCAGTTCATGTCTGATAGAATCAGGATTCCTATGACGAAAATCAAGGTATGGTTTGGCTCTTCTTCTTCAACAGAGACTAAAATTACTGGGACTATCAGTGGTACTCAGGTGATTCTTTCTCCCTTCGTTATCTTTGAACTTTTCAATTTTAAAACTGGAGAAGATGATCTAGAACTAGATGATAAGGAATATGAAGATATGCTGGCTATTATGGGTCACTTCGGCGAAAACCCTAACAAAATGTATAAGAAAAATTTCTCACCGACATATAAATTTCTTGCGGATGTCGTTGGGAAGGTGCTGTTTGCTAAGCATACAATACATGACTACATCTCCAGGCAATAATTACTAGTTATAGCTGCCCTGGTCAGTAAGAGAAGTGTGAACTGGCCATAAATTTTGTTTGACCTAATCAGGAGAAAGAACAGCAAAAAGGAGGTTTGCTATGGCAGAATCTTGGGCTTGTTCCTGAAAGCCAAGACCAATGCACTACTGCTATCTCAGACAACATGCATCAATGCATCTAAGAAGCTCTCATCTGCCCTCTTTAGCAGATGGGAGAGGACTATCATAAAGCCATCTAAGGGCAAGTCCTCTTCCTCTAAATCTTCTGAAAGTACAAGGGCTACATCAGCCACTCCTCACCCCTCTACATAGATTCCATCCACCCCTCCACCTTCTCTTGATTCTCAAGCTCCATCTCAGCCTCAAGTTAAACAAACCCCAGCCTCCATTTCTATTCTAATACATACCCCTACACCTACAGCATCTCCAATTCCTTCTTCCCCTACACATATTCCATCCAATTCTCCCTCTCCTAGGGCTGATACTTCAATCCCATCTTTTAATTTACTTTCATTTTCTCTGAACACTCCTTCTCCTCACCAATCTCACAAACAGGACCCCCTTACAGACACTTCCAACCAACCATCTCCTCCAACAACTATCTTCACTACCTTTATCCCTTCTCAACCACCTCCTGCCCAAACATCTGACTCCACATCTTTGAATCCCTTTATCATCCAACCACTTCTTGAGCTCCTCAAGCCTATCCTCCAAACCATCATTGCAGAGGCTATTTCCCCTCTGTCTATCTCCATATCATCTCTTTCTGCTCAAATCTGTACCCTCACCTCTACCCTCTCTTCATCTGGGGGCCTGGATTGAGTACATACTGAAACCAGGCAGGGGGAGATACTTAATGATGAAGTAGCACCAGCAGCACCAGCACCAGCAGTAGGAACAAATGTTGATATGGAACCAGATTTTCTACATTTTCTTGATACTGATATGGAATCAGATGATATAGAGATAACTGACTCAGTAGCAGATGCAGATAATCAATGTACAGATATTATAGTATCCAATGCTCAAGAGACCAGCTTTCCAGAAGTTCTGCCTTAAAGGGTCTACTTCATTAAATCTAAAGTAAATCTACATACTCTACTGAAAGTTTTTTGATCTTATATTCAGTTCTACCTCTCCTCTCCCACTCAATCATCAAGAGCAATAGTATGCTACACCTCCCCTGCAAGTTCAGAAGTGTTAGCCATTATAAAGAAAAGTCTAATAGATCCTCCAATAGCATTATATGAACAAAGATCTAGCCCTCTTGGGCCAACTTATATCATGGATAATAGCCCTTCCTAGTTTAAATGATCTAATAAATCAGGACATTGATATGGAAGCTGAAGCAGCTGAAGCTGAAGTTGTTCACACTCAAGCTAGCAAAGAAATTCTCAAGGATCTGATCAGTCAGATTGGTGAAATGTATGACAATCCTTTGTCTTCTGATGATGATGATAATGATGATGATGATGATTCTGATGATGCTCCAAAGAGGAGGCTAATCTCCAAGAAAAGGAAAACACCTCCTCCACCTGCTCCAAAACCTAAGTCTACAAATGATATTCCATACTACATTCTGCAAAACATAACTCCTTATAAGGGTATGCCAGCTTGGATGTGGCTATCCAAGAATGAACAAAAGAGAAGAAAGAAAAGCAGAAGATACTCTCCTCCACCTGAGAAATTCAAAAGGGATCCTCCTCCTCCTCCAGCTGCAAGTGCCTCAGGAACCTTATCTCAGAGCTCAGAAGGATTCACTAAACCTACTCTCACTAAAACTTATCAGAGATAGGGAAGACCTTCTCACTCTTATGGAGACAGTAAGCATAAACAGAGACATCAGTCTTATTCTAGACATCAGTCAGCTCAACAGTCTATCCCTCAGCCAACATTTTCCCCTCCTCCATCTCCTAGCAAAGCTAACAGCCCTGAAGAACCTCCAATTCCAGCTTATTATCCTGAAACTAGTCCAACTACAAGAATGGCTTGATTCAAGGAATCTATGGCTCTCTCATAAATCAGGCAAGCCAAAGAAAAAGGTCAAGACTCTTCTCAGTTCTCTACTATGTCTAGCTACAGGAAGAAAGAGTTTGAAAGATATCAAGTAGGAAAATTATTCAATGCTGATGAATACATGAGTCTACATCCTGAAGCAGTGGTTCCAAGAACTACCTCACAAAAGACTATTGGTGATGTTGATATGACCATGACTATGAAGCAAGCTCATGATCCAAACAGGATAATCAAATTTACTAAGCCTTCTGATTCTCATAAGAACATTTAAATTATTTATTTTATGTGCTTTCTGTGAATAATCTGGGTACATAGCTTTTTAAAGGTACTGATAGCTTATTTATTCTATCAGTTATCTCAGTTTTCATGTTATTTTTAACTCATTTTGTCTTGTGATCTTTATCTATTTTTGGTTGAAGTAACCTCACCCAAATAGGGGGAGATTGTTGGAACCCCTAGGTGATTTGGGCTAGGTTCTCTTCTTAGGTTGTGACCCATATTGTATAGAAGGGTCAAATTTTATGTGTTTCTAGAGTCTAGGCCATGTTCTTAGAGTCAATAGATCAAAGAACCAACCTACAACGCTGCCAAAGACTCAAGACTTAGAGAAATCAAGAATTAGAAAAAGAAATCTACATTCGTCGATCTCAGGTCGACGATAGTCGTGCTCAGCTCAACTAACTCAGAGCTAAAATATCTGAGCTGAGCTCGACGAACTTCGTTCTCAGATCGACTAACTCTTCAACACTCAGCGCCATAATTCACTCAAAGCCAAGGTTGACTCAGAGACAAAGAACACTCGATGCCAGATGTGCTATTCACTCAACGCCGACAGATTGACCAAGTTCTTAGGTCGACTAACTTCACAGTCTCAGGTCGAAGAACATAGAGCGTAGAATTAGTCAGTTTATGCACAGCAGTTGATTCACAGAGCTCAGGTCGATTAAAGCTGATCTCAGTTCAACGAAGGCTGATCAGAGGTCGATGAAATCTCAGGTCGACGAAAGCTGATTAGAGGTCAACGAGAGCTGATCTCAGGTCAACGAAAACTGTAAGACATTTTGTTATTTATTCTTTCTCTTTCAGTCTCAACATTTTAGATCTATTATAGGCTATTAATTCCCTTGTAAATCAATGATCTTATATTCTCTGAATAGAGCCGTTACTGGCAGCATTGATTGCTAACATCCTCTATGGAATTAATTGCTTATATCTCGGGACAGACATAGAATAGAATAATTGACAGCATTCTTGCCATTTTTCGTTCCCAAGATTTCGGCTGAACATTTATTGCAGAGCTTTCTTTTGAATTCGACCAAGTTGCAGTTATCCGATAAATATCTCCCTGCCAAGAAAACCACAATACAAAAGAGCAGAGATTGATCATCAACTAGAGTCACAGCAAAGAAAACATCCAAAAGTGCAGTGAAAAACATCTCTCAAAAAATTGACTACTCTCAAGAGAAGAAGAAAGAACAACCATCACCATCAAGAGTCGTTCTTTCTCTCCCTCTTTATTTTCAGGGATCTAAAGTGACAACAATATTCAAATCAGTCAAGGATCTCTGAAAAGCTGAAGGCCTACTCACCCTTTTACAAAGCTTCCTCTCCTGAACCATTCAAGATCTTAGGAGGAACTTTGTCACCAACAACTCAGAATCCACATAGTCTTCTCACTGTGTTTTGAGAAAAAAAGACTTTCATCAAAATCTCATCCCACCTCTGTATAGGGTTTTAATTCCCTTCAAAATTATTCTGGTTGCATGTCTCATTCCAAAAGACTTGAGGTTTGGTTTTTGAGCACCTGATCAAAAGCTCATTGGTGGCAGTCACCTGATCAAAACCTGTAGTGGATTCCTACCTAGGGTGGTAGAAGAGTGGATGTACCCAAGTTTGGGGAACCACTATAAAATTCTTGTGTTGTCTGTGTATCTGTGATCTTCTCTTATGCTTGTGCTGTGATATAATGTTTCCTGTGTAGCTTAGTTATTTTTCTCTAGTTCACTTGCTGCACTTGTACACTTACCTTTTATTTTAGCAAAAGGGTAAAGTTTTCAAAAACTCTATTAACCCCCCCCCCCTCTAGAGTTATTCAGAGCTTACCCTATCTTTCACATGCTTTTAGTGCAGGGAGCGCACTCAGTCGGCGAATATTTGCAGGCATTCCTTATGTTAAGGCGCTACCCAGGCTTTGAGCTGGAAAGCGAGCAGTCTATAGTCGATAGATTTCATAATGGTTTGCATAGCAAGTTGCAAATCCTACTGCTAGGACCAAAGTTATTAGGATTTCGAGCCTTGGTGGAGTCGGCCAAATCTTTGGAAGTAGAGTTGGGGAGAACTCACCAGATACCAATGAGTAAGGTACTGAGCCCTGCAGATCCTGTAAGGGTTGCCTACCATAGAACGCTGAGAAAAAAGGCTAAAGCATCCACTCGCAAAGCTATTTACACTTGTCATACTTGTGTCAAGAAAGGGCACTTTACCCAAGATTGTCAGGAGGGTGCTCAGACGACAAAGAAAGCTATGTCAGGAGCAGTTGGAGACTCTGGTGCTAAGAAGTCAGAGTTCAAGGTGCCGACTTCAAAGTCCGGTTTCTGAAGGTGGAATAAGAAGGCTAGGGATTCGGGTCCAGCCCCTTCTTCTGGTGCTTCAAGGGCGACTATAGGTCGTGCACCGGGCACTTGCTTTACTTATGGGAAGCCGGGGCATTTTGCCCGTAACTGTTCGAGCAGATGTCCAAAGTCCGAGAGGAAGCAGGGAGCAACTTACGAGGAAAAGGGGCAAGGCAGTGGAGTCAACCGCATCCCATAATGCTCCGACTCAGCCAAGAGTCTACAATCTTGTCCAGCAGGAGTCCATCAAGAAAGCGGATGTGGTGACGGGTACGGTTTAAATTTATAGCAATTTAGCTTTAAATACAGTTACCTTGTGCTTGTTAGCTTATTATTGTTTGTATAGGCTTTGTTTTGATTTGTGTTAATCCGGCAAGAGCACTCTTCGATACGGGATCTTCCCACTCCTTTTTGTCTGAAGGTTTCGATCGCGCATCGGAGTCCCTTCTTCGATGGCGATGGACAAATTGGATGTGTTTTTGCTGAATGAGTGTTCTATGCACGCGGACAGAGTTTGTGCCGTAAATATTTGTATTGGGAGTCAGGAGTTCGACTTGCTAGTTTTGTTACTGCTGCTAGTAGAGTTTGAAGTCATTTTTTGTATGGACTGGATTTCGGAGTAGAAGGCATACATAGATTGTAATTGTAAGGAAGTCAAGTTGGGAGCTGACCGGGAGACAATGTTTGCGGGTTTGAAGGGGTCGAGCAAGACTTTAATGTCTGCTATTCAGGTGGTCAAGGTAGTTCGTGCTGGAGCAGAGCGGTTCTTCACGCTAGTGGAGGCTGTAATGCCTAAGCCCACTTTGGGTAGCATCCCAGTTGTGTGCGAGTACCCTGACGTGTTCCCGGATAATCTTCTTGGAGCCCCACCCCAGCTGGAGATAGACTTCATGAGTGAGCTAGTGCCAAGTGCCAAACCTTTGTCACGCTCTCCTTATAGGTTGGCGCTTAAGGAAATGGCGAATCTAAAGGTTCAATTTGAAGAGTTGTTGGAGCAGGGTTATATGCGTCCAAGTTCGTCGCCTTGGAGCGCACCGGTCTTCTTTGTTAAGCAGAAGGATGGAGGTTTGCGGCTCCGTATCAATTATAGATAACTGAACAAGTTAACGGAAAAGAACAAGTACCCTATCCCAAGGATTGATGATCTGTTTGATCAGCTAGTCGGGTCATCGGTGTACTCAAAATTGGATCTTAAGTCTGGTTACTATCAGCTGAGAATAAGGGAAAGTGATATCCCAAAGACAACGTGCAGCACGAGATCTGGGCATGTCAAGTTTACGGCCATGCCGTTCGGGCTGACTAATGCGCCATCAGTGTTCATGGATCTGATGAACAGAGCGTTCAGGGAGTACTTAGACCACTTGTGATTGTCTTTATCGACGACATATTGGTGTATTCGTAGTGCGAAGAGGATCACTTCAAGCATCTGTATTTGGTTTTGGAGACGCTGAGGAGGAACGAACTAGACACAAAGTTCTCCAAATGCGAGTTTTGGTTGCCCTCAGTAGCAATCCTTGGTCAGATAGTCAGTAGAGAAGGGATTGCGATGGATCCGACGAAGATAATTGCAATACGCGAGTGGTCTGTGTTTTCTACGGTAGCGGAAGTCCGGAGTTTTTTGGGGCTTGCCGGCTATTACAGGCGCTTCGTAGAGAAATTCTCGCGGTTAAGGTTACCTCTCACGAATTTGACAAGGAAAGATCAGAAGTTTGTTTGGACGCTGGAGTGCGCGCAAGTTTTTGAAGAGTTGATGGGTCGGTTGACCACGGCGCCGGTGCTAAGTTCGTCGAGTGGGACCAAAGGCTTTGAGATCTACAACGATGCTTCGGGCAGTGGTTTGGGTTGCATGCTGCTGCAGCATGGAAGTCTTATAGCCTATGGCTCGCGTAAGCTTAAAGTGCATGAGAGAAATTATCTGGTCCACGACTTGGAGTTAGCGGCCGTGATTTTTGCTCCGAAGCTGTGGAGGCATTATTTGTACAACGTGAAGGTCGATATCGATACCGACCACAAGAGCCTGAAATACCTATTGGATCAGAAGGATCTAAATATGAGGAAACAGAGATGGATGGAGTTCCTGGGGGACTATACATTCAAATTCATTTTATGCCCGAGAAAGGCAATGCAGTTACGGATGCGTTGAGTCACAAGTCTCCCACACAAGCCAACTGGTTTTCGGTTCATGACGAGCAGTTGATTTGGGAGTTGGAGGCGTTAGATATCTCTTGTGTTGACAAGCAGACTAGCACCGAAGCGCTTTTGAATTGGACAGAAGTGCAGTATGACCTGGCTGATCAGATTCGGCAGGCTATGGAGTTGGATAGCAGTATGAAGCAAATCATGGAGGCGGTTTAGGATGGGTCAAATTCCCAATTTACGGTTGAAGATGGACTGCTAAGGAAGGGCAGTCATTTGTGCGTCCCAAACGTGGGTAATTAATAGGTGGAGTTGATGTACGAGGCTCATCATTCCAAGTACTCAATTCACCCAGGGAGCACAAAGATGTTCCGAGATCTGAAGAAGTTGTTCTGGTGGCCAGGACTGAAGAAGGATGTGGCACTATATGTGGCGAAGTCTCAGACTTGCGCCTTAGTTAAGGCAGAGTTCCAAAAGCAAAGGGGGTTTCTTGAAGTCTTTGCCTATTCCGGAGTGGAAGTTCGACGATATCTCAAAGGACTTTGTGCATGGATTGCCAAGTTCATAGAAGGGAAACAACACCATCTGGGTGATCGTAGATTGGTTGAAAAAAGTGTCGCACTTCATTCCGAATAGGAAGGATGATTCGGTGGAGAAACTGGCAAAGATTTATGTGGATAACATTGTTAGATTGCACGGTGTGCCCCCACAACATCGTGAGTGATAGAGATGGGCGGTTTATGTCAAATGACTGGAGGTTGGTGTAGCAAATGCTGTGTACTAAGCTGAATTTCAGCATAGCTTTTCATCCGCAGACGGATGGTCAGACTGAGAGAGTTAACAGGATAATGGAAGACATACTTCGTATGTGTGTCCTGGACTTTGGCAAATAGTGGGAAGATCATCTGTATTTGGTGGAGTTTGCGTACAACAACAGCTACCAAGCGAGCTTACAAATGGCTCCCTTCGAGGCCCTATATGGTATAAAATATTGCACTCCATTGTCGTGGTTAGAAATAGGTGAGGCGAGGTTGTACAAAAAGCAAGAGGTGGAAAGCGCCACTTCATTGGTACGAACCATTCGAGAGCGCTTGCTGATCGCACAGGATTGGCAAGCTAAATACTATAATGCTGAGCATTGGAACGTGGAGTTCGTTGTTGGCGACTGGGAGTATTTTAAGATAAAGCCGTTCAAGGGTGTTTCACGGGTATGACGCTTGAAGAATCTAAGCCCGAGGTACCTAGGACCATTTGAGATCCTTGAGCAGATTGGTGAAGCGGCTTATCGTCTAGAGCTATCAGAAGAGTTAAGTGGTCTACACGTTGTATTCCACATATCAGCATTACGGAAGGCGTTGCAAGAGCCTTCACAGGTGATTACGGTTGATCAAGTACCGGTGGACGAAGGGTTGGCGATAAGGGTCAATCCCGTTCATATTGAGGACTCCGAAGTCAAGTTTCTTCGTAACAAGGAGATCAGAATGGTTAAGGTCCGTTGGGACAATTACGGTCGGGAGGAACTCTCTTGGGAGCGGGAGCAGATCATGCTTAAGGAGTACCCAGAGTTATTCCACTTAGGTACCGCTTTTGGTTTTGTGTATCTTTTCCTTTCAGTAATTTCGTGGATGAAATTCTTTTAAGAGGGAGAGAGTTGTAACGCCCCGAAACTCAAAAGAGCAACGAGCAGCGCTTTGAGGCGAGTTTGGACCTTTGTAAGGGTCATATGGCCTGGGACATGGGCGTGTACCAGGGCCGTATCATGCTCGGGATCGACGACTCACTGAGTGGTCGACGTAAATGCAGGCGTCGAGTGTCGAGATAGGGAACACGGCCTGAGATACGGGCATGTCAGAGGTTGTGTCCTGCTCGGGTAGTTTGCTGGTTTGTACTGAGGGAGTTACACGGCTTGGGAAATGGGCGTGTCCCAGGGTGTGTCTAGCACACGGCATGTGACACGGGCATGTCACATGCCCGTGTCGTGCTCGGGACGTGTTTGGTCTCGTATTGTTTGAGGTACACTGCCCATGACACGGGCATTTCACTTGGGACACAGGCGTGTTCCAAACCGTATCAAAGGCCGTGTCATGGTCAGGATTTTCCTGATTGACGGCGAATGAGGAACACAGCCTTGGACACGGGCATTTCGCAAGCCGTGTTCGGCCCAGGAAGTTCATTTTAAGTGCGAATCGTGGTCGTCCGTTTCTTTATTTTGGGATCCAATAGCTCAGGGCTATTCTTGCTGGGATATACCCAGGAATAGGGCTTATGAAACCCTCATTTCTTTTGGGTTCAATCTCTTTCTTAGTTCTAGAGAGAGGGTAGAGCATGGAGGAAGAAGGAAGAGAGATCCGGTCGTCGGAGGAGATTCAGAGCGCCAAATCGCAAGCCAAGTCTAGATCTACGGAGGCGAGATCATCGCGGTGCTTTCCAACCGTATTGATTTTCATGGCGCCAAGGAGGAATGCTAGGGTAATGATTCTCTTCTTGAGCATGTGAAGCTCTCCTTATTTGCATAAGGAAACCTGTTCCCGCGAGTTTGCGGTGAGTGTGCGGTGCTCCTTTGGGTAGATGTGAATAGTCCCCCTTATTTGCATGTAGAGTCCAAAATCGAGATATGGACATAGGCATGGTGTGTGAAGTCTACCCGGACAAGTTGGTCTGGATCGGTGATGTTTCATTATGCCTTATTAGCCGGAGAAGACTCCGTGCCTTTTGTTGTTTTCGGGTTTTCTACGCGGTAGATTGCAACAGGGAGTCTTGGGTATTAACTCCAAGGTGCACCCGGAAAACTGGGCGAAAACGCATTTCTGCCAACTTGGAGGCCTGGGAGCCAGCCTTGAACACACCAGTATTATATGCATGTTTGATCGTTTTGGGACTCGGGGAAGCTTGACTCACGCATATGGCTTAAATTGACGTTGTGGTGTGAGCAATGGGTTAGGCGGAACCGTAAGCGCTCTGTGTCATTCAGTTAAAGCAACCTAAGGTACATGGTACTTACCGTTGGCATAGATGGAAGGTCTTAGGCTTAGGCCAGAAAGACTAAAATGCCCACGAGTATTGCCGTCCAAGGGGCGGTGGTGAGACCGCAGTTTTGACCGGGTTCATCTTGTAAGTGCCCTGAGAGCACGGGGTGTGTGGCCATGTGTGCCTGCACCTTTAATGTTGTGATTATTCACTATAATGCTTATTATGCTAATAAGTGTAGGGAAGGAGCATCGCCGCCCCGAGTTTGGGGGCGGGATCGTTATAATTTGGTCATCTTTAGCTGACCGTTACTTTTGTTTGCCACCGTTGCGGTGAATTGTGCTTGCAGGTGCTCCGGAGCCGAGTGGCAAATAGCAGCCAAAGACCTTGTTGTTGAGCCGGCCCTTGAAGGCCTTGTTTTGTTTACTTGTTTAATTCATGTGTGACCGGCATGCGAGCCGAAGTATGGAAGACATTGTTTTAAATTTAGTGAACTCTTGTAAGGCCATAAGGCCGGTACTTTGTGTACTTTGTAATTCATTCCTGTTTGGGTTCGATCGTGGACATTCATGCTTGTGGCTGGGTTCTTATTTTGCAACTTAATAAATTGCTTCCGCTAGATGCTCTATGTAGGACGTTACGATTGGAAGAATGGTTTCAATGAGTAACCTTTCGATTTGTCCGTGGTATATGGCGTCGGGCCCCAGCCGGACCTACTTCTATATGCTATGTGATGGATAGGGGTGTTACAAGTTAGATGTTCAAACTATTCACTCAAAAAAAATCAGTGATAATGAAGAAGAAGAAGAAGAAACCCAAGTATTTTCAAAAAGAGCAGTGATTATTTTTTATTCCTCAAAGGGAAAGTAACAAAAGTTATCAAGGAAAAGGAAGAAGCCTACTATTGATAGTATTCTATCGGCTAAAGTTAACAACAAGAAGTTCTATTATAACTAGTACTCAGTCATCTAAAGAGATTCTTAAGACATGTGTAGGAAGCTGTATTTCTATATCATTCTTTCTGCATCATGTCATTCCTATTCCACTAGAAGAACTAGATGTGGTCAACATGTATAATGGACCATGTAATATCCCAATTATATCACTACCAAAACATCATACTTATAGAAGATCAAAGAAGCAAAAGCTTGATGCTGCAGCAAAATTTATCCGGGGTAAAAGTGTTGTGAGTTTGGAAAATAAAATGTAAGAAATTAGAAAGAATATATGGGAACTGTCCAAAAGAAAAATTAAAATGATTTAAGTATATTAGAATGCTCAGAAAGACTGGGAAAGATTAATTTTAGTACAAGAGTTTTTTAAAATAAATCTGATTATTAGAGATTCAAAAGTCTTATACAGTATATTGAGTTGACAAACGACAAGCTGTTGGAGAAACTTTACAGTTATTTGCTTAAGTTGATTATTTCTGAATCTGCTGTTAAAGCTTGTTGACAGTTAGACAAAAAGTTATAAATGCATAGATACTCTGAAGGTATATATATATATATATATATATATATATATTAAATTTCATGTTAATATTTTGAAAGCCTCATACATTCGGTTCCCTCATATACATGTCCTTTATTATTTTTATTTTTCCTCAGTACATGTTCAATCAAAACTTTGTATTTTTACTACTGTATATTTGAAAAATCTCATTTTAAAATTTTATTTAACTATGTTAAGTTAAGTAGGGGGAGATTGTTGGGAAAAACCCTTATGATTTATCTTAACAAATTATTTTCAGTGATTTTACATCTTAGGCTTATTACCCATGATGTATAGTGAGGGTAATTTGGTATTAGAAGTCCTAGGATGTCATTGATATAAAGGACCTAAGAAAGACATACTAAATATAAGATAAAAGTCATGAATTGCCAACATGTGTTGGGTAGAAGTCAACGCAACTTCGACTAGAAGTCGACGCAACTTCAACTGGAATTCAACGCTACTTAAAATAGAAGTCAGAGCAACTAAATTTGATAAGTCGACGAAAATCAAAGGATTATATCAACACATTCTTCGAGATGATATCGACGGAATGTTGAATACAGAGTGAATCTTTTAGATAGTTAGAATTCGATATTGCTTCAACAATAACTCGACGTTACGTCGATTGGATTTCTAAACAAATTTTGGTTTGTGGCTTCAATCTGAATTAATTCAAGAAGGCGTTTACATATCAGATTCTTGGAGACATTAGATGATGTCGATCTCTCTCTCAATATATATATGATGAGATACGAAGAGAAGGAGAGGAATAATTATCACTGATTATCAATCATCAACAGTAGACGGTCAAAAAGTCATATCAAATCTTGAGAAGATTGAATTCGACAGAGAAATCTTGGAAGATTATCATCTGCAATTGAATCTCTTCCAGCATCAGTCGATTGGTTTTGATATTTGTTGAATTTGATAAGAGAATTAATACTTCTTCTCAAGAGAAAGTTGCAACAGATTCAGAGAAAAAGTTTGAAAGATCATCTGAAGATTGAGCTAATAATCTTTACTATTTTGATATTCAAAGATTCATCAGAAGTTCCAGAGATCATCATTAATTATTCTCAGAAATCTTAGAGTACACTATGAGAAGAATCATCTTAACTCAAATCTTCTCTTAATTTTCTTTTTATATTTGATAAAAAAAGTTTTAAGAATCCCTCTACAAAGGATTCAGTGAGAGTTTCTAAGAGTCTCCTTGAGAAAAGACTCAGACTGTAATTGGTTCAATATCTCCTTATCAAAAGATCTGATGTGGTTCTAAGAGTCTTCTGATCAAAAGACTCGGACACTGTGATAGTGAATTCCTACCAAGGGGGTAGAAGAGTGATGTACTCAGATTGAGTGGAATCCACTATAATCCTTATGTCTTCTCTTTTATTTCTTATTATGTGTTATTATGCAGTGATTTTAATTAACTACATCTGATTCTGGTTTATAGTTTATGTAAATGCAAATTCAATAAATTAATCAAAGTATTTGAAAATAATTTAAATCACTATTCACCCCCCCCCCCCCTAGAGAAAACTCTGAGGAATATAACAACTAAACTCCTATTTCACTTACCTCGGAAGCATTCAGCTCATCAGCTTGACCCTAGCAGCATTTAGCTCGCTAGGTCACCAGGTTCGTAGGGTCGCCATATCGCAATAGTCCTAGGGTCGTGGGGTCGGTAGGTCGGGCAGGTCGGCATGTATCTTGAGAGAACTCGGGAAGTAATGTATCAGGCTGCATTTAGCTATTCAAAACAATGGGATTTCGTTGTTGGCAAACCAGTTTGGGTTGCGGATAACATTTTAAGAAGGCAAGATTCTGCTATCCGCAGACCACTTTCAGAAACTATAAATAGACCCCCAAGGGCACCTTTGGAAGGGACTTCTTTCCTCAATCACTTTCCTTAGGCTGGCTCTACTTTGCAAGAGCTCCATCTCCGAGTACATCATAGTTTTCGGGTGGACAAGTTAATAATTCCAATTCCCTAGTCACCGTGGTTTCATAATGGATAGGTAGAGTGCTCTTAAGTGCCCTCCAAGGTGTCTGTATCAACATTGATTTGGGAGGAGAAGATCTCTTAGATCTTCCGAGTGTGTGGCAGGACCTCCCGGCTGCAGCTCGAGGATCAATTCTTAGTTTTTTACTCTTGCGATTTAGGGATTTCTTTGTACTAGCTGACCTCCCCTTGTCATGTCTCATCTGGGTCGACTACTAGACCAGTAAATATTGGTCACCCCTGGGTCCGAACGCAGGGATGAAAAATCTTGGTTCTAACACTCAATATCAATTTTGAGAGTTTATGCGAGCTACTCTCTAGTGGACAAGATCTGTATTTCATAGACATCATAAGTCAGCTTTGGATGATCACTCATAATGTGGCTACTTAGGTAGGCAACCTTTGTCAATTGCATCATAATGCAACCCTTGCATAGTTGGTGAATAACTCTTTATTCACATCCATTATATGGTGCATGCCAATACTATGCCTCTAGGCACTCAACCTTCCTAGTTAAGTTGGACCCGAAGTTGATAGTGGGATATCGTGATTTTTTGCTCGCACCCTGACCAAGATAAACTACTGAACCTTGCTTTGGAAAGCCCATATTTCATCGATCAAGATTAAAAGAGTGTCATCCATCAGAATGCAACCATATACCTAATATTAATTATATGGGATTTTCATGATTTGAGATTAGCAATTAATCATTATTAACACTTAATCATTGTGCACACATTTATAAAATCATGAAATTATTACAACATTCGCATTACAAATACAAATGTGCAAAATTAAAATCATCAACATTTAATGTTACAGGGCTAAATCTGAACATTTAGAACAATTCTAAATCTTCATATTTACATGTACTGGATAGAAGCACAAACAATATTCCTTATAATAGTAGCCAAGCTCGACATTCTAAGTTCTAGTTTCAAAAACTTAGACAAAGAAGTTGGTCGTTATTGCTAAGGGAACAAGGAAATCACAAAAAAATTGCAGGTGCTCCTGGCAGGGTTCCAAGGGGCAGTGATAGTATCGCTGACCGATCAGCGAGCGAGCTCAAGGGTCAGAGCCCATGCGGGCTCAAGGCAAAGCCCAGACCAATTTTTGAAAAACTACCACCATTTTTATTGAGAAAATTATCAATATTTGATGTTCCTGGAATAAATCTTGATATTTAGAACACTTCTAAATCTCCTGATTTACACGCATTGGATCCATGAAAACTTCTAAAAATGGCAATCGCAGAAACCCCCCTTTGATACCACTATTGTGTTTTCATATAGTGGTTATATATCACATGTGCACAATAGAATTGATTATAAGAAAACCCTAAATAGTAATAGGGTCTTACGAAAACCAAGATTCACGAAGTAAAACACCGCATATGTAAATTTACCTGAGAGGGATCAAGACAAAGTCGATCAGGATGCTCCAAAATCCCCTTGCCTCAATTGGAATCCTATTCCAAATTTTCTTTAGTGTTCTGCCACTTAGTTGGGCCAGCGGCTTGAGTCAAGAGCGCAAAAGTAAATCTACGTCTCTATAGCTATCTACATGAATAATAGAAAACACCACGATCTTGTCCAACAACATCTAGATTAGAGGAGGAGTTCCCTCAGTGTCTCTGATGAATTTCTAGGTTCGATCAAGGGAGAGTCGGTGACAGCAGCCGGAACTGGGTCTCACGACTATAGTAGCGGCGGGCTAATAAGTTTAGGGTTCTGGTGGGGGCAAACAATTTTCCACCGAAGTCCTCAAAAAGCACAAAGGAAAACCTAATCACTTGTATATTTATATACAAGGATGTAAATCAGACACGTGCTTTCTCTATCAATAGACCAGGAACTTAATTGGAGTGAACTGCCAAGAGGCTTCATGTTAACACATCGTACATGACCCTTATTTACTAAGTGTCGAGTAAACATGATGCTTAACAAAAGTAGCCACAACAAAAGGGGAAGTGTCGTGTTAACACGATACACACGATGCTTATTTACTAAGCATCGAGTCAACACGACGCTCGACTGTCTGATAAGTCCAACTCCAATTAGTCCTTCAACCACATCCAATATGAGTAAGATCAACACAATCCTTCCTCCAATTTCTTCAAACGCTCTTACGTCAACCATATAGGCTCATATCGCATTGGCAG
The DNA here is from genome assembly GCA_039513925.1 of Platanthera zijinensis. Classification (NCBI taxonomy): domain Eukaryota; kingdom Viridiplantae; phylum Streptophyta; class Magnoliopsida; order Asparagales; family Orchidaceae; genus Platanthera; species Platanthera zijinensis. Next base: position 177,549,196 of record CM077085.1, on the reverse strand, counting down.
TGAGCCTAACTATTTGAAAACTCTCAGATCACCTTGGAAACACCTACATATATAAAAGAAATTATTATTATTATTATTGTTATTATTATATATATATTGTTGGGTATTGTATTCACAATAACCCTAATTTGAAGAAGGGTCCAGTTAAGCTAAGATGAATTGAGATTGTATTTGATGCCATATTTTCAGTTATGTACTTGCAGGTCTACATTTCTAAGTACACACCAATGTCAGGTTACGGTGGGTCAGTAAACACATGACTATAAAATGTAATCCTTCATTATGTAGGTCAATGTGTTGACTCACGTGTAATATATCTATTGGGATGTACTTCTATCCTAAGTGCATGAGGAGGATCCAGGAAGGAGAAGGACTTGGAATCAGAAGAACAGAAATTTTACCCAAGTAAAATTAGTCGAGTATTGTAAGGGATATTCGTCGAATTCGTCGAGTATACTATTTGATACTCATCTAATTCGTCGTGTATACTTACTAACACTCGTTGAATTCATCATATTATACTTGAGGTAAAATCTCTGAGAGTTGGAAAATCCACCAAGTAAAAATCATAGAGTATTCCCGTGTATACTCGTCGAATTCGTCGAATGTATCTAACGATACTCGTCGAATTCATCGAATATACTAGTCGATACCCAATGAGTTCATCGAGTCAATTCGATTTTACTTCACTGGATTTTCTAAGTCCACTTCGTCGACTATCATTGGGTTAGGCGTCAACTGCGTCAAGTGAGCTATTTGATACTCGTCGAGTGCATCGAGTGCATCAAGTGCATCGAGTGAGCTAGCCGATACTCATCGAGTTCATCGAGTGCGTCGAGTTAGCTAGCCGATACTCATGGAATTTGTCGAGTATACTAGCCGATACTCATGGAATTCGTCGAGTATACTAGCCGATACTCATCGAATTTGTCGAGTATGACTTCTGCATGGCGTTGAGTGGCAAGTTGGAACGAGCTGAATTTCTGTAAGTAAATTTCGTCGAATATCACTACTAGTTCGGCGAGTATACTCACCTATACTCGACGAAAATGACTTGGGTTATTTTTCAGTCTGTTTTTCAAATCTCAGCTCGGGTTGAACGACGGCCATTCACAGTAATTTCAGAGGTCTTTTTTTGGAAGTTCTTTTGTAGTCGTTGTTCAGGAGGTTCTTTATAAATACCCAGGGTGGATTTTTCATACCCCTTAATCGTGCTATCATACTCAAATTTTAAATCGAGAAGTTTCCAAAATTGTACCGTCGGCTCCCGTACACGCGAATTCCGATTGGATGATGCAAGCTCTACACGATTCGATCTTCATCTTCCTATTCGACTGGATCTTTGCAATCTAAAGGTTCAAATATTCCTAGATCTAGTCGATTCAAGATTCAAGATTCAAAGTCTTCAAGGTTTTTGATTTTCCTAGATCGGCCGACACAAGCTTTGCAATCGAAGAACGATAGATAGAAGAATTAAAATCTTGTCAAGATTCTTTATAATACTTTTGTGTAAAACTCTTTTACATTTATAGGAGATTTTATCTCTGAGTTGTAGATCTGTTTGTGGATCGAGTTATAGATCCATTTATGGATCGAGTTGTAGATCCGTTTGTTGATCGAATTATAGATCCGTTTATGGATTGAGTTGTAGATCCGGTTTTGGATCGAGATGTAGGAGAGGATGTTCTCCAAGTGGTAGGAGCGTCGTCTCCGAGTTATAGGAGTTGCGGCTCCAAGGTGTAAGATTTGTTGAAATATGAGAAAGGTGAAGTAGCCGAATCTAGCCCTTCGTGGTAGATAGGCAAGGCGGGACAGTGGACGTACCCAACTTGGTGAACTACTATAAATCTCTGTGTTTGTGTGCTCTTATTTTTAAAGTATTTTTATTCCGCAAAAAGAGACAGACATCACCTATTCATCCCCTCTAGGTGATTTAGGTAGACACTAGATACTTTCAATTGGTATCAGAGGGAGGTTGTTCGACATAAGGTTAGCACCTTGAACAAGATCTCTTATCTAGTGTAAAGAGATTCCTCTTTGTGGCTATGGATAAGAGCAAGGACATGTAATCTATGAAGTTACATGTGTGAACCGAAGAGAACTTCCCTATGTGTAAAGAGAGAGTCAGATTCTTCATGGAAGTAGAAGATCCGAAGATATTTTAGATTGTGGAAGAAGGACCTCATGTTCTTATATAAGCCTCTGCTCTGAATCCTCAAGTTATGATCCCTAAGAAAATAATAGATCTAACCAAAGATGAAATCACCCTTGTCTCCTTGGAAAAGAAAGCAAAGAATATTATAGCCAGCACAGTGGACGACTCTATGCTTTAAAACTTATTCCACTGCAAATCTATCAAGAAGATGTGTGACTGTCTGGTTTTCCTCATGGAAGGTACCGAAGAATTTTGAGATGATTGCAGATCATTTCTCAATCAAGAATATAAGGCATTCAAGCAGGATCAAATGATACTATTGCAGACAACTTCGAGAAATTCTTCAAGATCATCAACGGCCTTAGGAACTATGGTCGCACCTTCACTAATAGTGAACTATACGTCAAGTTCCTCAGATCCCTAACAAAGGACTGTGTTGGAACACCCTATTACTAATTTTGGCAAGGATCACTATGTTTTTAGGAAATTGGTTTGACCTAGATGTATAGTTGAAAAGGTCAAATTAGAATGAGTCTAGGGCTTAGACCTTAGGTTTGAAGCTGCCCCAGGACCATTCAAAGATCAAGACTTAGAGCTGAGACAAAGACAATTTTCATCGAACTCAGTTCGACGAAACGTCGAACTCCGTTCGACGCTCTCTAAGCTAAACCCTGCTAAGTCGTCGAACTCTAATTGATGATCTTCGAGCTCAGATCGACGATCTGTCTTCAGTTACTTTCCCAGTCGCTGAGCTCAGTTCGACGATCGTAGAGCTCAGTTCGACATTTTCTGTCTGCTGTGTTAATCCAATCTCTTAGCTCAGTTCAACGATCGTAGAGCTCAGATCTACAATTTCTGTGAGAGATCGTTGCCTTCAGAATTCAAATTCAAGGACAGTTATGGATTATAATCAGAATTAATTCCTTCATCTATTGCAAAGGATTTCCTAGCCGTTTCAATCAATCTAATGCAAGTTTCAAGGAAAGACTAAATGGAATATTGCTTAGGACTTTCCCCAGATACAGTTGTCTATTATGGAAGTCATTTATGATTGATTAAACGGCCGTCTAAGAGAATATCTGATATACTCCTTCAATTTTCATTTCGTAAAAAAAAAACAGACACACAAGATACAGTGATCAACACAGACAGATATACAGAAGAATTAGATTACATTATAGAAGATTGAACAACACACTTTCTCTGATCAAGATTTCAACTTCTGTGATTTACAAATCTACTGAATCTTCAAGTGTTCAAAGGCTTCAACATCAAGGACTCAAGACACCAAATATTTCAGCATCTGCTGGAATCATCTTCTACTAGAGATCTGAAGCTTCTGAAGGCCTATCACCCTTGCAAAGCTCTCACTCCTGAACCATTCTACATCTCAGGGGGAGCTTTGACAACATCAACAATCCACTAGTCTTCTCTCAGTGATTTGAGACAGAGAAGACATCATCATCTCTTTTTTTTTCTTTTCCTGCTGTAAAAGGGTTATCAAAACTCCGTTCAAAAGTTCTGAATCTGGTTCTGAGATCATTGTCAAAACTCAGTGGTGGCAAGACACCTTATCAAAAAATCTAGATCTGGTTTTTGAGCACCTTATCAAAAGCTCATTGGTGCCCAGGACACCTGATCAACTCATCCTGCAGTGGATTCCTACTAAGGGTGGTAGAAGAGTGGATGTACCGAAGTTTTTGGGGAACCACTATAAATCCTTATGTCTTCTGGTTGATGTGTGTTTGTTATTGTTGTGTGTTGTGTGAATCTTATTTCTTGCTTTAACTTTGTTTTTCTACAAGTACCTTACACATCTATTTAAATTTAATCTTCCATTTCCTTAAAATTTTTAATTGTTAACATTATTTTAAAATACTCTATTCACCCCCCCCCCCCCTCTAGAGTCAAGGTAGATATTTCTCTCACTTTAAATTGGTATCAGAGGCAGGTTGGTTCTTACAGGCTAACACTTGAACCAAAAGATCTCTGAAAAGATCAATCTTATATAGAGGGGTATTATTTTTTGTATTATAGTTATTTTCAAAAACCATGGCACAAAACAAATACTATGCTAGCACCAGACCTCCATTGTGTAAGCTTTCCAAGTTTGCACTTTGGAAGGCAAGGATTAGATTATACATGAATTCTATTGATGAGGATATCTTCAATTCTATTTTGATAGTGTGTCCAAGACCTCCAGAGACCACAAGCACAAGTGTTGTTCAACCTCCCTCAGGAATAGATGCTGAAATAAAGAAGTGGAAAACTGCAGATGCAAAGGCCATGAATATTCTTGCTCAGACTATGTCTGATGAGATATTCCAGAAGGTTGCTGAATGCTTCTCAGCTAAAGACATATGGGATAAGCTTTCAGAAATTGTATCAGGATCTGCTGATGAAAGAAAGGAAAGGAGATCTCATCTCATATCCCAATATGAGAACTTCAAGAAAGGTGAAGCTGAATTAGTTGCAGACATGTACACAAGGCTCAGTCTGATAGTCAGTGAGTTAAAATCATATGACAAGGAAATCACACTCACAGAACTCAATGACAAGATTCTAATGTGCTTCCCCAGCACTTGGGATTCAAGGATCTGGCCAATTAAAGATGCCAGAAGCCTAAGTGAAATTACCACAGAGGCTCTTCTAGGAAAACTCAAATCTTTTGAGCTGCTCATCAAGAATAGGGAAGAAGAACAAAAGGCTACTTCTCAAGTCATCAGAAAGGAGAAGACCATAGCCTTCAAAGCTACAGAAGAGAAGCCTGAAGACAAAGCTACAAGAATTGATGAGCTCCTAAGTCTACTGGCCAAAAGATTCTATAAGATGGCAAGGAAGGACTTCAGAAAGAAGTCATTCAAAGGGCATGACAAGCCTAGATATGACAAGTCCAACAGCAAAGAAATCATCTGCTTTGGATGCAAGAAACCAGGCCACATTGTGCCTGACTGTCCAGAGAATAAAAACAAGGACAAGAAGGACAGAAATGAGAGAAGAAGAGACAAGGACTCCAGAAAGAACAATAGCAACAGATCCTCATCCAACAAAAATAAACATGCAAGGAAGGGATTTGTAGCAGAAAGCTGGAGTGACACTGAAGAAGAATCAGAAGCCTAATCCAGCTCAAGTGATGATGAGGATGATACTGAGGAAAAAGAATTCTGCATGATGGCAATCAATGCCTCCCAGCAAAACTCTGACGCAGAACAAGAGTCTGATTCTGAAGCTGAAACTGGGTCTGAAGAGGATGAGGTAATAAACTCTTTTGATTTTACTTCTGAGGACTTTAAAATTGAATTTAAGACACTGTGTTTAGATTTGCTAAGGTCTGAGAAAGAGATAATCTCTCTCAAAAATCAATTATCTGACTATAGTGTCCTAAAATCAAATAACCTCAAACTCTCTAAGGAGTTAGAGTGCTATAGGGAGGAAATAGCTGCACTGAAAAGTGAACTATCCAAGGCCAAGCAGTTTGAAGAATCCCTTAATGGGAGAAGCATCAGACTGATGGACATTACAAGCACAGTGAACTCAAGATTCAACAGTACACTGGGCTTGGGTGCTTCATCCAGCCAACCTATAATATTAACAACCCCAATTAAATTTATTTCTGATAAAGGAAAGGGTGTTGTAGAGGTAGCTAGGAAGAATCCAGATTTACCTAAGGGAAATCAAGTTCAACAGAAAATGTCAAACAAAGCTCGATGATCGTCGAACAGAGCTCGGCGATCCAAGGCTGGATCGTCAAACTCAGATCGACGACTTCTGAACTCTAAACTCTGGTATAGTCGATCTTCGAACGGAGCTCGACGATCTGACCCAAGATCGTCGAACTCAGGTCGACGATCGTCGAACGGAGCTCAGAGCTTTGAACCTTCTTTTAGAGGTAAATCTCAAGTCAATCCTAGAAGTCCCTCATCCCAAAGCTTCAACCCTTATACTGAATGGATAGTACCTCCTAGGAGATACCATCCTGAAGGATATAAGAGTCAGCCAGGGATGTCTTTCAATTCTGAATTTAAAGGCTATCAACCTAGACCCAAGGTAAACTGGGTCAAAAACATATAAGCTGTTTATGTGCAGGTGAAGACCTATCCAGAGATGGCCCAACAATGGTATCTGGATAGTGGGTGCTCAAAGAACATGATAGGGAACAAGTAGAATCTATCATCCTTCATAACCAAACTTGGACCCAAAGTAATTTTTGGTGATTCAAATTTTGGTCAAACAAAAGGATATGGTGCTATTAAGATAGGTTCAGTCACTTTCAAGAAGGTGGCATATGTGGAAGGACTGAAGCACAACCTGATTAGCATCAGTCAACTATGTGATGAAGGATATAAGGTGATTTTCAACAAATCCCTGTGCAAGATCAAGTCAGAGGATAACACAACTGTGTTAATAGGTAAAAGTAAATGTAACATCTATCTTGTAGATTTTCTTTCAACCCATACAGACATTTGCTTATTTAATTCAGTATGCAAACCAAATGATCTATGGCATAAGAGACTAGGACACCAAAACCTTAGAACCATTGCTAGGCTGTCCAAGGACAACCTTGTTAGAGGACTACCTTCTGGCCCCTACAAGAAGGAAGGACTCTGCAGGGCCTGTCAATTAGGCAAGCAAACTAAAAATAGTTTTAAGTCACTTAATAAGAGTGATTCACCTAGGATTTTTTATTTGTTACACATGGATCTTTTTGGACCCATTACAGTACAAAGCTTAGGAGGGAAATCTTATACTTTGGTGATTGTAGATGACTTCTCTAGATTCACTTGGGCATTCTTTCTGAGGAAGAAGTCTGATAACTTTAAGTGTCTGACAGAGTTTCTCAAATGTATACAGATTGAGTTCAATACTCACATTGCCCTGATCAGAAGTGATCATGGGATAGAGTTTGACTCTCTTCTTATGCAAGAGTTCTGTCAGAGTGAAGGGATCAGGCATACTTTCTCAGCTCCTAGAACTCCTCAACAAAATGGGGTAGCTGAAAGGAAAAATAAAACCCTATTTGAATCTATTACTACATTATTGACAGATGCTCACCTACCTCTATATTTTTGGGCTGAGGCAGTGAACACCACCAACCATGTGTTGAATAGAAGCCTAATACATAAACTGAAGGGTAAGACTCCCTATGAATTGCTCAAAGGGAAGAAACCTAAAGTAGACTATTTCAGAATTTTTGGCTGCATTTGTTATATACACAATAATGACAAGAAATATTTAGCAAAATTCCAAGCTAAAGCTGATGAAGGGGTGTTTCTGGGATACTCCATGATCAGCAAGGCTTATAGGGTATATAATAAATCTACTCTTAAAATAGAAGAATCTGTTCATGTTTCTTTTGATGAGACTAACATGTTTTATAAGGAGAAGTCTGCTTCTACCATAGAACCATTGCAGGTACACTCTCTTTCAGAAAGTATGGACAGATTACAGGATAAAGAAAAGGATACAACTTTTCCACCTATCCAGCAAAAGGATGAGAGCAGTGATGATGAAGAGGATGTGCAACATCTAAAAGAGCCAGTTGTTGTTCCACAAGAGGAAACAACAACAATGGTTGGTGAACAATCAACACCCACTATTGATCTAATAACAACAAGAGATCATCCAATCTCCCAAGTAATTGGAGACATCTCAGCTGGTGTGCAAACCAGAAATCAGGTCAACCAGAACCTGATGCACACTTGCTTTCTATCTCAAGTTGAGCCTCAATCCATTTAAGATGCAGAACAAGATCCCCACTGGATCATTGCTATGCAAGAGGAACTACATCAATTTGAGAGGAATAAAGTTTAGGAACTAGTGGCAAGGCCTAAGTATCACTCCATTGTTGGAACAAAATGGGTGTTCTGGAACAAGTTGGATGATCAGGGAGTCATTGTAAGTAACAAGGCAAGGCTAGTTGCTCAAGGCTACTCTCAAGAAGAAGGAATAGACTATGACCAGACCTTTGCACCAGTTGCAAGGTTAGAGGCCTTCAGAATATTCCTATCTTATGCTGCTCACAAGGGATTCAAGATCTACCAAATGGATGTGAAGAGTGCTTTTCTAAATGGAGACATCAAAGAGGAAGTCTATGTTAGACAACCTCCAGGTTTTATCTCTTCAACTTATCCTGACCATGTTTTCAAATTACATAAAGCATTATATGGTCTCAAGCAAGCTCCTAGAGCATGGTATGAGACCTTAGCATGCTTTCTTCTGGAAAATGATTTTATTAGGGGTAGAGTAGACCAAACTCTTTTTATTAGAACCCATAAGTCTCATACCCTACTAGTACAAATATATGTAGATGATATTATCTTTGGTTCTACTGATTCAAATTTGTGCAAAAAGTTTTCCAATCTGATGCACTCTAAATTTGAAATGAGTTGCATGGGTGAGCTTTTCTTATTTCTAGGATTGCAAGTCAAACAACATGCTGAAGGCATATTCATTTCTCAAACTAAGTATGCAAAGGAACTGGTTAAGAAATTTGGTATTTCTGAAGCATCTTGTATGAAAACACCTATGCCTACTAATGCTGTATTAGATGCTGATGAACATGGAAAACATGTTAATCAGACAACATATAGAGCAATGATTGGCTCTCTATTGTACCTTACAGCTAGTAGACCTGATATAATGTTTGCTACATGCATATGTGCTAGGTTCCAAGTAAGCCCTAGAGAGTCACACTTAACTTTAGTAAAGAGGATTCTCAGGTATGTGAAAATTTGTCCAAATCTAGGACTCTGGTATCCAAAAGACTCAGGATTTGAATTAACTGGATTATCAGATGCTGATTATGCTGGATGCAGAGTAGACAGGAAAAGCACCAGTGGAACCTGTCAGTTCCTTGGTGACAAACTTGTCTCCTGGTTCTGTAAGAAACAGACATCTGTGTCTACTTCAACTGCTGAAGCTGAATACATGGCAACAAGCAGTTGTTGCTCACAAATTCTGTGGATTCAAAACCAACTTCTAGACTATGGCTACAACTTAGAAGGGTCAAAAATCTTTTGTGATAACACTAGTGCTATCTCCATAGAACAAAATCAAGTCCTCCATAGTAGGACCAAACATATAGAGATTAGGCATCACTTTCTAAGAGATAATGTTGAAAAGAATAAAATTGAACTACAATATATCCCAACTGATTTGCAAAGGTGAGATATTTTCACCAAGCCTTTGGATGAGAAGAAACATACCTTCTTCCTCAATCAGTTAGGAATGCTAGATGGAGTCTGTCTAAAATAAATTCCAAGATTTTGAAAATCTAAAAACAGACCAAGACTAGGATAAAAACTTATATTTTCTATTGTCTGTAGGTTCATGTTTTGTCTCTGAACTGCGCTCGACGTTTTTCTAAAAATCGTCGAACGAAGACCGACGCTTTCCAATAAGAGTCGACCGGAGTTCAGCATTTTCCAAGTAGCGCTTGGCTATCTTCCTCTGGTCAACGATCGTCGAACGGAGTTCGACGCTCTCCAGTATCGTCGAACGGAGATCGACGTTATTGAAGACTCTTCAGATTCCATTAGAAGCCCAGATCGTCGAACGAAGTTCAACGATCCTTCCTTTCTGCCGTCGAACCCTAATATAAAAATCATTTTTCGTCGTCGTTCTTTGATTGCGCATTCATACTCTCTGCAATTTCTTTATTTCCCTCCAAACTCTACTACACTTGGTTGTGTTTGGTACTTTCTTGCAGGAACTCAATGGCCATTAATATTGCTGCGCTTGCAAAGATTAAGTTTGATACCGGGTTTGATATTGATATGGATTCATTCGCCGGGAGCGATCAAATATTCAAAGATATTCTGGAACTCTTCAAGGAACAACAACTAGAGAATATTATGTCAACAAGAATGAAGATTGCGGCTGACGAAATAAAGGAATGGGTTTTTACTGCAAACAATGAGGATGAAAATACTATAGTCTGCACGATCAACGACACTCAAGTACCATTGTCCCCTATTCTTCTGACTGAGGTATTCAACTTAAGTTCTAGAGATGATTCCCTATATATGTCTGGTGAAGAATTTGATTCCATGTTAGATAGAATGGGTCACTCTGCTGTAAACCCTAATAAGCTGTTGAAAAAGAATCTATCTGTTGAATATAGATTTTTAGCTGATGTTGTGGGCAAAGTGCTGCTGGCCAAGCACTCAGCACATGATACCATCTCAAGGTATCAGTTCTGTTTAATGGGAGCAATAGTTGACAAGAAACATCTGAATTGGAGACCTATCTTCTTTGATTTGATCAAGAAGAAAATTAACAAAAGTTTTGTCAATTTTGGAGGATTCTAGGGGTTTTCCTGCATTCCAGGTGCCCTGAATTACTGGTTTCCAATGGGATGCACATCAATGCATCTAAGAGATTAACCTGTGCCCTATTTGGGAAATAGGACAGGCAGATTATAAATCCTGCCAGGATTGCCATAGCTTCAGGCAAAAGGACTCCTGCAGTCACTTCCTCTCCAGCTCCAGAAGAACTACCTGCCTCCTCTCCTCCTTCTCCTCCACTTGTTTCTACCTCCATCTCCACATCAACCATAACAATTTCCTCAACCATAACCATCTCTTCCCCCATTACCATCTCATCACCTCTTTCACCTCCAGCCACTTCAGAAACATTCCACCAACTCCACTATTATCCACCTCTTTCCATTCCATCATTCAACATATTGGAAGACTCCTTCATGGATGATTCCCCTTCCTCTCCTCTTGAGCTTGCTTCTACCTCCTCCTACCAACAACTACTTTAAGATATACTCTCCCAACCATCCTTCACTCCATCCATCTCCACTCCTATACCATCCATCTCCACCATCCCTATCTCTCAACCATCCATTCTACCATCCACCACAACATCAACTGCAGTCCATCCACGATCAGTTCCAGCCACCTCTTCCTCCACCTCTACTCAAGTATCCCTTGAGCAAGTGGATCTTTCAGCTCTGGCAGATAGGCTTTATGGGATACTGGCCCCCAAGCTAGTAGCCCTGCTGGAGACCCCTTGGCTCCACTCCTCAAATCTATACAGGAGCTATCTGACAGGCTGTCTGCTATCTCCTCTCCTCAGGCAATTCCTTCAATGGAGTGCCTTGATCCAGTCCTGACTGAATCAAGGAAGGGGGAGATGCCTCATGAAGCTGAAGAAGTGCCTGCTACTGCTCCAGTACCAGTGTTTACAGTGGACCTCAGGTCACTATTGTGTGCTTTTGATATTCTTCACAGAAGACATTTACCAACTAAGGGAGTTGAAGACCTCACTAAGGCCATTGTGCCTATTTCAGAATGTGATCCCAACCTGATTATATCATATGTCAATTCTCTTAAGGCTAATGATGTTGCTGCTTCTGTTTGTACTGTTGCTGCTGCTGCTGTTGTTATATCTGTTGAATCTACTGACATTGAAATACTGTCTGCTGATGCTGATACTGCTGCTGCTGAAGAATTGGCTAGTTTTTTGGAAGAAAAAGTCTCTGAGACTCCTGCTGTTTCATCTGCTCCACAAGTGTCTGTTACTTCATCTGCTCCTGCTGAAGTTCCTGCTACTGTCCCAACACTTCCTGCTCCTGTTGCTCCTGAGAAATCAAAAATCCAAGAGGAATACATCAAGAGAATAGATGATCTGTATGACAGACCACAGAGTTCTGATAGTGACAAGTTCAGTACTGAATCTGATGACTCTGCTGACACCATTGCCAAAAAGAGGAAAGCTAGAAGCAAAGCTATGATGAGAGTTCCTCCTGCCATGGCAAAAGATGCAAATGACATACCATATTACATTCTACATGACTGCCAGATAACAGAGCCCTGGATGCAATATTCCAAAAATCAGTTAAAGGCTATGAAAAAGAAAAGGAAACTGGATAAGTATGAGAAAGGGTCCTCCCAGGATCAGCCTCCTCCTCCTCCTCCTCCAGACTCAGGATCAGGTGGAGGCTCAACCTTTCAAACCTTTACTTCAAAGCAAAGCTCCTCCCAATCTTCCCAAAGATATCATCCTAGAGGATAATATTAGAAAAGTTATCAGTTTAGAAGAGGTCAACACAGAGGAAGTCAGTGAGAATATAGAACTTATTTCAGACAGCAAAGGGAAGGACAATGGCATATGGACTCAACTCAAGGTCCTTTCCCTTACAAACTCAGAGATACTATTGTTACAAGGACATCTACTGCTTCAGAAACCATACACAAATATGAACCTTCAATTCCTTTTGAGGATCCAGAAAATAATCCTCTATCATGGACTGCCAGGATGAAGGAACTTGCTGCTCTAGATCAATTGAAAAAGGCCAGAGAACAAGGTAAAGATACTTCCAACATCTCTACTCTTTCAGAGCAAAGAAAGGCAGAGCTGGAGAAATATGCTTCAAGGAAGTTCTTTGATCGAGCGGATTACATGAAACTCCATCCTGAGGCTGTAGTTCCAAGGCCCAGATCCCAAACCTCCTTAGGTGCAGAAGATGACAGAAGATCAAAGAAAGAGGCTCTCAATCCCAACAAAGAGATTGTATTTAAGAAAGGAAGTGAAAGAAAATGATCTCTGTAAGCAGGCAGTACATTCATCTTTAAACATTTGCTGATATTCTATCTGAATGCTGTTATGTCATATGTTCAGCTCTGTTGTTTTAAATTTTGCTTTTCTGTATATGCTTTTATATTTCTTACTGAGTCCTGTAAATAGTAATCCTAACCCAAATAGGGGGAGATTGTTAGAACATCCTATTACTAATTTGGGCAAGGATCACTATGTTTTTAGGAAATTGGTTTGACCTAGATGTATAGTTGAAAAGGTCAAATTAGAATGAGTCTAGGGCTTAGAACTTAGTTTTGAAGCTGCCCCCAGGACCATTCAAAGATCAAGACTTAGAGCTGAGACAAAGACAATTTTCGTCGAACTCAGTTCGACGAAACGTCGAACTCCGTTCGACGCTCTCTGAGCTCAACCCTGCTAAGTCGTCGAACTCCGGTCGACGATCTTCGAGCTCAGATCGACGATCTGTCTTCAGTTACTTTCCCAGTCGCTGAGCTCAGTTCGACGATCGTAGAGCTCAGTTCGACGTTTTCTGTCTGCTCTGTTAATCCAATTTCTGAGCTCAGTTCAACGATCGTAGAGCTCAGATCGACAATTTATGTGAGAGATCGACGCCTTCAGAATTCAAATTCAAGGACAGTTATGGATTATAATCAGAATTAATTCCTGCATTGATTGCAAAGGATTTCCTAGCCGTTTCAATCAATCTGATGCAAGTTTCAAGGAAAGACTAAATGGAATATTGCTTAGGACTTTCCCCAGATACAGTTGTCTATTATGGAAGTCATTTATGACTGATTAAACGACCGTCTAAGAGAATATCTGATATACTCCTTCAGTTTTCATTTCGAAAAAAAAACAGACACACAAGATACAGTGATCAACACAGACATATACAAAGATATACAGAAGAATTAGATTACATTACAGAAGACTGAACAACACAATTTCTCTGATCAAGATTTCAACTTCTGTGATTTACAAATCTACTAAATCTTCGAATGTTCAAAGGCTTCAACATCAAGGACTCCAGACACCAAATATTTCAGCATCTGCTGGAATCATCTTCTGCTGGAGATCTGAAGCTTTTGAAGGCCTATCACCCTATCAAAGCTCTCACTCCTGAACCATTCTACATCTCAGGGGGAGCTTTGACAACATCAACAATCCACTAGTCTTCTCTCAGTGATTTGAGACAAAGAAGACATCATCATCTCTTTCTTTTTCTTTTCCTGCTGTAAAAGGGTTATCAAAACTCCGTTCAAAAGTTCTGAATCTGTTTTTGAGAGCCTTGTCAAAACTCAGTGGTGGCAAGACACCTTATCAAAAAATCTAAATCTGGTTTTTGAGCACCTTATCAAAAGCTCATTGGTGCCCAGGACACCTGATCAACTCATCCTGCAGTGGATTCCTACCAAGGGTGGTAGAAGAGTGGATGTACCCAAGTTTTTGGGGAACCACTATAGATCCTTGTGTCTTCTGGTTGCTGTGTGTTTGTTATTGTTGTGTGCTGTGTGAATCTTATTTCTTGCTTTAACTTTGTTTTTCTACAAGCACTTTACACATATAATTAAATTAAATCTTCCACTGCCTTACAATTTTTAATTGTTAACATTATTTTAAAATACTCTATTCACCCCCCCCCCCTCTAGAGTCAAGGTAGATCTTTCTCTCAGTTTCAGACTGGGACACAAAAGTTATAGCCATTAGAGAATTTGGGAAATTGCCAGAGATTGACCCTCAAAACATTTTTGGAAAATTGCTCTCCTATGAACTCTAGATGAATACTAGAAAGAAGGAGGAGCAAAGCAGCCGGACTTGAAGAAAAGAGAAGTCGGTAGATCTGAAGGCTTAAGGTTCGAGAAAGTCTAAAGTTATGTCACCAGTAAGGACACGTGCTGCAAACAACCCAGAGCACTCTGAGACAAGCGCATCAAGCTCTAAGCTATCTGATGGAGAGTTCTCCCTCATATCTAAGCAGTTAAAAAGATTGCTCAGCAAGAGGAGACAAATGAAGAATCAATCCCCTTCCTCTTATTTCAGAAGATCACATCGTGATAGTGATCGGGCGAAGAAAATCTACAAATGAGTGGAAAGGTATAAATCTAAACCGAATAAACATTCTTCATCTGACGTTGTGTGTTATTGTTATAATAATACATGACACATGATTGCGGAGTGTTCGTACAAAAATAAGGAAGGATCCAAGAAAGAAGAGAGGAGATCCTTCAAGGGAAAGAGGAAGGAAGAGAAAAGCTTTGTCGCTAAAAATTCAAAGACCCTTAGTGACAGCGACTCAAGCGAATCCAGTTCAGAGAATGAAAAAGTTTATTCGGGCTTATGGCTCGATCAGACAAGGAAGTTGGCAAATCCGAGTATCACGGGAAGTTAAACTTATAAACGATGCTCTCTGAATCAGAAATGTAAACTAATGGTCATGAAGGCTATTCTTCTCTGGAAGACGATTCCAACTTGATGGCTCGACATCAGGAACTTTTGAAAGATTTGACAAATTCTATAAGGTAGTCAAAAAGAAGCAAAAGAGATTGCCTCCCTCAAGGCAGTGGAAACAAGCCTGGAGGAGGAACTTGCAGAATTACTTCCTCTCAGAGATGAAGTCCACTCCTTGAAAAAGGAATCAAAATGTTTGGCTAAAACATTAAGCCTAAAAGAAAAATACTTAGATGAGCTAGAAGAAAAGCTCTTGGTGGAGAGGAAACTTGTTGAAAGCTACTACAAGACGAGAACTATTCTCCCTCTCATCAATGAATTTTCCGCTCCAAAGAAGGTTAGTGGTCTTGGACACATAGCTGAAAAAGGTAAGGGGAAGGCACCTCAGAGTCAACCCTCTTTTAAGAAGGTTATTTTCCCCACAAACAAATATTACTCTGAGACGCCCTATGAGCACATCACTCGGCCTACCTATATAGAGCCTAAGAAGCGCTATCAAGGTTGGACCCATCCCCGAGACTTTGGGGCAAGTATTTTCAAGGCTCCTTACGAAGAGATAACTCTAAAATAGTATGGTCCTTATGTTCATGGACCTAATTTTAAGAAGGCACTGAAAGCCACAACTATCATACCTAAGGCTAAGGTAATTGAGAAGCCTTGTGTGTGCTGCAATTAGGAGGCTTCCACCTCCAAGTCTGTAGCCCCTGCTAGACCTCTCATACAAAAGGTAAAGCAAGAATACAAGAGAAGGTACAATTGGTTTGATTGTTGGTGCTGCAGAAAAATTGGTCATTTTAGCGCAGATTGTTAGTTTAACCATGTTAATTTTTAAGCTCCACGAGTTAACAGTGTGAGACCGACCACTCACAACATTAATGTTCCTAGTGGTGTCAAAATAACAAAGAACCCAGGACCCAAATATTTTTGGGTTACTAAGGTAAAATGATTTATGGTTGCAGGTATGTCCAAAGGCCAATAAAACTCTGATCTGGTATTTGGACAGTGGATGCTCTCGGCACATGACCGGGACAAGAAGCGTACTGCGATAATTCACCCTAGTTGAAGATGGACCAAAAGTTATCTTTGGAGGGTTTGACAAGGGAATTACTAAAGGCTACAGTATGATTTCCAACGGGATAGTCTCTTTCGTAGACGTGGCTTATGTTGAAGCATTACAACATAATCTAGTAAGCATAAGTCAATTGTGTGACAAAGGCTATATGATTGAGTTATACAAGGACAAGTGTTTGATAAAATCTTCTACCAATTTGGAGACGATCTTAACAGGCACTCGGAGTAAAAATATTTCCTGTTTAAATTTTCTATGTCTAGACAACTCTACACTTGTGTATTTTTTGGCTAAAAGTAGTGCATCTCTTTATGACCAATGACACAAGAGATTAGCACATATTAATTTCAAAATAATAAACTTGTTATTTTCTCACAACTTAGTGTATGATGCCCCTATCATTAAGTGCCTTAAATAGAGTCCATGTCACACACACAAGATGGGTAAGCAAACAAGGGCTACCTTTAAGGGCATTTCTGAAAAAGATTCCTCTAGGAGTTTATACCTACTTCATATGGACTTATTCGGTCCTATGCCAATTCATAGTTTAGGAGGTAAAGTCTATACATTGGTAATTGTTGATGACTACTCACGTTTCATATGGGTGTTCTTTCTGAAACACAAGTCAGACACATTTGATTCTTTCACTAATTTTGTCCGGCAAATTCAGAACGAATTGAACTGTTTAGTGGTCAAAATCAGAAGTGACCACAGAATAAAATTTTAGTCTGCTTACATGACAGAATTCTATGGAAGTCAAGGTATCTTTCATGAGTTTTCCTCCCTACGTACTCCATAGCAAAATGGAGTTGCTGAGAGAAGAAATAGAACCCTAATTGAAAAATATACAACTATGTTGAATGATGTTCCACTACCAGAGTACTTTTGGGCAAAAGTAGTCGACACAACTTGTCACTTGCAAAATAGAGCACTAATTAACAAACACTATCGTATGACTCCCTATGAACTATTGAAAGGCAGAAAACTGACTGTGTCCTACTTTAGGATCTTTAGAAGTAAATGCTTCGTACTTAATAATGGGAAGTATTATCGCACGAAGTTTAGTGAAAAATATTTTGAAGGTATTTTTGTAGGCTATAGTAGCCATAGTAAGGCGTATAGGATTTTTAATAAGAAAACTCTGGTGGTAGAGGAGTCTATTAATGTTTTATTTGATGAGATAATCCTTCTCTATAACAGCTCGTCTAGTGTTGTTGGTGTAGATGCAGGTACTAGGTTCGAAGAACTAAGCTTGGAACAAGTAGTCAAGGAAGTCGCTTCAAGCTCAGTAAAGGTCGTTGATCCATGTATGGTGGATGAAGAATAACTAGATGAACCAACCACAGAGGATGCACCTGATGCGGCATAACTTATAGGCGGAATAGGAAGGAACCTAGTGTTAAGATACCTCAGAGATCACCCGGCTGATTAGATTATTGGATAGCCAGGCGACGGGGTTAGAACTAGAAGAGGTATAGCTAATGAGATATTGCATATTAGTTTTCTATCTCAAGTTGAGCCAAAGAAGTTTGAAGAAGCAAACAAAGATGCCTCTTGGATCATAGAAATACAAGAGGAGCTTAACCAGTACAAAAGGTGTAAAGTCTGGGATTTGGTGCCCAGACCCAAAGGACGGAACGTGATCGACACCAAATGGATTTTCAGAAACAAGTTGGACAAAAATGGAATCATTACAAAGAACAAAGCCAGGCTTGTAGCTCAAGGATATAGATAAGAAGAGCGGATTGACTTTGACCAGAACTTTGCTCCAGTTTCTAGGTTCGAGGAGATCAGGTTGTTTCTTGCGCATGCTGCCCTCAAAGGCTTCAAGGTCAATCAAATGGATGTGAAATCAACATTCCTAAACGGGAATCTAAAAGAGGAAGTATACGTAGCATAACCCCCGGGTTTTGTCAACTCTACTTTCCCTGAATATGTTTACTTTCTTAATAAAGCTCTTTACTGCTTAAAGAAAGCTCCCAAGCTTGGTATGAGACGTTGTCTATCTTTCTCCTTGAGAATAAGTTCACACGAGGAAAGTTTGACAAGACATTATTTCTTAGGGAAGTAAAAGGCAAGATTTTGCTAGTGCAAATCTATGTCGATGACATTTTATTTGGCTCTACGGAAGACAACATTTGCAAGAAGTTTTCTAAACTTATGCAAGAGAAGTTTGAAATGAGTAGTATGGGAGAGCTGAAGTATTTCTTAGGACTTTAGGTGAAATAATCTGAAGATAAAATTTTCATCTCTCAAACGAAGTTCACCAAAGAGTTACTTAAGAAATTTGGAATGGAGAATGCAACCTTGATGAGGACTCCAACGAGTTCAACTATGTCTCTAGACAAGGATGAGAAAGGGAAATCTTTTGATGAAACCAAGTACATAATCATAATTGGATCCTTGCTCTACCTCACTGCCAGTAGACCCGACATAAAGTTTTCAACATGTGCGTGTGCTAGATTTTAAGTGAAAACGAAGAAATCTCATTACATCGTTGCAAAGCGAATTTTAAGATACCTTAAGGGTACACCTAATCTTGGCTTATGGTACCCAGGAAGTAATGATGTCGAGCTAATTGGATTTTCAGATGCAGATTTTGCAGGTAGCAGGGATGACAGGAAAGGTACTTTCGGGACGTGCCAATTCCTCAGAAGAGGCGTATCCCTTTGAGCAAAAAGGAGCAGTATTGTATGACAACTTCCACTGCTGAATCAGAGTATATCTCTACAGGTAGTTGTTGTGCACAACTTCTTTGGATAAGGAATTAGCTTGAGCATTATAACCTGAGGTTTAAAGAGATTCTGATGTATTGAGACTCCTCCAGTGCAATAGTGATTGCAAACAATCTAGTCTCCCACAGCCGGAGAAAGCACATCGAAGTAAGATATCACTTCATCAGGGAGCATGTGGAGAACAAGGATATAGCCCTCAGTTATTCCCCGATGGATAAGCAGGTCGTAGATATTTTCATGAAGCCACTAGATGAGGCAAAGTTCTCATTTTTCAAAATGGAATTGGGTATGCTGAACAAGGACTTGTGAAGATGGCCAAGAAGACAGGAATTTACTTAGGAAGTATTTCAGAAAGTAGAAAAAATTGTCCAAGGCAAATCCATCAAATATCAGTCAGCAAAACTCACCGATTCGTTTGATATACACGGTTTAACTCGACGAATCTGACTCTACGTCCAGCTAATTTCGTTGAATTTTACTTAGGTCAAAAATTTCTTTCCTATATTGGATCCAAAGAGTCACGGCTAATCAGGTACATGCCTTTCCCATGTTAAGTTTAAATTATATATATATATATATATATATATATATATATATATTAAGGGTTAGGGGCAAAAAATTCCACTTAGTCGAAAGAGAATCCCGATTCCACCAAATATCTATCTCCCGACGATTGAATTTTCCCGGAACTTTTCATCTTCTCCATCTCGAAGATTCTCTCCCTACAGATTGCCTCCCTAGCCAACTCAACTCAGTGATTGCCTTCCAAGCAAGGTTCGACCGCCCAGAGGGATTCTCCCATCAATTTCATCACACAGTTTGATCTTGCCGAAGTGTTCTTATCGTTCCAATTAGTAGAAGAAATCAAGCTCCAAGTTGATAGTTCAGTCAAGAGCGGATTCCTCTAGTCTCTAATTTCTGATTCTCCATGGCCCCTCGTAGAACCAGTGGTTTTCTAGGGGGTGGAGAACTCATTCGTATAGGATTTTCCTCTGCGTCTGATGAGTACAGGAATGTCATCCTTATGTTGGAATCTACTGTATATCTTTTGTACTATTGCACCCATGCAAAATATTGGACAAAGATGTTCTAGAATTCTATCAGAATGCAAAGCTACGCAGAGAGGATACTATAAATAAGAGCAAAGTTTGTTCGACCAAAGTCAAAGTGAAGGCTTCCCTCCTGATAAGGTACTTGCGGCTTCTTGCTTATGAAGAGGCCGATTACCTCGAAGAGGTAGACTTCACTTGTACAACCAAGTGTTCGCCGAGTGGTACAACCAGGCAGGTGAGCGAGCTAGGGAAGCCGACCCAAACCCGCCAGGCAGGTGAGCGAGCTAGGGAAGCCGGCCTGCACCCGCCAGGCAAGCGAGCGAGCTAGGGAAGCCGGCCCACACCTGCCAGGTAGACGAGCGAACCAGGACCACAAGCCCGCTTCTGCCAGGAAGGGCAGGAGAGTCGCACAAGTAAACTCACGCTCACCTAACGATAGCGGCGAGTTGCATTCGCCAGCCTGCGTCCGCCCAGGCTAGTGGCGAGTTGGTCCCGATTTCCAATAAGAGTGGGGTGCAGGTATCACGTGGTTAACCTAATTAGGTCTGTATATAACCGTTTAGAAGAGCAGAGTTAAGTTGTTGGCAGATCACTTTAGGCTATATATAATCGTTACGAACAACAGAGGTGAGTTGTTGGTAGACCAACTTCAAAAAACTATAAATAGACCCAAGGGGGTACCTCAGAAGGCATGCTTACTTGTGCTCTGGTCTTCTTGCACTTTCTGCGGTATCCTTAGCTCAGTACTTTGATAAGGAGGGGAAACACTCTAAGATCTTCTGGGTGTGTGGTGGGACCTTCGTGCTGGAGCCTTGGGTCTGTTCCTTATTCTAAGTCTTTGGTCGATTAGATTGTGAGAGAGAAGTAAGTGTGTGATCACTCCTTCCCCAAGGTTCAAACTCCACAAAGGCCGATTTTTCGGTTTCAACATTTTGGTTCGGTGAGCGTGGAACGTGGTCAGCACCGAAAATCTATTATTAGCTCGATGACTAGAGGAGATGGATAAGGTTCGGGCAAGGCCGACTCGCCACCCCCTCCCCCTCTCGCCACAATAGGGATGTTCGAGGAGTTCAGGAAAGAGGTGCTTAGCCTCGTTAAGTTCCCACTTGGAGCGCACGCTGGGTGCTCGACGCCGGCTGTCCCAATCGTCGCTGTCCCAGCCCTAAGCAAGGACGCCCCGACTAGATGAGCTAAGAAGGAAGTATCGGAGGAGGGGAGTGGGCGAGATCTCCCTGGGCGAGTGTTGTTCCCCGGTTCAGCGAGCGCGGGCCTGATCAACGAGGTGAAGGAGTGAGATTGCCTGGCTCGCCCGGTAGGGGGAGGCAACCCCTTCAGTGAGTTTGTTTAATCCTCCCCAGTTCTAGAGGGGTTTCGGGAGCCGTAGATGTCCTACTACACTGGGAAGGATGACTAGGTTCAGCACATTCAGTGGTTTGAGGATGTGGTCTCGATCTGATAGATGTCGGATTTATTCAAGTGCAGACTCTTTGCCATCACCCTAAAAGGAGAAGGCAAGAGATTAGTTCCACTAGCTGTCGGCTAGTTCCATCTACTGTTTCGAGGACCTGCATCAGGGGTTCATGTTAAGGTTCACCACTTGCAAGAAAAGGAAGAAGGAGTGTGAGTCCATGTTCCTCATAAAATAGGGGGTGAATGAGACTCTGGGGAGTTATGTGGACCGGTTCCAAGAAGAAGGCCCTCCAGGTGTAGGAGATGCCCGGTGTTGTGTGTTGTATCCACAATAACCCGGATTTGAAGAAGGTTCTAGTTAAGCTAAGATGAATTGTGACTGTATTTGATGCTGCTATTTCAGTTATGTACTTGCAGGTTTACATTGCTAAGTGCACACCAATATCAAGTTACAGTGGGTAAGTAAACGCGGGACAATAAAATATAATCTCTCATTGTGTAGGCCAATGTATTGACTCATATATAATCTCTCTATTAGGGTGTACTTCTATCCTAAGTATAGGAGAAGGATCAAGGAAGGAACAAGGCTTGGAATCAGAAGGACAACAATTTGTCTAAGTATTATTCGTCGAGTATGGTTAGGAATACACGTCAAATTCGTCGAGTATACACGTTAATACTCGTCGAATTCATCGTATATCCCTTCTAACACTCATCGAATTCATTGTTTGTGCATAGGGTAAATTCTCTGAGAATTAGAAAATCCGCCAAGTAAAATTAGCCGAGTATCATCGTGTATACTCATCGAATTCGTCCAATGTATCTAACGATACTCACCAAATTTGTCGAATATACTAAACGATTCACACTGAATTCGTCGAGTCCATTTGACTCTACTTCCCGGGATTTTTCTAAGTCTCATTCATCGAATATTACTAGTCATGGCATCGAGAGCGTTGAGTCATTCAGCCTATACTCGACAAATTCGTCGAGTATACCAGTTAATACTTGACTAATTCATCGAATATGATTCTCCTCTTTGGCGCTGAGTGAATGGCTGGCCTGTGCTGATTTGTCTAAGTCTAATTCATCGTATATCAAGACTCATTCGGCGAGTATACTAGTGATATAAGGTGATACTTGACGAATTGGACTTAGGTCATTTTTCTGAAATTTTTAACACTCTGGTTCGGGTTTCGGTCGACCATGCATAGTACTTTCTAGGTTTCATTTTTGGAAAGATTCTTTATACCGTTGGCAAGGATATCTCTATAAATACTTAGGGGATATTTCCTTTCCATCTAATCGTTATTTTGCTCTCCTTTCAAACCTAAAAAACATTCCAAATCGGAAATCTGTCCGTCCGCCGCCGACTACAGTGCTGTCACGATTTCTTCTGCTCAGCCACCGACGTACAGTGCATGATTTATCTTCTTCGACATACATAACTGGATTGCTTTCTCTCTACAGATCTATACTCCTCCAGATCGAGTCGATCGAAGATTCAAGTCAAGATTCAAGATCTTCAACATTTTCATCTTCCGTGTTCTCCAAGCAATTTCAAGATCTACTATTCTAGAAGAATGATGGATTGAAGAGTTTTAATATTGTCTAAGTTTGATTGTAATATTGTTGTAAAATATTTGCATATACTTATGAAGGAGATTTTTCTCCGAGTTGTAGATATGGTTTGTGGATCGAGTTGTAGATCCGGTTTGTGGATCGATTGGTAGATCCGTTTGTGGATCGAGTCGTAGATCTGGTTGTGGATTGAGTGGTAGGAGCGACGTCTCTGAGTTGAAGGAGTTGCGGATCCGAGGTGTAAGGTTTGTTTAAATCTGAGAAAGGTGAAGTAGCCGAATCTAGCCCTTCGTGGTAGATAGGAGAGGTGGGAAAGTGGATGTACCCAACTCGGGGAACCACTATAAATCACGATGTTTGTGTGCTTGTTTTTTAAGTTATTTTTATTCCGCAAAAAGACTCAAACATCACCTATTCACCCCCCTCTAGGTGATTTAGGTAGACGCTAGATACTTTTAATTGGTATCAGATGGGTGTTTTGTTTGATATAAGGTTAACACCTTGAACAAGATCCATGTTATAGCATCAAGAGATTCTGTCTAGTAACCATAGACAGAAGTAAAGACATGTCTTCTATGAAGCTAACAGTGAGCACAAAAGAAAACTTTCCTATGTGGAAAGAATGAGTAAGGTTCTTCATGGAAGCTGTTGATCCCAGAATATTCCAGATTGTGGAAGAAGGACCCCACATACCGACTCAACCATCATCTCTGAATCCTGCAGTCATGATCCCCAATAAGATGATGTACTTGACTAAGGATGAAATTGTCTTTATCTCTCTTGATAAGAAGGCAAAGAACATCATCGCAAGTGCAGTGGATGACTAATTGCTTCAGAATCTATTCCACTGTAAATCTACCAAAGAAATGTGGGACTGACTAGTTGTGCTGATGGAAGGGACAGAGGAAGTCAGAGAAGGCCATAGATTATTGTTGTATCAGGAATACGAAGCACTCAAGCAAGGATCAAGTGATAGTATTGCTGACAGCTTTGAGAAATTCTTTAAGATTGTAAACGGCCTCTGAAACTATGGTCGTAATTTCACTAATGGCAAACTAAATGACAAGTTTCTCAGATCCCTGACAAAGGAATAGGACACTAAAGTGGTTGTCATAAGGGAGTTTGGGAAGTTGCCTAAGACTGACCCTCAGAACCTCTTTTGAAAATTACTCTCCTACGAACTGCAGATGAACACCAATAAAAAGGAGGAGCAACGCAACCGGACTTCCAGCAAAGAGAAGTCGATAGCTCTAAAGGCTGAAGGTTCAAGAAAGTCCAAGGCTGTTTCACCGGTGAGGACTCGTGCTCCTGACACCCTAGAAGACTCCAAGCCTAGCACATCTGGCTCTGAGCTATCGATGGAGAGTTCTCTCTAATATCTAAGCAGTTCAAGAAACTGCTCAGCAAGAGGAGACATATGAAGAATCAATCATCCTCATCTAACTTCAGGAAATCTCATCGTGATGGTGATCATTCCAGAAAAAGCTACAACTGATAGGATGTGTACAAATCAAAACAGAACAAACATTCTTCATTTGACGTTGTATGCTATTGTTGCAACAAGATAGGTCATATGATTGTTGAATGCCCAAACAAGAAGAAGGAGGGCTCCAAGAAAGAGAAGAATAGATCCTTCAAGGGCAAAAGAAAAGAATAAAAGAGCTTCGTCGCCAAGAAGTCCCAGACTCTCAGTGAAAGTGACTCAAGTTAGTTGAGCTCAGAGAATTAGGAAGCCTACTTCGGGCTCATGGCTTAATCAAATGAGGAAGTTGGTGACTTAGAGATCGCGGGAAGGTAAACTCATACATGATACTCTCGGAATCGGAAACGTACATTAATGGTCATGAAGAATATTCTTCTAAAGAGGGCGAGTTTGAGTTAATGGTTCAGCATGAGAACCTTTTGAAGGCTTTTGACAAATGCCGAAAGGTAGTCAAAATGCAAGCAAAAGAGATTGCTTCTCTCAAGGTAGTGGAATCAAGCCTGAGGGAGGAGATTGTAGAATTGACTTCTCTCAGAAGTGAAGTTCACTCCTAGCAAGAGGAATTGAAAAGCTTGACTGAAATATTAAGTCTAAAAGAGAAATATCTTGATGAGCTAGAAGAAAAGCTCTTGGTGGAGAGAAAACTTGTTGAAAGTTACTCCAAGCCGAAGACTATTCTTCCTCTCATTGATGAGTTCTCAACTCCGAAGAAGGGTAGTGGTCTTGGACACGTAGTTTGAAAAGGTAAGGCTACCAAGAAAGCCAGTGACAAAGAAAAGGGGAAGAAACCTCTAGGTCAACCCTCATTTAGGAAGGTAATCTTCCTAACAAATAAGTTTGACCTTGAGTCATTCTATGCTCATCTGTCTAGGCCTACTTATGTAGAGCCTAAGAAGCGATACCAGGGATGGACCCATCCCAAAAACAATAGTGCCAGTGTTTCAAATCACCTTTCGAAGAGATTGAAATCAAGAGTTATGGTCCTTATGATCATGTACATAACCATAAGAGGGCACCAAAAGCCAAAACTTTATACCTACGACAAAGGAGATGGAGAAGCCCTGTGTACGCTATAATCAAGAGGCTTCCACCTCCAAGTATGTTGCCCCTGCTAGACCTCATGTTCAAAAGGTAAAGCAGGAGTATAAGATAAGGCACAACAGGTTTGACTATTGGTGCTGCGATAAAATTGGTCATTTTGGCATAGATTGTTGGTTTAACCCTACTAACTCTATAACTCCACGAGTTAACCATGTGAGACCAACCACTTGCAGTGTTAATGTTCCTACTGGTGTGAAGCTGACAAGGAACGAAGGACCCAAATATGTTTGGGTTCCTAAGGTAAAGTGATTTATCATTGCAGGTATTTCCAAATGCCAACAGAAATCTAATCTGGTATTTGGACAATGGATGCTCTCGGCACATGACTGGGACAAGAAGCCTATTGCTTGATTTCACCCCAGTCAAAGACGGACCAAAAATCTGGAGGGTAAGACCGGGGAACTAAAAAGGGCTATGGTATGATCTCCAATGAAGTAGTCTCTTTCACAAACGTTGCTTATGTTGAAGGATTACACCATAATATTATAAGCATAAGTCAGTTATGTGATAAAGGCTACATCATTGAGTTCTGCAAGGATAAGTGTTTGATAAAGTCGTCTGCAAATTTGGAGATGATTTTAACAGGTACTCGGAGCAGAAATATTTTCTGTTTAAATTTTCTATGTTTAGACAATTCTACACTAGTCTGTTTTCTTGCAAAAGATAGTGCGTCTCTTTGTGACCAATGACACAAGAGATTGACACATATAAATTTCAAAACCATAAATATGTTATTTTCTCACAGCTTAGTGTGCGATGCACCCAGCATTAAGTGCCTTAAAAAGAGTTTATGTCACTCATGTCAAATGGGTAAGCAGATAAGGTATACCTTCAGGGGCATTGCTGAAAAAGATTCTTCAAGAAGTTTATACTTACTTCATATGGACTTATTTGGTCTTATGCCTATTCATATTTTAGGAGGTAGGGTCTACACATTAATAATTGTTGATGAGTACTCACATTTTAATTGGGTGTTATTTCTGAAACACAAGTCAAACACCTTCGACACATTCACAAAATTTGTCTGACAAATCTAGAACAAATTGAACTGCTCAGTGGTCAAAATTAAAAGTGACCATGGAAAAGAATTTGAGTCTGGTGCCATGACAGAATTTTATGGAAGTCAAGATATCTTTCATGAGTTTTTCTCCCCGCACACTCTGCAACAAAATAGAGTTGCTAAGAGAAGAAATAGAACCCTAATTGAAGCATGTATAACTATGTTGAACGACGCTTCACTTCTGGAGTACTTCTGGGCTGAAGTAGTCAACACAGCTTGTCACGTGCAAAACATATCACTTATCAACAGAAGCTATCGTAAGACCCCTTATGAGCTATTGAAGGGAAGAAAATCGACTGTGTCTTATTTTAGAATCTTTGGAAGTAAATGCTTCGTACTTAATAATGGGAAGTATTACCGTACAAAGTTTAGTGAAAATTTTTTTGAAGGTATTTTTATAGGTTACAGTAGCCATAGTAAGGCATATAGGATTTTCAATAAGAAAACTCTGGTGGTAGAAGAGTCATTCAAAGTTGTATTTGATGAGACAAGCCTACTCAAAAGTAGCTCGTCTAGCATTATTGGTGTAGATATAGGTACCAGGTTTAAGGAACTAAGCTTGGATGAAGCTGTCAAGGAAGAAGTTCCAAGCTCGGTCAAGATCATCAATCCAGGCGTGCTGATGTAGAACCGCTAGAGGAAGATTTGCTTCAACGTACATAAGATGCACCAAATATTGCAGAGCCTGCTGGTGGGAGAGCAAGAAATCTAGGGTTCAGACACCGAAGAGATCACCTAGTTGATCAAATAATTGGAGAGTCAGGGCACGGTGTTAGAACCAGAAGAGGTACAATAATGAGATTATGCATCTTAGTTTTCTATCACAGGTTGAGCCAAAGAAATTTAAAGAGGCAAACAAGGATGCTTCTTGGATCTTGGCAATGCAAAAGTAGCTCAATCAGTTTGAATGTTGCAAAGTCTGGGAGTTGGTTCCCAGGCCAAAGGGATGGAATGTGATCAGCAATAAGTGGATCTTCAGAAACAAGTTGGACAAAAATGGAGTCATTATCAATAATAAATCCAGTCTTGTAGCTCAAGGATACAGACAAGAAGAAGGGATTGACTTCGACCAGACCTTTGCTCCAGTGGCTAGGCTCGAGACGATCAGGTTGTTTCTTGTATATGTTGCCCTTAAAGGCTTCACCATCTACCAAATGGACGTGAAGTCAGCATTCCTAAACGGGAATCCGAAAGAGGAAGTATACGTAGCATAACCCCCAGGTTTTGTAAACTCAACTCACCCTGAACATGTTTATTTTCTTAAGAAAGCTCTATATGGCTTAAAGCAAGCTCCACGAGCTTGATATGAGACGTTGTCTAGCTTTCTTATTGAGTACAAGTTCACAAGAGGAAAGATAGACAAGACATTATTTCTTAGGGAAGTAAAAGTCAAGATCCTGCTAGTGCAAATCTATGTCAACGATATTATTTTTGGCTCTACGGAAGACGACCTTTACAAAAAGTTTTCCAAACTTATTAAAGGGAAATTTGAAATGAGCAGTATGAGAGTGCTGAAGTATTTCTTAGGACTTCAGGTGAAACAATCTAAAGATGGAATTTTCATCTCTCAGATGAAGTTCACCAAGGAGCTTCTTAAGAAATTCGGAATGGAGAATGCGACCTCTGTGAGGACTCCAATGGGTTCAACTATGTCTCTGGACAAAAAGATGAGAAAGAGAAACCTTTTGATGAAATCAAGTACAGATTATTAATCGGATCCTTGCTCTACCTTACTGCCAATAGACTAGAAATAATGTTCTCAACATGCGTATGTGCTAGATTTCAGGTGAACTCAAAGGAATCTCATTACGTCGCTGCAAAGTGAATTTTAAGATACCTTAAGGGTACACCCAATCTTGGCTTATGGTACCCGAGAAATAATGATATCGAGCTAATTGGTTTTTCAGATGTCGATTTTGCAGGAAGCAGGGTTGACAGGAAAAGCACTTCCGGGATGTGCCAATTCCTTGGAAGACGGCTTATTTCATGGATTCATAAGAAGAAGAATTGTGTGGCAACTTCTACGGACGAGACAGAGTATATCTCTGCGGGTAGTTGTTGCGCACAGCTTCTATGGATCCAGAATCAACTTGAAGACTACAACTTGATGTTTAAAGAGATTCCAATGTATTGCGACTCATCTAACGCAATAGCGATCGCGAATAATCCAATCTCTCATAGCCGGACAAAGCACATCGAGGTGCGATATCACTTCATCCAGGAGCATGTGGAGAATAAGGATATAACCCTCAGCTATGTCCCGACAGATAAGCAGATTGCGGATATTTTTACCAAGCCGCTGGATGAGGCTAAGTTCTCGTTCTTCAAAACGAAACTAGGCATGCTGAAGATAGACTCATGAAGAAGTCCAAGCAAGATGGAACTCCCTCGGGAAATGCTACACAAAGGAATAAAATTTTCCCAAGGCAAACTTGTTGAGTATCGGAGCCCAAGTCACTTATTTGTCGGATATTCATGCGATACTCGCCGAATCTGACTCGACCTCCAGTGAAACTGACCGAATTTCACTTAGGGAAAAATTTTACATTTCTATATTGGATCCGAAGAGCCACAAATTCCAGGTATGCGCCTTTTAGGTCAATATTAAAAATTATATATAAAAAATATAATTAAAGGGGGAAAAGCACTTCGTATTTCGTCGAAATTCAAGTCGTCCCGCCGAAATAGAATCGCGACCCTTCGGCTCCCGTGAAATCAAACTCATAATCCTTTAGTGAATCCAGCATTTAGCACTTTGTCTTCTTCAATTAGGTCTGTGGAAGCCTTCCAGCCCTAGCCAATAGTAAGACAAAACGTCTCCCGATGAATTCTTCCAGTTGTGTGATCCCGAGCTCTTCTCTCCCCGATTCCAACAAGCTACAACAACACAATAATCCAGATTATAGTTTTCTTGATTCTCTATGGTTCTTTGAAGCATAAGTGGTTTGCTAGGGGGCAGAGAACTAGTTTGCACAGGGTTTGCCTCAGCCTCCGATGAATTCTGCAATATTATCCTCATGCTGGAAACCGCTGGACTCTCCTTTGTCCTAAAACATTTATGCAAGGTTTTGGACAAGGAATTTCTCGAATTATTCCATAATGCCAAGCTCTGTTATGAAGTTACAGTCATCAATATCAAGGTTCAAAAGACAAAAGTCAAAGTGAAAGTGGCACTCCTATTAAGGTACTTGCGGCTTCCTACTTGTGAAGAAGTCGACTACCTAGACAAGGATGACTTCTCTAGGGCTTTCCTATTTTGTGGACTGCCCCGAGGTACCAAAGAAGTTAAGCGCAAAGGAATGAATGAAGAAGTCAAGCTTCTATCAGACATCATGGGCAAAGTGTTGTTGTGCAAAACCGGTTCCTATGATTACCTTTCTTCTGAGATGTTCAAGACTGATAATGTTTCGTTGTCTACCTAAATCATCTAGAGAGGGGTGAATAGGTGAGTTTTGTGTCTTTTTGTGGAATAAAATTTTTACTTGAGATGCACAGAAAATACACAAGCAAACCGCAGACAACACCAAAAATTATAGTGGTTCCCCAATCTTGGGCACGTCCACTCTTCACCTCACCGATCGAGCACCACGCTAGACTCGGCTACTTCACTATTATATCGGATTGGAAAACAATCCTACAAATCGGAACAACGTTCCTACAACTTGGAACAACGTTCCTATAACTAAAAACAACGTTCCTACAACTCGGAACAACGTTCCTACAACTCGGAACAACGTTCCTACAACTCAGAGTAAAACCACTCCTGCAATTACTCGGAGAACAAATCCTACAATATCGAAGAATAACTCCTACAATAATAAAATGAATTCATAATTAAAAATACATAAACTTTCTGCACATATCTGGCTAAATCTTGACTTCTTCCTTCTTGAGAAATCGTGAAGCTCTGTTAGAAAAGTCGAGGAAGAGATCAGAGATTACTTGGATCATAGAACGTAGGATCACCGCGATCAAGGAGAAGATTTGCAGTAGACAAAAAGCTTGGTGGATCTAATACTTCTTGTCTAAATCTCTAGATCGAGAAGGTCGGTGATGAAGAACACGTGTTAGTCAGCGACGACATTTCCCGATTCAGAAGGTCGAAAATGATTCAAAATAATGTAAGAAAACTTCTTAGGGTTTGTCGATTCTGACAAGACCTTTTATAGGCTTAACCTAACGGTCTGATTTCATTATATACCATCCACGTGGACTAATCAAGAATTAATTACATTTGAAATCGAATCCGTCTGGCACTTAGCGAACTTTCAGAATTTGGGACTCCATTTCTCGAGAGAGATAAGTAATACTCGAGAAGAAGTTTCTGTTTCTCGAGAAGAGTTATTAAGTTCTTGAGAAGAGTTACTTAAGGAAAATGGAGAAAATGAATTCTGGCTTCTCGAGAAACATAAGACTTTTCTCGAGAAAGAAATTTTGTTACTCGAGAATAAGAAGCCAACTCGAGAAGAATGTTTCTGTCTCCCGAGTAAGAACATCTTGTTCTCGAGAACAACTTTGGCCTTCTCAAG
Source organism: Platanthera zijinensis (assembly GCA_039513925.1). Lineage (NCBI taxonomy): Eukaryota > Viridiplantae > Streptophyta > Magnoliopsida > Asparagales > Orchidaceae > Platanthera > Platanthera zijinensis. Next base: position 177,518,025 of record CM077085.1, on the reverse strand, counting down.
AACTAACTTAGGCCTTCTCGAGAACTATCTTAGGCCTTCTCGAGAAATAAATTTGGCCTTCTCAAGAAAAGGACTTAGAAAATTCTGAACTAAATTTGAGTTAACTCGAGAAAGAGACGAGTCCTACTCGAGTACTACATGGCTTTCTCGAGAACTACATTATGCTTTCTCGAGAACAACTTCTGTTATTTGAATACCTAACTGAGCTTACTCGAGAAGTAACTTAAATATTACTTGAGTACATGTAAGCCTTTCTCGAGAAAAACTCTTAGAAAAATTTATCATTATGAAAATTAATTTTCTTTAAGGAATTCAACAACTAGTCTTTCTCCCATGACTTTAGTACTTTGAAAATGAAGTGTGTCCCAATAGAGAGGTTACATATGAGTCAACACCATGGATCATACAACGAGGGAATATATTGTATGGTCTTGTGTTTGGTGACCCATTATAAACTAACATTGGTCTACACTTGGAAATTATAACCTACAAACACTTAACTTGAACAGGGCATCAAATACAAACTTAATTCAACTTAGTTCAAATGTGACTTCATATAAATCTGGGTTATTGTGGATGCAATATCCAACAATCTCCCCCTATTTATAGAAGTAAGAACCCTCTATACTAAGGTGAATTACATCAAGATAAATATGTAAAATAATTAATAAGCAGAATAATGGAAGAAATGCTATGCAATAGTAAATTTAGATCATCAAAATTTGAAGATTATTATATATATAGGCAAAGTCCAGGAAAAAAATCCTATTCCACAAAATCTCATATAGGAATCTACTTATCATCTTCAATTTCTACTTGCTCTGTTGTTGATGTTGCCTCCTTTCTTCTCTTGCTGCCTCTTCTGATAGCAGTATGGTTTAGGATAGTACTTGGCAGGTTTAGGAGGAGCCTTGGGATTGTTCTTGCCATATTCTCTGTCTTATATTCTCCTCTTTATAAGAGATTTCTCATACAAGTCCCATTCATAGGAGCTATAATGATCATTTCTATTTTCATTAAAATCCACAGCAAGTTTTAGAGTGTCAAGAATTAGTGACTTGGAGGTTGGGCTCCATACTTTAGTAAATTCTTGAGCTCTTCTTCTTTCAGCTTCTGGATTTGGAGTGGACTGCCTTGTAGAAACACCGTCACCATATTTTCTTTTCTTAGGAGCTGGAATTTTTGGAGGTGGAATCTGAGGCATATCTTGTTCTTACCATACTTTGGAGTACTCTGCAGGAGGAGCTTCGTGATCTTCAGGTCTAGGAGAGAATGAGGGCATCTGAGCAGTAGGCTGCAGGACAGTACGATTGAGATGGGGAGGAGGATCGGCATTTGGATCTACTTGAAATTCAGGGAATATCCGATTATGCATTCACACTACTGTATCATATGTGTGAAATTTAACACCAATAATTTGGGTTAAAACATCAGTATTTATCTCATTCAGCTTTGCTTCCCAAAGAGTTTTCATGTTTCCATCAGACTTTTCTAGATATTCCTTTACTAATTTCTCTCCCTTTCTGACTTATATAGATAGGGTGCTTATAGCTTTCTCTTTAAACTTGCAAACTTCTTCACATGTCTTGAAGTTGTTCCCTTAAGCATTCTTTTCCAATTGAATCTGATTATTTGCCAAAGTGACTCATTGGTCCATGACATGACCAATATTAGTGATTGTGTGATCTAAGGCTTTGCCACCTATTTGGAATAAGTGTTTGAGAGAATCAGTGTTATGTTGAATTTTAGCAAAGCCTCTGCTCAACTCTTTCTCTAGAGCAGTTATTTTGTCAGTGATAACTTAAAGAGAATCGTCAAAGTATGTTCTTTGTTAGGCTAACATAAACTCAATCTTACCCAAAAGGGTATCGTCAGTATTTGCTTCAGCTAGAGGAGGTGGAGGAGGTAGGGTTGGAGCTGTACAGGGAACTATTTCTTTAATGAGCACAGTAGACGTGGACTGATTTCAGCTAGAAATTGGTATTTCATCTTCAGCATCATTACCTATGAGAGTGGGAATGTTGAAATGTAGGCTTTGGAGAGGAGGTTCAGCTGCTTCAGGAGATAATTCTTTATCATCAGAAATAGAATCTATCTCTTCATCTTGTAAATCCTCAACAGGAGACTGGTGGTGAGAGGATTTTCGTTTAGAAGGACTTTCTAGTTGGGATGATTTTTTAGGCAGAGGAGAGATAGGATCTTTAGAGGTGAGTTCCTCTATCATCCTAGTAATATCATCTTCTATAGATATAACTTATTCTTTTACCTAGACATCAAGAAGAAATATTTGATCAGGTAGGTCAGCATCAACAAGACCCGATTCATCTACTTGGACAGAAGTGTCCTTTGCAGTAGTAGATAGAGTTGTGTCTTCTTCTATGACTATGAGTTAAGCATCTGGTGAAGTTGAGACTTGAGCCTGAATATCAGATAGGGCTTGAGCTGGATCTGGAACTGAAGTAGGCTGTACTGTCACTTGTAAAGATGGAGTAGGCTCCCCCTAAATAACTGGATCAGATGAGTTAGTTATTTGATGAGAGAGGGTAGATGGGTCCTGACTTCATCTACAACTGCCCTTGGAGCTGAAGGGGCTTAGCCTGGCCTTTAAAGCTTGATTTCCCGTCTCTGGATGGAGGTGATTGACACCTTCTTCACATGATGAATTTCCATGCCCTTAGCTAAAGTAAAAAACCTCTAGCTTGAACTGATTTAGATACGAGACAAGATTCTACCATAGTTGGGGCTCTTTATGCTTTCTTTGATTTTGTCAAAAATCATCATCCCCATTGGAGCTTCTTTCTACAGATAACTGCAGTCATCATATCAAAGAATTCGGTGGTGATGTAGCTTATGGATCTGGTGTGGCATAGAAGGACTTTTCCCAGAATATCTGCAAGAATTTTGCTCTTTGCATTCATGTTCTATCGACGAACTGTTATGGTGGATTTGGGAAGGCCACAGAAGTTGAAAGCCTTGTCATAGTTTGTGCCTTCTAGGTCGTCTTCCTCATCAATCAACGACAGCTGCATAAATTGAGAAACAAAGGTCGAAGTTATCTTTATTTTGATGTCCCGTACCTTAGTTTTCTGAAGTTTGTCATTGCGCTTGATCTTGGCATTTTGGAAGAACTCTTCTACATCAGATGTGAGAACTTTGCAAGGATGTTGAAGAACGAAAGATAATCCAGTAGTGTCAAGCAAGATTAGAATGTTTTTGAAGTCATCTAAAAATTCGGCGATTCCGGTTGAGATAAGTTCACTGATGATGCCTAGCTTAGATGAAGGAGCCATTGCTTGAAGAACTGAATGTTTGGTAGTCGACGAGAGGAGGAGAAGAGTTGTTCATGAGAGAATCGGCGGAGACGGAGAATACGAAGGGTTTTCTCGAGAGAAGGATTTTGAAATTCGATATTTTGGATTTTTTGGACTTATTCTATTTATATAAACCCTAAATCTTGATGATTAACTAAATAATAAAAGTAAAATACCTGAAGTATTGCGGTTGAGGTGCCTGGGTGACAATATTAAAAAATTTAACTTAGAGAAAAATTGGCATCAGACTTCTCGAGAGCCATATCATTTCTTGAGAGGAGACACATATGTTCTCGAGTAGAAGAGATCTTGTTCTCAAGAAGAGATATCCTTTTTGTGAGGTAAGTTTGAAGTTCTCGAGAATAAGGGAAGTACTCGAGTAATTGTTCTCTGAAAGAAGTTGTGGTTCTCGAGTAGAAGGTAAAGTACTTGAGTAATAACATTCTTCTCGAAAAATGAAGTCCAGACTAAGAATTTTCTTGATATTTGAAGGGTAACTCATTTCTTGAACTTGCTGTGAGGCCCTTTTCTTCATCCTTCCTTGTTGAGCATGCCAAGTTCTATTTTGAAGAACAAGAACTTGGTCTCATCAAGTGGCTTCGTGAAAATGTCTGCAACATGCCTTTCAGTTGGAACATACTGGAGATTGAAGTCTCCATTCTCCACATACTCCCTGATGAAATGGTACCTCAGCTCTATGTGCTTTGTCCGGCTATGAGATACTGGGTTATTGGCTATTGCAATTGCACTGGAGGAGTAATAGAATAGTGGGATGTTTTTTACCTTCAAGTTATAGTCTTCAAGTTGATTCTTGATCCAGAGTACTTGTGCACAACAATTGCCGGCAAAAATATATTCTGACTCGGCCGTCGAGACTGCGACATAATTTTGCTTTTTGCTGCTCTAGGAGATGAGTCTCCTTCCATGGAATTGGAAAGTCCCGAAAGTGCTCTTTCTATCATCTTTAGTACCTACAAAATCTGCATCTGAAAATCCAATTAGCTCGCTATCATTACTTCTTGGGTACCATAAGTCGTGATTTAGTGTACCCTTAAGGTATCTTAAAATCCTCTTTGCAGTAGTATAATGAGATATCTTAGAATTCACCTGATATCTAGCACACACACATGTTGAAAACATGATGTCTGGCCTACTAGCAGTAAGGTAGAGCAAGGATCCAATTATGCTTTTGTACTTGGTTTCATCAAAAGGTTCCCCTTTCTCATCCTTGTCCAGAGACATAGCTAAACCCATTGGAGTCCTCATAGAGGTTGCATTCTCCATTCTGAATTTCTTGACCAACTCTTTTGGTGAACTTCATCTGAGAGATGAAAATTCCATCCTAAGATTGTTTAACCTTAAGTCCCAAGAAATACTTCAGCTCTCCCATAATACTCATTTCAAACTTATCCTGCATAAGTTTGGAAAACCTCTTACAAAGGTTGTTGTTAGTAGAACCAAAAATGATGTCATTGACATAGATTTGCACTAGCAAAATCTTGCCTTTTACTTCCCTAAGAAATAATATCTTATCTATCTTTTCCCTTGTGAACTTGTTCTCAAGAAGAAAGTTAGACAAAGTTTCATACCAAGCTCGTGGAGCTTGTTTCAAACCATATAGCGCTTTAAATAATACATAAACAAAATCAGGATGTTCGAGATCAACAAAACCTAGAGGTTGTTCCACATACACTTCTTCCTTTATGTCACCATTAAGAAAGGCTAACTTCACGTACATTTGGTAGACAGTGAAGCCTTTGAGTGCAACATATGCGAGAAACAACCTGATTGCCTCCAGTCTTACCACTGGAGCATATGTCTAATCGAAGTCGATCCCTTCTTCTTGTCTATACCCTTGGGCGACGAGTCTGGCTTTGTTCTAGAGTATGGTTCTATCTTCATCCATCTTGTTTTGATAGACCCACTTTGTCCCAATCACATTCTTTCCTTTGGGTCTTGGCATAAGATTCCAGACTTGGCAACATTTGAACTGATTTAGTTCTTCTTTCATTGCCATTACCCAAGATGCATCCTTGTTTGCTTCCTCAAACTTCTTTGGTTCAACCTGCGAGTGAAAACTCAAATACAAATTATTATTAGTTGTACCTTAATGATTTCTGACACCTTCACGAGGGTCTCCTATGATTTGATCAACTGGGTGATCCTTCAAGTGTCTGAGCTCTAAGGTCCTTGCATTTGGAGCTTCCTCTATCACTGGAGAGACTTCATCAGCTTGAATGACATCTTTATCTTGGTGATCAACCTATCCAATTGGGGTTGGAGTGGTGATCGTGATGAACTCTTGACCTTTTTCTTTAACTGGCTCATCCAAGCTCAGTTCCTTTAGTCTTGAACCTGCATCTTCAACAAACACACTAGGAGAGCTGCTTTGTATCAAGCTCGTCTCATCAAATATAACATTAATAGATTCTTCTATGACAAGGGTTTTCTTGTTGAAAATCCTATATGTCTTACTATGGCTACTATATCCTATGAAAATACCCTAAAAATCTTTTCACTAAATTTAGTTGTGTGATACTTCCCTTTATTAAGTACGAAGCATCTACTAGCAAAGATTCTAAAATATGAAATAGTTTGTTTCCTGCCCTTTAGTAGTTCGTAAGGTGTTTTATCATGGTTCTTATTTATGAGTACTCTATTTTGCATGTGACAAGCAATGTTGACGGCTTAAGCCCAGAAGTATTCTGGTAGTGAGGCATCACTCGACATGGTTCTGCAGGCCTCTATGAGTGTTCTATTTCTTCTCTCAGTGACTCCGTTCTATTGAGCAGTACGAGGAGAGGAGAACTCATGAAAGATACCTAGGCTTTCACAAAATTCTGTCATGGCCCGAGATTTGAATTCTGTTCCATTGTCACTTCTTATTTTGACAACTGTACAGTTGTATTCATTCTGGATCTGCCTGACAAAATTAGTGAAAATATCAAAAGCATCTAACTTGTGTTTTAGAAAGAACACCCATGCAAAATGAGAGTAGTCATCTATAATAACCAGTGTATAATCCTTACCTCCCAAACTTCTAATTTGCAAGGGACCGAACAAGTCCATATGAAGTAGGTGTAAACACCTATTATAATCTTTGCCAATAATGCTTTTAAAAATAGCCCTTGTTTGCTTGCCTTTTACGCATGTGTGACAAGATCTATCTTTAATGCACTTAACGTTGGTGCATCACGTACTAAATTAAGAGGAAATAATTTATTAATAGTTTTGTAATTTATATGTGCTAATCTCTTGTGTCATTGGTCACCAAAAGATGCACTATCTTTTGCCAAAAAGCACACTGGTATAGAAGAGTCTATGCAAATAAATTTAAACAAAATATATTTCTACTACGAGTGCCTGATAGAATCGTTTCTAAGTTATCTACCAATTTTATCAAGCACTTGTCTGCATGAAATTCTACTATGTATCCTTTATCACAGAGCTGGCTTATGCTTATTAGATTATGTTCTAATCCTTCAACATAAGCCACATTTGAGAAGGATATATTACCGTTAGTGATCATACCGTAGCCTTTTGTGATTCCTCTATCAAAGCCTCCAAAGATAACCTTTGGCCCATTCTTAACTGGAGAGTACTTCTGAAGAAGGATTCTTGTCCCGGTTATGTGCCGAGAGGATCCAGTGTACAAATACCAGATAGGCGATTTGTTGGCCTTTGGACATACCTGCAAAAATAGAATATGTTTACCTTATGAACCCAAACGCGTTTGGGTCCTTGGTTATGTGTCAGCATGCTCCCCCTAGGAGTGTTAACATTACGAGTGGTCTGCCTCGTTGATTAACTAGAGGAGTTCACAAGCTTCTGGGATTAAACAAGCAATCTACAGCAAAGTGACCAAGTTTGCCTCAACACCAATAGTCAAACCAATTGTACCTTTTCCAAGTCTCCTGCTTGACCTTTTGAACGTGTGGTCTTGCAGGGGCGGCTGACTTGGAGGTTGAAGCCTCATGATGATGGCACTCACAAGCCTTTTTTACCTCCTTTTCCTTGGGTACAACTGGCTTGGCCTTAGGTTCCCTCATAATATTATGGCCATGAACGTATGGACCATAGTATTTAATTTGGATTTCCACATAAGGTGCCTTGAGCACACTTTCACTAAAGTTTTGGGGATGGGTCCAACCTTAGTACCATGACTTGGGCTCTACATAAGTAGTCCTGGTCAAATGAACGTAGGATGAATTAAAATCATACTCGTTTGTTGGGAAGATGACCTTCTTAAACGAAGTTTGATCTTGAGGAGCTTTCCCCTTTTCCTTGGCTAAAGCTTTCTTAGAAGCCTTATTCCTTCTTTGAGCTTTATTCCTCCTAGAAGATTTACTAGGATCAGCCTCATGGCCTAAGCTAGCTCCTTCAGCCTGAGCGGAGAATTCAGCAACAAGTGGAAGGACTGTATTGGGCTTGGAGAAACTTTCAACCAGTTTCTTTTCAGCGGCAAGTTGTTCTTCCAATTTATCGATGATTTTCTCTTTCAGGTTTAGATGCTCGAGAGCTTTATTGTATTCTTCCATCGTGGCATGGAATTCCTTTCTGAGTGAGTCCATCCTTGTGACTTCCTCCCTCAGAGTGCTCTCCTCAGCCTTGAGAGATTTGATCTCCTTGGCTTGAGTTCTCGCGACTCTTCGACATTTGTCATAAGCCCTGATCAACTCTTTGTATTGAATCATGAGTTCAGACTCATCATCAGAGGAGCAGTCCTTATGATCATGGTCTGAAGCATCAGATTTTGAGAGAGGGGTGTGAGAATTGACCTTCCCAGTGTACTGGGGTTCTTCTTCCTCGTCTGCCTATGTCATTAGCCCTAAGTAAGCTTCCTCTTCCTCACTTGACTCAGATGAGTCAGTGTCACTGAGAGTCTTGGCCTTCTTGGCTACTAGGATCCTTTCAGATTTCTTTTTGCTGTAAGAAGACTTCTTTTCTTCTCTTCTTCCCCCTTCTTTCTTCTTGTACGTGCAATCATCAATTACTTGCCCTAGCTTATTACAATAATAACAAACAATGTCAAATGAAATATGTTTGTTCAGTTTGGAGTTAAACATTTCGTGGCTACTTGAGCCTTTCTTATGACGATCACAATCGTGACGTGATCTTCTAGAGGAAAAGTCTTTGTCTTTCCATTGCTTCTTCTTACTCAGGAACTTTTTGAACAATCTAAAGAGTAGGGAGAACTCTCCATCTGATAGCTCTGAGCCCGAGGAGTTAGCTCTGAGTTTTCTTAATCACTTTCTTCCAATGCAGGAGCAGGAGATGTATCTTTAACCTTCCTTGAGCTGTCTGCCTTTAGGGCGACAGACTTCTCCTTCGATGAGGATCTGATTCCCTCTTCTTCAGCTTTTCTTATATTTATTTGAAGTTCATATGACATCATCTTCCCGAAGAGGTTCTGAGTATCAATCTCTGCTAGCTTTTTAAACTCCCTTATGACACATATTTTGTTGTCCCATTCCTTAGTTAAGGATCTTACGAGCTTGTCATTTAATTCTTCGTTAGTGAAGACTCGGCCATAGTTCCTCAGACCGTTGACGATCTTGAAAAATTTTCAAAGGTGTCTGCTATAGTTTCTTTGGGGCCTTGCCAGAAGTCCTCATACTTCTGGTTCAAAAGGGATCTTCTATCATCCCTTACTTCTTCGATGCCTTCCATCAACACGATCAGAGACTGCCACATCTCTTTGGATGATTTGTAGTGAATGAGATTTTGTAGCATAGAGTCATTGACTGCACTTGCGATGATATTTTTAGCTTTCTTGTCTAGAGAGACAAGTGCAATCTCATCTTTATCTAGATCCATCAGTTTTTTTGGAACTTGCTTTGAGGAGTCAATAGTGGAGGCCGTCATAGGAATGTAGGGGCCTTCTTCCACTATCATGAAAATCCTTGTATCCACTACTTCCATAAAGAACTTCACACTCTCTTTCCATATGGGGAAGTTTGCCTTAGTGCATACGGGAAGCTAAGCAAAATCCTTGATTCTGTCCATGCTTATACACTCTTAAGACAACTAGGAGCAGATCTGTTCAAGGTGTTAACCTTTTGATGAACAACCTCCCTCTGATACCAATTGATAATGTTTAGTTGTCTACCTAAATCACCTAGAGGGGGGATAATAGGTGAGTTCCTCGTCTTTTTGCGGAATAAAAATTGTATGTGAGATGCACAGAAAATACACAAGAATACCACAGAAGACACCAAAAATTATAGTGGTTCCCCAACCTTGGGTACGCCCACTCTTCACCTCACCGATCTAGCACCACGCTAGACTCTGCTACTTAACTATTGTCTCGGATTGTAAAAAACTCCTACAACACCGAACAACGTTCCTACAACTCGGAGTAAAACCACTCCTACAATAACTCGGAAAACAACTCCTATAATCTCAGAGAATAACTTTTACAACAATAAAATGAATTTACAATTGAAAATACAAAAACTTTCTTAACAGATCTGGCTAAATCTCGATTTCTTCCTTCTTGAGAAATCGTGAAGCTCTGTCAGAAAAGTCGAGGAAGAGATCACAGATTACTTGGATCTGAGAATGTAGGATCACCACGATCAAGGAGAAGATTTGTAGAAGACGAAAAGCTTGATTGATTTAATCCTTCTTGTTTGAATCTTCTGATCGAGAAGGTCGACGATGAATAACACGTCTTAGTCGGCGGCGACGTTTCCCATTTTAGAAGGTCAAAAATGATTCAGAATACTGTAAGAAAACTTCTTAGGGTTTGTCGATTCCGACAAAACCTTTTATAGGCTTAACCTAACAGTCGGATTTCATTAATTACCATCCACGTGGACCAATCAAGGATTAATTAAATTTGAAATTGAATCCGTCTGGCACTTAGCAAACTTTCAGAATTCTAGACTCCATTCTCGAGAGAGATAAGTAATACTCGAGAAGAAGTTTTTGTTTCTCAAGAAGAGTTACTTAAGGAAAATGGAGAAAACGAATTTTGGCTTCTCGAGAAACAAAAGACTTTTCTCGAAAAAGAAATTCTGTTACTCGAGAACAAGAAGCCAACTCGAGAAGAATGTTCTTGTCTCTCGAGTAAGAACATCTGGTTCTCGAGAACAACTTTGGCCTTCTCGAGAACTAACTTAGGCCTTCTCAAGAACTATCTTAGGCCTTCTCGAGAAATAACTTTGGCCTTCTCGAGAAAAAGACTTAGAAAAAATCTAAACTAAATTTGAGTTAACTCGAGAAAGAGACAAGTCCTACTCGAGTACTGCATGGCTTTCTCGAGAACTACATTATGCTTTCTCGAGAACAACTTCTGCTACTCGAATACCTGACTGAGCTTACTCGAGAAGTAACTTCAATATTACTCGAGTACATGTAAGCCTTTCTCGAGAAAAACACTTAGAAAAAATTGTCATTCTGAAAATTAATTTTCTTTAAAGAATTCAGCAACTAGTCTTTCTCCCATGACTTTAGTACTTTGAAAATGAAGTGTGTCCCAAAAGAGAGGTTACATATAAGTCAACACCATGGATCACACAATGAGGGATTACATTGTATGGTCTTGTGTTTGGTTACCCATTGTAAACTGACATTGGTCTACACTTGGAAATTATACCTTGCAAACACTTAACTTGAACAGGGCATCAAATACAAACTTAATTCATCTTAGTTCAAGAGTGACTTCATATAAATCATGGTTATTGTGGATGCAATACCCAACAAAGACTTTAGTAGCGGTCATCTGTAGAAAGAGACTTGATTAGGGTGCTCTGCTATTTGAGAAGATCAAAGATAGCCTTCGCACACCTTACTTTGGACGGATCCTCAGTCTATTCCTGAATCAAAAGGACCTAGATAAGTTTGATATGTCCGAGGGCATACCTATCCATCACCCGAAGAAGATCGTCTCAACTATCTTCTTACAGTGGGATAGGAGGATCATAAGGCAAGGGGGAGCCCCAGACCTGTATGTGGAGGAGGTAGAACAAGTATGTGAGGACATGATTCCTACTCCTCACCCTTGTGAAATTCCTAAGAGTTCGAGTGCAGGAATCGAGGGCAAGATAATTGAAACACAAGTGGCCACTAGCATTGTTCCCTTGAGTGTGATTCCAGAGTCAGTGCCAGTTCCAGATACTATAGTTGTAGAAGAAGGGTCAGGTGATCTGCTCTCCGAGGTTGTTGTCATAGGCCTTGCAGCTATTTTTGAGATTGTGCCTATTACTGTTGAAGAGTTAGTGCCTGAGGAAGTTGAGGACGAGGTTGATGGTGTTGTGGTTGAGGAAGACTTTGATGATACTGCTACTGATGACCTAATAGTTGATGACTATGAGATTTAGGATGCTGCTAGTATGACTACTATTACTGCTGCTGATGTTGTTCCTGCTGGTGAACTAATGGTAATGGAGAACCTTATTGTCCCTCTCACAGAAATTTTTCCTGCTTCATCTTCTGAGGTGGAGGTGACTAGGCCATCTATATCAGTTGCTACTGAGGTTGCTACGCTCATGAAAAACTTTGAGAGAAGGATAGGCAAGATGCCAGATGCACCTCCTACTGCTGTAGAGGAAGTTGTGGTTCTTTCAGATAAGGAAAGAGATGCGGAGAAGAAGACTCCTGTTCTGACTGTTGTTGAAGACTGTGCTACAACCTCTAAAGCTCAATTATATCTGATATATGAGTCGTCTAGTGAGGATCTGCCTTGCACTCCTTTCCCTGATATCCCAAGTTTTACTGCTGATAATGCAATCCTGCAAAGCATAGAGGCGATGTTGGCCAAGCAGAAAGCATATTTTGATTCCTCAATGCAGAGAGTGTTAAAAAAGGTGAAGGAAATAGAAAGAGATATGAACAATGGCCTAGCTGAGGTTAAAGTAAAATTTGACAAGCTAGATGCCAAGCTAGACTCCTGGATTACTCAAGGTGAAAAAGGGGTAAATTTTATCATGATTGGTTTAGAAAGCAATCTGAAAGTTCTGTGCAATGTTGATACAAATGCCAAAACCATGATTGAAGCTCACAATAATTCGATAACTCATTATGACACCAGCATGGAAGCTTATGCCAATGCTCTGGATGAAGAAGCCAGAAAGGGGGAGGAGACCATGACAACTAAGGTGGTCGCAAAGGTAATTGCGCTTGAGGAAGCGAAGTTAGCAAACTTCAAAGGAGTAAATGACTACAGCTTTGACAACTTATCGTGGATTCACAAGGAGATCTTTGGTAGGCCCATCCAGCAAGATCAGGTACCTTTTGTGCCTGCTCATGATGAGGTTCATCCTACCGAGGATTACTCTCAATATTGGGCAGACACACAGGCTGCTGCTACTACTTCTACTGCTGCTAAGGCTCTAGAAGTTTACCCTGTTGAAGACATTCCAGCTGCTCATGTTTATAAGAAAAGAAGATATGGGGAAGGCCCATCTGTAGTAAGGTAAGAGCCAGTTCGAGAAGAGCCAAACAGAGAGATGGAAGAGGTTTGGAGCCTTATATCAAGAGGTATTTTATTAGATACATTCTCATTGGTCGACCTTGGTGGTGAAAAACATCAGCACCACTACGATAAAGAAGAATGGAATAATTATAAACTAGCGTGTACAAAGAGAAGGATACATTTCAGGAACAATCAGAATGATGATCATCGCCTCCAGCCCCTCCAAAATACTTTCCGAAGCCAAGGGCTTATTTTGACAGGCAGAGGTTGAAGAGGCAGAGCAAGCAGACCCAATAGTCATATATCACATTTATTTGTTGTGGGTTGCCCCCCCCCCCCAACTATGAACTTTATTGATATATATATATATATATATATATATATATATATAATTTCTATGATTGACTGGGAATGCGTGTTGTTTTTAATTTCTTTTATCTTTTTAAGTCATAATGTTTTATTATTTGTTATATACAATTCACCTTAGCTTATAGGGTTCTGACTTCTTCAAATAGTGGGAGATTATTGGGTATTGTATCCACAATAACATGGATTTGAAGAAGGGTCCAGTTATGCTAAGATGAATTGTGACTGTATTTGATGCTGCTATTTCAGTTATGTACTTGCAGGTTTACATTGCTAAGTACACACCAATGTCAGGTTACAGTGGGTCAATAAATACAGGACTATACAATGTAATCCCTCATTGTGTAGGCCAATGTGTTGACTCACATATAATCTCTCTATTGGGGTGTACTTTTATCCAAAGTACAGGAGAAGGATCAAAGAAAGAATGAGGCTTGGAATCAGAAGGACAGGAATTTATCTAAGTACAATTTGTCGAGTATGGTTAGAAATACACGTCGAGTATACTCATTAATACTCGTCGAATTCGTCGTATATCCCCTCCAACACTCGTCGAATTCATCGTTTGTACTTAGGACAAATTCTCTGAGAATTGGAAAATCCGCCAAGTAAAATTCGATGAGTATCAACGTGTATACTCGTCGAATATATTGGACAATACACGTCGAGTCCATTCGACGCTACTTCTGTGGATTTTTCTAAGTCTCATTCGTCGAATATTACTTGTCGTGGCATCGAGAGCATTGAGTCATTCATCCTATACTCGACGAATTCGTCGAGTATACCAGCTGATACTCGATGAATTTATCGAGTATGATTCTCTGCTTTGGCATTGAGTGAATGGCTGGTCTGTGCTAATTTGTATAAGTTTAATTTGTCGTATATCAAGACTCATTCGGCGAGTATACTAGTGATACTCGGCGATACTTGATGAATTTGACTTAGGTCATTTTTCTGAATTTTTCAACACTCTGGTTCGGGTTTCGGTCGGCCATGCACTGTACCTTCTAGGTTTTGTTTTGGGAAAGATTCTTTATACTGTTGGCAAGGATATCTCTATAAATACTTAGGGGAAATTTTCTTTCCATCTAATCGTGATTTTTCTCTCATGTCAAACCTAGAAAACATTCCAAATTGGAAATCCATCCGCCCGCCACCGACAACAGTGATGTCCTGATTTCTTCCGCTCGGTTATCGATGTACAGTGCACAATTCATCTTCTTCGACATACACGACTGGATTGCTTTCTCTCTACAGATCTCTACTCCTCCAGATCGAGTCAATCGAAGATTCAAGTCAAGATTCAAGATCTTCAACATTTTCATATTCTGTGTTCTCCAAGCAATTTCAAGATCTACTATTCGAAAATAATGACGGATTGAATAGTTTAAATCTTGTCTATGTTTGATTGTAATATTGTTGTAAAATATTCTCATGTACTTTTGTAGGAGATTTTTCTCTGAGTTGTAGATCCGGTTTGTGGATCGAGTTGTAGATCCAGTTTGTGGATCGAGTGGTAGATCCGTTTGTGTATCAAGTCATAGATCTAGTAATGGATTGAGTGGTAGGAGAGTCGTCTCCGAGTTGAAGGAGTTGTGGCTCCGAGGTGTAAGGTTTGTTTAAATCTGAGAAAGGTGAAGTAGCTGAATCTAGCCCTTCGTGGTAGATAAGTGAGGCGGGAAAGTGGACGTACCCAACTCGGGGAACCACTATAAATCTCGGTGTTTGTGTGCTTATTTTTTAAGTTATTTTTATTCTACGAAAAGACACAAACATCACATATTCACCACCCCCCCCTCAAGGTTATTTAGGTTGACGGTATATACTTTCACCCGGGCACACCCTCATGGTGGCCTTTAACCTAGGGCTGCAATAATGTTTCTTCTGAATGGAGTTGAAGAGGGTGCCTCCCCTTTCTTTTGAGGAGTTGATGGAGAGGGCGGCGAGGGAGGTCGACGGGGAGTCGTCGAACCTATAGTTTGCGAGGAAGTTGTCCAGGTGGGCCATAGAGGAGGAGAAGGTGACAAGATATGGTAGAGGTTAGGAGGTGAGGAGAGTTGAACCCGGGCAGAAGGAACAGCAACAACAACAGTAGCCGAGGTGGGGGCGCAAGGAGCCAAACAATCAGCTCGGCTGGAGGTAGCAGGAGCGGTAGGAACAAGGCCAACAGAGAGGTTTCCATGGAGGAGACAACCGTTAGGGGGGCCAGGGTCAGTTCAACCCCCCGGGCTGGAGGCAGGGCCAAAGGCCTCCTTTCCCCGATCAACATCAGGCTATAGCGATAACCTTGGTGGTGAGGAAGAGAGCCCAGCAGAGAAGGAGACATTGAGTCATGGTGGAGTTGCCTTATTGCAATCTCCATTAGGAGGAGGGCCATGCTACAGACACGTGCCTAGAGTTCCTAGATTTGAGGGGAACCAGGGAGAAGTAGCAGTAGTAAGACTATCGGGAGGTGCGGATTGAAGAAGTCCTGTCTAGGGTAGAGGAGGATCGGTGCGAGGATATGGCCGATGTCGGTAACTGAGGAGGGATCAGATTGATCCACGGGGGTGTGGGAGTCAAGGCCGCTCGAAAGATAAGTCTTCATATTATGTATCGTCGAAGCGTTGCCTCCACATCCCTAGCCCCACCCCCAGAGGAGAAGACCACCTTCTCCAGGAAGCAAATGCCGGATCATGAGGATCCTTTTTGCAACGCGTTTGACATCCAGACCGCAGTCGAGAATTTTACTATCTCCTGGATCCTCATCGATAATAGGAGTTCAGTCAAAATCATCTTCAAGAAGGCATTTGATGGGATGAAGGTGGAGGCCCGGATGGTGCTATCCTCGGATGGACCTCTCTTTGGGTTCTCAAGAGAGAGGAAGGTGGTGGAAGGAGGAGTAGGACTCCATGTTACCTTGGGGGGAGGTCCAGAAACTATAGGTTCATCATCATGGGCACGCCTAGAAGCTACAATGCTAGCTTCGGATGGCCCCATATCAGTGCCTTCCACTGTGTTCCATCATCTTTCCATCAGTGCTTGAAGTTCAATACTAAGGACATCCAATTCAGGGTCCGGGGAGACCCTAATGTGGCAAGGGAGTGTTATATCACCACGGTGAACTCCATCTCCTGTCAGGGAGGAGCCAAGGAGATGGAGAGGAGTATGGAGGAGCTATCAAAGCAGGAGGCTGAAGGAGAGGTGGAGGAGATGGAAGTGGGCAAAGAGGTCTGCACCTAGGTGGAGGTGGCAGAAGGAGTCCCGAAGGAGCAAGACGAAATAATGGTCATAGAGGAAGCTGGGTAGGAGGTCCCGGTCCCAGGTGACGGTGCAGTTGGAGAGTGGGAAGAGCAGTCCCAGCTGGAGATAGCTGACGAGGTGGTGGAGATGGAGGTTCTCACCTAGGGAAGTAGGGTGGAGAAGATGCAGATTAGTGGGGGGGGGGGGCTGAGCCCGGAGGACCAGGGGAGGATGCTGGAGTGCATCCAGAAGAATGTAGACATCTTTGCATGGAGCACGACAGACATGCTAGGGGATCAATACAGACATTTCCTGCCACCGCCTCAACCTGGATCCAGAAGCCCGCCCCATCCAGCAGAAGAAGAGATCTACAGTGGACAAGTTGGTCGAGCCCATCAGGGAGGAGGTGGCCAAGCTCCTCAAGGCTGGGTTCGTATCTGAAATCCAATACCCCGGCTAGATCTCCAATGTTGTAATGGTGAAAAAAGGAGACGGATGGTGGAGGATGTGTGTTGATTTTTATTTATTAAATAAATCATGTCCTAAGGATTGTTATCCCTTGCCTTGGATTGACGCGCTAGTATACTTAGGCGTCGGTTTTTCTGTGATGAGTTTCTTAGATGCTTTTTCAGATTATCATCAAATCAGGACGCACCCTCCCGACATAAAAAATGTCTCTTTCATCACTAGAGATGAGTGTTACTGCTACAAGATTATGCCCTTTGTGTTAAAGAATGTGGGAGTAACATATAAAAAGATGATGGACCAGGTCTTCCGAGAGAAAAAGTGGAGGAAACTGGAGGTGTACGTAGATGAACTTATGGTAGAAAGCCGGGAGGTGGGCTCTCATCTCTGGGATATAGAGGAGACCTTCGACACCCTGTGGAAGTAAAAGATGAGGCTAAACCCCTTTAAGTGTGTCTTCAAGGCGAGCAGGGGGAAGTTTCTAGGCCATCTCCTTACTCATCCAGGGGTGGAGCCCAACCCTGACAATGTTAAGGCGATCATGGAGTAGGGGTCTCCTCGGAATGCCAAGGAGGTCCATAGGCTGATAGGAAAGTTGGTCGGGCTGAGCAGGTTCCTCTCTCGAGTGGGAGAGAAGTGCTACACCTTCTTCAAAGCGTTGAGGGGGGGGGCAGAAGTTTGAGTAGTCCAAGGAGTGCGAGGAGGCATTCCAAGCCTTGAGGAGGCAATTGACTCAGGCTCTGCTCCTCCAAGGCCCCAAGGAAGGGGAGGACTTGTCCCTATATCTTGGGGTGGGAGTCGAGGCCTTGAGCTCTATATTTGTTGGGAAGAAGGGAAGAAGCAGTTTCCCATCTATTACGTGAGCAGGGTCTTGAGGAAGGCAGAGCTCTGATACCCGATTTTAGAAAAGTTAGCTTTTGCCCTGGTTATCTCGGCTCGGAGGATCCGGCCCTACTTCTAGGCACACTCCATTCGAGTGGTGACTGATCACCCCCTCTACAACATCTTTGAGGGGGTGGAGAATTCGGGAAGATTAGCAAAGTGTTCGGTGGAGCTCAGTGAATTTGATATATCTGTTGTTCCCTGCCTCTCGATCAAGGCTCAAGCGATGGCCCTTCTTTCTGGCTGACTATGTGGTTGAGGTGGCGGAGGCAGAGCTCACTCAGCCAGTTACTTGGAAGGTGAAGGTGGATGGCGCTCTAGTAAGGCATTCCTTGGGGGTGGGGGTGATCTTGGAGAGCCCTCAGGGAACAAGGATCGAGCAAACAGTGGTAGTACATTTTCCCATCACCAACAATCAAGACGAGTACGAGGCAATGATAGAAGGATTTTGCCTACCCAGGGAGCTAGGAGTGCATGATGTGGAGGTCCACACAAACTCCATGGTTGTGGCCTCCCAGATCAATGGGGAGTTCGAGGAAAGGGAGCCAACTCTCCAATTGTAATTGTCAAAGGTGAAGGGGGTCATCGGCAAGTTCCAGAACTTCTCCATCTGGTATGTTCCACGGGAGGAAAATGAGCACGTGGATCAATTGGCCAAGTATGGACCCCGGGAGGGTGGCACCTTCACCAACTTGTTCTGCCCATCCATCGAAGAGGGGGAGCTGATGGAGATAGACCAATACCCATTATGGATGGATCCTTTTTAAACTTTCTTATCCACAGGGGAATTCCTGGAGGTGATGTACAAGAAATGGTTCAAGCATAAGTCGGCATACTACCTTATGCACGATGGGCATCTGTATAGGAAGACCCTCTCGGGGATGTTGGCGCGTTGCGTGGCCGAGAGGGAGGTCCTGAGGATTTTGGAAGAGGTCTTCTGGGGAGTGCGGGAGTCACTCTAGGAGCCCGGACCTGGAGGAGAGGATAGTTAGGCAAATATATTTCTGGCCGACCCTTGGCCATGATGTTACTGAGTTCACGAAGAAGTGCAACAAGTGTCAGTTGTTCGCACCTCTCCAACTTCTACCAGCTCAGCTTCTTAAGAGCATCACAGCACCCTAGCCCTTCGCCATCTGGGGAATGGATCTGGTGGGACCCTTCCCACAGGCCAGTAGTCAAAGGAGGTTCTTATAAGTCATGATCGATTATTTTTCTAAGTGGTTGGAAGTAATGGCGCTAGACAAGGTGACCTCCCAGGTAATCCGAAACTTCATATGGTGTGAGATCATTTGCAGACATGGGTTTCCCCAAGCCATTGTCACGGATAATGCGCCTCAGTTTGCCAGCGCAGAGTTCATCAGTTTTTGTAGACAGCTTGGGATCGATCTCAGGTTTGCCTCGGTCCACCACCCCAGGAGCAATGGGCAGGTGGAGGTGGCAAAACAAGATCATTGTAAACCTCTTAAAGAAGAAAGTTGAGAACTTGAAGGGGAGCTGGGTAGAACAGCTTCCTTCAGTCTTATGGGCCTTGAGTACCACACCCAACTCAGCCAAAGGGGAGACCCCTTTCAAACTCTCTCATGGCTGCAAAGCAGTACTTCGTATAGAATTTGAGGTTCGTACACCTCAGGTAGTTGAGGTAGAAGGAGGTAGAGAAGAATGGCGAGCTGAGAATGACAATGAGCTGTGGCTGCCCCTGGACATGGTGGAGGTGTTGCACGACCTGTCAGCTATCTGGCAGGAAGAGGTCAAGCAAAAAATGCTAAGTATTTTGACAAGCATGTTCGAATCAAGCAGTTCGCGGAGGGGGAGTTAGTCTTGAAAAAGGTGGATGCAGCCAGAAGATCAGCTATCGTGGGGAAGCTCAACAAAAATTGGGTAGGTTCGTACATTATCAGAGAGGTACTGAGGTCAGGGGGGTATCGCCTCCACGATGTGGAAGGTAAGGCCCTCAGTCACACCTAGAGCGGTGATGATTTGAAGCATTTCTATCCATGAACAAAGTATGTAACACCCTCTTTTATAAATATAAGATATCACATCATTTCAGATCTCTTTTGCAATAGTTTGTGCGGACGTTGGTCTTCATGAAACAGACCCCGAGCAGATCCCGCTGTCAGGCTCCCTCTAGTTGGCAGGGCTGGATGTAACTCGAGAGCGTCTCCAAGACCCCCCAATCCCCATACCGTGGAGTGTTGTAAGTCCCTCTGCTAGGCTCCCACTAGCTGGCGGGGCTGGATATCATTCGAGAGTGTCTCCCAAACCTCAAGCAGATCCCGCTGTAAGGCTCCTACTAGCTGACAGGAATGGATGTCACTCGAGAGCGTATCCCAGACCCTATGTAGATCCCGCTGTCAGGATCCCACTAGCTGGTAGGGCTGGATGTCACTCGAGAGCGTCTTCTAGACCCCGATCAGATCCCGCTTCCAGGCTCCCACTAGATAGAAGAGCTGGATGTCACTCGAGAGAATCTCCTAGACCCCGAGTAGATCCTTCTTCCATTATTCCACTAGCAAGCAAGGTGGGACATCACTTGAGAGCATCTCCCAGACCACGAGCAGATCTCGCTGCCAGGCACCCACTAGCTGGCATGGCTAGATGTCACTTGAGAGCATCTCCCAAACCCCAAGCAGATCTCGCTGCTAGGCTCTCACTAGCTGGTAGGGTCAGATGTCACTCGACAGCATCTCCCAGACATCGAGCAAATCCCGTTGCCAGGCTCCCACTAGCTAGCAGAGCTGGATGTCACTCGAGAGCATCTCTTAGACCCCGAGTAGATCCCGCTAATAGGCTCCCACAAGCTGGCAGGGCTGGACATCACTCAAGAGCGTCTCCCAGACCTCGAGCAGATTCTACTGTCAGGCTCCCACTAGCTGACAGAGCTGGATGTCACTCAAGAGCGTCTCCTAGACCCCTAGCAGATCCCGCTGCCATGCTCTCACTAGCTGGTAGGGTTGGACGTCACTCGAAAGCATCTCCTAGACACCGAGCAGATCCCGCTGCCAGGCTCCCACTAGTTGGCAAGGCTGGATGTCACTCGAGAGCATCTCCTAGACCACAAGCACATCCCGCTACCAGGCTCCCACTAGATGGTTGGGCTGGACGTTACTCGAGAGCATCTCCCAGACCCCAAGCAGATCCCGCTGTAAAGCTCCAACTAGCTGGCAGGGCTGGATGTCACTCGAGAGCATCTCCTAGACCCCGAGAAGATCCCGTTGCCAGGCTCCCACTAGCTGGCAGGGCTGGATATCACTCGAGAGCATCTCCCAAACCCTGAGAAGATCCAGCTGCCAGGCTCCCACTAGCTGGCAGGGCTGGATGTCACTCAAGAGCGTCTCCTAGACCCCGAGAAGATCCCGCTGTCAGGCTCCCACTAGCTGGCAAGGCTGGACGTCACTCAAGAGCGTCTTCCAGACCCCAAGCAGATCCCACTACTAGGCTCTCACTAGCTGGCAGGGCTGGATGTAACTCGAGTGCATCTCCCAGACCCCGAGCAGATCTCATTGTCAGGCTCCCACTAGCTGGTCGGTTCAAATGACGCTCAGTGGAGTTTTGAAATGATGGGCCCTGAGATGGTTCTGCTGGCCAGGCTATCACTAGTCGGCAGGGCAGATGGGGCTCTGGTAGGAAGCTTCGATATGCCCAGTAGAAGCCCAACACTCGTTGTCAGTCTCCCGTCTAGCTGAACAGGCCGCTGGGGGTACCCAATGTTCAGACAAAGCGAAGGATCGATTGACACTCTTCTCACATCATCAGGCTCCTAGTAGCTTACAGAAAGAAGGCAAGTAGATATTCCTAACAGTATCGCCGCAGGGCCCATATCGTAGGCAAGTTGGATTCCACACCTCGGGCGACCGCCCAACATGCATCTAAGCTACCGAGTTCGCGAGCACTCAGGCCATGTCACGACCTCATGAGGCCTGGCTCGTACAAAGCCGAGCGGCCCAGGTATGAGTCGAAGTTGGGTCTCCCCCTTTATCTTACGAGTGGCATAAGGAGAAACTCCAGATAAGGGAGGCGGATCGCCACTCGCGGGTCGGCTACCTAAGATCCCGACATTCCCTAAGATGAGTCCTTAAGGAACACGCAATCTCACTAACGAAATGCGGGCCCAAAGGTGGCGAGCGGGAGGGTTGAGCAGGGTCATGAGTACGAAGAAAAAAGGGAAAGAGAAAAACAAAAGCAGCACCATTCCAGAAAAGAACATGTATTACTGACTGCAAAGAGTTACAAGTGGGGAACTCAGCCCGCATTTATATTTCAGCAATAACATAAATAAATAAATCACAAAGAAGAAAGGCTCGGCGCGGGGGTTCAGCGAGGAGAGTCCTCGGGCGACGAGCTCTCCTAAAGAGGTTAATAGGACCCGTCACTAGCTTCGGTACCAGAAGGAATAGCTCTGGCACCACCTCGCTCGCCGAAATACCAGCGTCTTCGCTCGTGATAAGGCCGGCCCGCTGCATAGTTTGGAGCGTGAACTTTGCATCCTTGGTGGCATTCTTTTGCATCATCTCCTCCAGCTCGTACTCAGAATAGTGAGCGAGTTGGCAGCTGCTGCAGGAGGGCGGTGAAGGAGCTGCGGCTTCCTGTTCTCACATCCGCTCCCACAAAGCCTCGTTCTCCTTCTCAAGGTGGCGATTTGGAAACCAAGGCGCTTAGCTGTCGCTGCATCCTACGAGAAGAAATAAAAGAATCATAAGAAAAGTGGAAGCAATCTTAAGGTATCTCATGCAAGTTATGGGACTTACCCCCCCCCCCCCCAGGTATCCGGCGAGAACGACATCGGTTGCATCCGCCCGCTTCTTCTGGTGCTCCGCTTCCTCCTGAGCAAGATAGCGGGCCTCTTCCTTGTCATCGGAGAGCTTTTTGAGCGAGGTGGAGTTCCGATCCAACTACATGCACCGCCTGCCCACCATATTAGCCAACTCCAGGACACGGAGTTATGCCTATGCGCTCTCGTGCACGAGAACTCACGTGGCCTCCTCATCAAAAATCTCGGCATCCTCCCATGCATAGAGGCTGAAAGTGAAGGCATAAGCCTCCCCACTTATGGTTTCCTGCTCCAACCAGCTCGGCAGCAGGTTGGAGATAGTGGCTCGGTTCGCCTCCTTGTCCGACTAGAGGAGGGGCTCGCCGAGGTCATCCAGAGGTCACTTGTCGTAGCCAAAGTTACGGTGCCCTCTCAGCACTGGCTTAGCTGAAGGCACTTGTCCTCGTGACCTAGAGGTGTCAGCCGCCTCACCAGGAGGGCCTCTGATCGAAATGCTCGGGGTAGCGGGATCTTTAGTTTGTTGGCCCGTCGGAGTCTTTCCTTTCTCCCGTGTTATAAGAGGTACGCTGCCCGCGGTGTTCGTCTTTTTGGGCGACGGCGATGGCAGATGCTGTTCCTAGATGGCCCACTTCTGGGTAGCAAGGGCTGAGGCCTCGTGATGCGTGACAACCACCACCTTGGCATGGGCGAGTTTGCCGGAGGCGGCTCACGCACTCTCGTAAGGAGTGTGGAGGGGAATGTCTCACTCACCTGTGGAAAGAGGGTTAGGGCAAAAAAATAATGGGCTAAGTGAAAATGGTAAAGTGAGAGTAGTTTAACTCACCCATGAGAGACGGGGGTGAGTCTATCCACGTTCCTACGGCAGAACGCGACTTTAAAGTTCTTCCCTTGGAAGAACCCGCACAACTCGGATTCATGGCCTTTAAGGCTAAGGGGCGGTAGCTCGCCTCGTTGAGTTGTACTAGCAAGAAAGGAACGTTGCCGAAGTCGCCTTTGACGAAGATAAACTTCCTAAGCCAATTGAAAGGCTATGTTTTCAAGGTCAGCTAACACGTAGAGGGGGGTGAATAGGTTTTAGGTCTATTTTGAAATTATCTAGACCTATTCATGATTTTGTTGTGCTTAGGGATTAGTAGTTTAGCTTTCAAGAACATCAACTAGAAGACACAGTAATTTTGTAGTGGTTCCCCAGTTTATGGGTACGTCCACTGTCCCTCTCTGCATTTCTAACAGTGTGTTAGACAAGGCTCTTCCCCCAAAACTCGGCTCCTTTAGAGCTTACAACTTGATCCCACAGGACCACTCAGTCTCCTCCAAGACCTACTGCTCAGGAACAAGGCCCTACAACTCAGTGATTAAACAACCACCTACCTCAGGCTCAAAAGCCCTACAACTCAGGCTGAGAGGATAGCCCTACACTCAGATCAAAAATGGATCCTACTTTCAGCCTTTATAACATAGGCTTACAACTCATATTCTACTCTGAATCCTATACTCAGATCCAAGATTGGATCCTATAGAAATTAGAAATGGTGTTAATTAGTTAGGCACCGGAGGGTTTTCTCTGTGTCTCTCTTCCTGGGCTAAGCAGATTTCAGCCATGTCTTCTTCACAGTAACAAGTTGAAAAGATATCTTCAGAAGAATCGCGGCTTGTTGTGGAAGTAACTTACAGAAAACTCTGCCTCTTTTATTTTAGGAATCAATCCTGACCTTGCTGTCGCAGATGAAAATCACAGCAGCTGTCTCTTTTTGCTTTCAGGTTGATTGAACTGAACAAGACCTTCAGGCTCGGCAGCAATAGCGAGGAGGAAGATGATGTTCAGTCGCAATGCGAAATCAGAAAACCCTAATCGCTTCCTTTGACACAGTCAATCTTTCTCTTTTATTGATCGTCGATCAACGGTTCTAGGCGTTGTGGGCCCCGCCTTAATTGTAGATTTACCACCTTCCATTTACAGAATACAACAACAGCTGGCCGTCAGCGCCATTAAAGGCATACTGCATCTTTCCCACAACGAATTTGAAATGCGATGACTTTGTTGACTCATGCTGACGTCAGTCATCTATTGACTTTGCCAAAATCAAGAACCTTTAGTATAGGCGTTGAGTGAGTAAGCGACACTCAATGCCAAAACACTTAGATAGAATTTCTATCATTAGGCGTGAGTGAGCAACCATCACTCAACGCCAAAATACTTAGAAAAGTTTCTCTGCCATTAAACGTTGAGTGAGCAACCTTCAATCAACGCCAAAACACTTAGAAAAGTTTTTGTCTCTTGGCATTGAGTGATTGAACTTCACTCAATGCCATTCTGCTTAACTGAAGTTCAGTCACTTGGCGTTGAGTGAGTAGGCTACACTCAATGCCATAACACTGAGAATTGATTTTAGCCACTTGACGTTAAGTGAGTAAGCTTCACTCAATGCATTTGTACTTAGCCAAATTTC
The DNA here is from genome assembly GCA_039513925.1 of Platanthera zijinensis. Lineage (NCBI taxonomy): Eukaryota > Viridiplantae > Streptophyta > Magnoliopsida > Asparagales > Orchidaceae > Platanthera > Platanthera zijinensis. The sequence goes on along the minus strand of CM077085.1, from coordinate 177,493,140 downwards.
TGTGAAATCACAGTCTCTGACCGACTAAGATTCAGTCAATGCTTTTTATCACATGGCATTGCGTGAGTAAGCTTCACTCAACGCTTGTGGACTTCATGAAATATCAACACCGATTTTTTGTGGCGTTGACTATCTGAGTAATACTCAACGATTATGGAGCATGGCGTTGAGTGAGTAGACTTCACTCAACTCCTGTGGACTTAGCCACTTTCTTGTTGTTTCTTTTTTTTAGGCTTTGACTGTCTTAGCCTGTCTCATAGTTTTTTGTTATATGGCATTGAGTGAATAGACTTCACTCAATGTCTGTGCACTTAGCCACATTTTCAACTTGCTAATTGTTAGGCTGACTATACTTAACATTTTCACTTACCTGGCATTGAGTGAATAGAGTTCACTCAACGCCTATGGACTTGGTAGAATTTTCCTGTCCAGCTTTCTTTCTTAAGGTAGATGGCGTTGAGTGAGCTTGCTCCACTCAATTCCTGTGGGCTTAGAGTAATTTTTGCCTGACCACCAGCTTGCTTGGTGTCCACCTATCAAATTATTGTAATAGGGACTGACTTGCATGAATAAACTCAAACACACATCGAATACAACTAGTGTGTGTCATTGACTTGTTTGAGTTCTTACAAATCTGGGTCATTTGGATCAATGGACCCAACAATCTCCCCCTATTTGAAGAAGTCAAAACCCTTATTTAGATTGTTCACATTTCATAGTCAATGAAACACACAACATATGCAGTAATAAAATGTGCAATTATATTAGAACAAATCTAGGAAGGTTACCATATTTCCTATCTGTTTGGTGAGCATCACCTACTCCCCCTATTTTGCTACAATGTGTGTGATATCACTTGAATTCTACATGGGAGCATTTCTTTCTCCCCCTTAACTATTGTATTCCTTTCTCCCCCTAAACTTGATACCACTTGATAAACCTTTGATGCCACTGTTGATGATGTCATACTTGATCAATCTTTGAAGCCACTTGATATGCCACTTGATCAATTTCTTCTTTCTCTCCCCCTTTTTGACTTCTGAAGAATAGTCAGGGAAGAGCTGGCTTGTCTGATTGCAATTGATGCCCTTGAAGCAGCTACTAGCTACCTCTTTATATAAGGCTGGTTCTGCTCCTGTAACTGCTTGACTTCCTCTCCCTCAATAGGAGCCACTTTTGCCATATTTACTGATGGACACTTTGGTCTTCTTACCACTTAAGGTCTTCATCTCCTGCAAGAAAAATACATCCTGCACCAAAAATAAAAACTATAGGGAGTAACTCAAGCTAAACTTGATTCAACATACCCAACTCAAACTTGAAGGTGTTGAACTTTGCTTCATCTAGTGGCTTAGTAAAGATGTCAGCCACTTTCATGTCTGTGGGGACAAACTCGAGACTAATATCTTCCTTTTCCACATTCTCCCTAATAAAATGATATCTAATTTCTTTGTTCTTAGTCCTGCTGTGTGATACAGGAATCATAGTAATAGAAATAAAACTAGTAGAATCTTCATCTTCAATGAACACACTACAAGAGTTGCTTTGCAGCAAGCTCGTCTCATCAAATACAACATATATAGATTCTTCAACCATCAGGGTTTTCTTATTAAATACCCTATATGCCTTACTATGGATACTATATCCTACGAAAATACCTTCAAAACTTTTTTCACTAAATTTAGTAGAACGATACTTACCTTGTAAAGAACGAAGCATTTACAACCAAAGATTCTAAAATATGAGACAGTTGGCTTTCTGCCCTTTAGAAGTTAATAAGGCGTCTTATTGTGGTTCTTGTTTATGAGTGCTCGATTTTGCATGTGGCCTGCAATATTAACAGCTTCAGCCCAGAAGTACTACAAAAGTGAGGCATCACTCAACATAGTCCTACAGGCCTCTATGAGCGTTCTATTCCTTCTCTCAGCTACTCAATTTTGTTGCAGAGTACGGGGAGAGGAAAACTCATGAAAGATACCTAGGCTTTCACAAAATTCTATCTTGGCCCCAGACTTGAATTCAGTTCCATTTTCACTTCTGATTTTGACTACGGAACAGTTGTATTCATTCTGGATCTGCCTAACAAAATTTTTAAAGACATCAAAGGTATCTGACTTGTGTTTAATAAAGAACACCCATGCAAAGCATGAGTAATCATCGACAATAACCAACATATAATCCTTACCTCCTAAACTTCTAACTTGCAGTGGACCGAACAAGTCAATATGAAGTAGGTGTAAACACCTATTAGAGTCTTTGCCTATGATGCTTTTAAAAGTAGCCCATGTTTGCTTGCCTTTCACACATGCATGACAAGGTCTATCCTTAGTGCACTTAACATTCGGGGCATCACGTACTAAATTCAGAGAAAATAATTTATTAATAGTTTTAAAATTAATATGCGATAATCTCTTGTGTTATTGGTCACCAAGAGACGCACTATCTTTTGCCAAAAGACACACTGGTGTAGAAGAGTCTATGCAAATAAAATTTAAACAAAATATATTCCAACTACGAGTGCCTGATAAAATTGTTTCAAAATTGTCAACAGACTTTATCAAACACTTATCGGCAAGAAATTCAACTATGTATCCTTTATCGCATAGTTGACTTATGCTTATGAGATTGTGTTCTAATCCTTCAACATAAGCCACATCCGAAAATGATACACTACCATTAGTAATCATACCATAGCCTTTCATAATTCCTCGGTCAGAACCTCCAAAGATGACCTTTGGTTCGTTCACGACTGGTGAGTAATTCTGAAGAAGGATTATAGTCCCAGTCATATACCGAGAGCATCCGTTGTCCGAATACCAAATGGGATTTCTAGTGGCCTTTGGACATACCTGCAATCACAAGTCAGTTTGCCTTAGGAACCCAAACTTGCTTGGGTCCTTGGTCTCTAGTTAGCTTGCTTCCTCTACATGTATTAACATTGTGAGCGGTCTTTCTTACATGGTTAATCTGAGGGGTAATATAATTTCTGGGATGAAACCAGCAATCGATGGCAAAGTGACCAACTCTGTCATAGCACCAACAGTCAAACCTGTTGTATCTTTTCTAACTCCCTCCTGCTTGAATTTTGAGGAGTCTGGTCTAGCAAGGGCAGCATTCTTAGAGGTAGAAGCTTCATGGTGAAGACAATCACATGGCTTCTTCTCTTTCATAGGCTTTTCAACAATAGGCTTTACTTTTTGAGCCTTCTTGATGTTATGACCATGATCAAAAGGGCCATAGCTCTGAAGAGTGATCTCTTCATAAGGTGCCTTAATGACACTTTCACCAAAGTTTCGAGGGAGAGTCCATCCTTGGTACCTCGACTTGGGCTCTACATAAGTAGGCCTAGTGAAGTGATCGTAGGAGGAGTCAAGATCAAACTTACTAGTAGGAAAAACAACCTTCTTAAATGTAGTCTGATCTTGTGGAGCTTTCCCCTTTGCCTTGGCCGCATTATTATTTCGCTGAGCCTTATTTCTCCTAGAGGATTTACTAGGAGCCTCAACATGGCCTAAGCCAGCACCCTTAGTCTGAGCAGAGAACTCAGCAATAAGAGGAAGAACTATCTTGGGATTATAGAAACCTTCAACAAGTTTCTTTTCGGCTTCAAGTTGCTCTTCCAATCCCTTGAAGATTTCTTCTTTCAGATCGAGGTGCTTGAGAGCCTTATTGTAATCATCAACTACAGTATCTAAGTCTTCTCTGAGTGAGTCCATCTTAACGACTTCCTCTCTCAAAGAGCTCTCTATGGCCTTTAGAGACTTAATCTCTTTATCCTGAGTTTTTATAACCTTTCGACATTTGTCATAGGCCTTTATAAACTCCTTATACTGGGTCATGAGTTCAGACTCATCATCAGAAGAGCCGTCCTCATGATCATGATCAGAGACATCAGATTTAGAGAGGGGTGTATGAGATTTTGAAAGGAGAAGTTAGATCTGACTTACTCTAGGGGGGGTTGAATAAAGTATTTAAAAATTCTTGGCATTTTTTAGATTTATATATCAGAGTGAAAATAAGTGATATCAAATATAATAATAGAAGGAAAAATAAGCTAAGCTATTCTAACTATCACAGCCACAGCAAGAACAAAAACAGAAAATGAGCAACCAGACAACACAAAAAGATTTTATAGTGGTTCCCCTATACTTGGGTACATCCACTATTCTACCACCCTGGTAGGAATCCACTAGTAAGTTTTGATCAGGTGACTGCCACCACAATATCTATTTACAGGGAGATATTGCAACCCTTTAGGCTTTTGATCAGGTGCCCAAAAACTAAACCAAGTCTTTTGATTAGGAGAATTGACAACCAAAAGCTAACTTTTGAAGGGAGTTAAAACCCTTTTACAAGAGATGAGAGGAGGTGATGGTGTCTTCTCTTTCTCTAATCAACAGAGAAGACTAGTGGATCTTTTATATTGACAAAGCTCCCCCTGAGATGTTGATGATTCAGGAAGAATGGAGCTTTGCTTCAGGGTGTAGGTCTTCAGCCTTGTCTTAAATCAGTCCTGGAACTTTTTTGACTGAATAGATCTTTGTTGTCCTGAATGTTCCTGGAAGTGAAGCTTGAAGAAGACTATTTATTGTGATGATTGTTCTTCTTCTGACCTCAGACTTGACAAGGTGAAACATAGAGAATTTTCTGTACTGTGAGAGAGAGAGTTTTGAAAGATTAGCCTATCTCAGTGCTGTATATTTTTTTTGTAAGTTATGGTGGTTCCTTCTGTGTATTGTCTAAAAGAGAAAAATCTCTTTTTATATTCTCAGACAATAATTTCTCCTTTAAAATTTGAATTACTGCCTTAATTGATGGCTGATCTGGAGAATACAAATGGCTGGAATATATCATAAATGAGTTTCCCCAACTGTCCCTTAATAAAATAAGCATGTAAATATCCTGATGAATATCATAATTAATGTTGCCAATAATGGCTATATTCAGAGGAATATAAGCATTAATGACTCAGGAATTATACTGTTATTAATATAGAAATAAAAGAACAGAAGGAAGAAAACTTCTCATTCTGGAATTGGATAGATATCGTCGATCACTAAACAGAATTCATCGACCTGAGATTCAAGATCGTTGACCTAAGAATTCCAGTTCGTCGACCTGAGCTCTGCGAACTGCGTACTGAGAATGGCTTGCCAAAAATGCACTCTGAGTTCGTCGAGCTGAGAACCTATTTGAAGAAAACTGATCGTCTGCCTGAGCTCGAATATCGTCGAGCTCAGTTCAGAGAAATAAATCTGAGTTTATCAATCTGAGATCGACGATCGTCGAGCTGAGTTCAAAGGACTTCGAACTGATCAAACTGTTCTCTGAAAACTTCTAAGTCTGAGTCTTCTGAGGTCCTCTACTGGCTGGTCCAAGAAGGTTGAACTTAATGACTTAGCCTACACTCTAGGACTACTAGACTTTATTCTGGCTATACAAAAGGTGGGTCAGACTCAGCCTAAATTAGTGAACCTAGCCCAAATCCAACTAGGGATCCAACAATCTCCCCCTATTTGGGTGAGGTCACTAAATATAATGCATAAGAAAAGAAAATACAAACATACAACATGAAAGAAAATATCTGATAGAAAGAAAACCAATTCAGCAGATAAAAGGAATATCCACAGAGAATAAAAATAGTTTTAGAGCATATCTGGAGGAGGATAAGAAGAAGATTTAGTGAACACTATTGTTCTGAGAGGATCTTCTACTTCTTGTTTAGACATCTTCAGGTCTTAAGCTCCCAGAAGAGTTATAGTAGAAGCTCTGGGCACAACAGCTTATTGGTGAACCTTCATATAAGCATTTGGATCAAATAATTTTTTGTCTACCTCAAACTTTTCAAGCTCTTTCTATCTGAAAGAAGACATAGTTGTAAATTATGATGGATCAGCTCATTCTGTCTTTGCCATTTTTATCTGAGATAAGTCTATCAGTTCATGGAATCTAGCCATCCTGAAATTTGGATCAAGCACTGGTTCATATCTCGGATCAACTAAAACATCCTGAGCAGTCCTTTGAGGCTTTCTGAAAAAACAGACTGTTGCTAATAATTTATTGAAGGATAAATCTTACAGATTTTTCTGCATAATAGTAATTTGGTGGTCTGCATTCACTGTATTTTCCAACATGAATGGAAGATTGTCTTTTAGCTGGTCTGGAAGATTGTCTTGAGTAAGAAGGAGCTGGTTTAGAATATTGTCTTGAATACTTATAATTAGTTGGCTTGGGAGGTTTAGAAGCACTGGAGATAGACCTTGCAAGATTGCCTGAAGCTCCTGCAGCAGGAGGAGGAGGAGGAAGTGGATCTTTCCTGAATTTCTTCACTGGAGAAGATCCAGACCTCTACTTCTTCTTCTTCTGTACTTTAGCCTGGTTCCTAGACAGTCTCATCCAATGAGGAGTTGTTATAGTAAGAGGAATGTTGTGCAAAATATAATATAGAACATCATTATCTGGATTGAGCTTAGGAACAGCCTTTCCTGGAGCTTTCCTCTTCTTTGATTTGGATCTATTGGAAGTATCAGAATCATCTTTTGAATCCTCATCATCATCAGATAATCTATGAGGATTATCATATAAATCATCTATTTCTTCTAATGTTTGCTTTGAAATCTATTTATCTGCTTGAGGAGGAGCTGGAGGTAGAACAACTGCAGGAGGAACAATAATCTCGATAATCAACTGGGAATATTCTAAGTCTTTATTAGTCAGAAGAAAATCATTCAGCTCAGGATCATTTTGCATCTGTGCAATCTCTTGTGTAACATCTTGTGCAATCAGATCATCTAAACGGGGGATAGGGCTATTATCCATTACATAGGTTGGTCCTACAGATTCCATATTCATGTTAGTAGCAAAACTTGCCTGAATGGCCTGAAGAGTTTTTGTACTAACTAGAGCTGTATAGCAAATAATATCTGTGCAATACTTAGGAGAAACAAATAAAAGAATTTTTCTATATAGGAGGTCAAAGGAATTTAGAACTGAATTCAGTTCAACTACTGGAGAAATGGAACAGTCTTCTAAAAGAATAACCAAGGATTCAACTACATCTGCATATGGTATATCAGTATCAACAATCTCTACTGCTACTATTATTGTTGCTGTTGTTGCTATTTCTATTGATACTGGATCTACTTCTTCATTGAGCATCTCCCCCTACCTGGTTTTAGTAAGTACTGGAACCAGGCCCCTAACTGAAGAAGGAGGGACAAAGGAGGCAGAAAGTTGGGCAGCTAGAGAGGAAATGGAAGCAGCAAGAGGTGAAATAGCCTCTGTTATGAGTTTTTTTAGAAGAGGTGTGATGGATTGCAGAATAGATGAAATGGAGGGTGGATCTATGTTTATCAATTCAGGAGGGGTTTGAGTGGATACAGATGGATTGAGGGAGGATGATGATGGATGTGAGAGTGAAGTGTTTAGCATTGGTTCCTCTGTTGATGAAGGGGAATGAATGGGTGATGATAGCAGATTGAATGTTAGTATAGATGATAGGTTGTGAAGGGGGATGTCAGTAAGTTGTGAAGGAGGAGGAGACAGAGGAGGAGAAACATGCTCTGGTGTATTAGCATGTACTGGAGATTGAATAGGTGAATGTTGATGTTGAGGGGATTGATGTGGTGAAGGTTGATGTACTGTAGAATGAATAGGTGAATGAACTGGTGAGTGAACTGGTGAGTGAACTGGTGAATGAATATGGATTGGGGAAGCAGGAGGTGTTGGTTGATGTTCTTGAGATGTATAAGGAAGCTAGAGGGTTGTTGAGGGTGTTTGAATAAGAGGAGGTGGAGGGGGAATGGAAACATCCTCAGTAGGGTGGGGAGTGGTTGGTGCAACCCTTGTACCCTCAGAAGGTATGGAAGAGGAAGCCTTGGATGGCTTAGGGATATTCCTCTCCCACTTGATAAATAAGGCGCAGGTAAGCCTCTTGGAGGCATTAATGAATATGGTCAGGGAGACCGGTGATTCAGCAGCCTTGGCCTGAAGGAAGATTCCCAGAATTCTTCCAAAAGACACCTCTTTCTAGGTGTTTTTCTTCTTAATCAACTCAAATATGATCTTGGCCCAGTTAACGGCCTTCGTTTTCACCACTGCGCACATCACTAGAAACTGTTGTCTAGTAATGTGATAATGAGCAGTGTGCTTTCCCAGTAGTACTTTTCCTACAACATCTGCTAGAACTTATAGTCTGCAGATAGATGTTTCTTAAGCAGTTTGTTAGGGTTGTCTCCAAAATAACCCATTCGAATCAACATCTCATCAAATTCAGCAGTGTTGATTTCTAATTCCTCTTCTCCATTCATTAAACCAAAAAATTCAGTTAGAACATCAGGGGTAAGTGAAACAACATTACCCGATATTGTTCCGATCAACGTATCAGCATCTGGAGTCGATAGAGTGAAGACCCATTCTCTGATTTCTATCGCCGCAATCTTCATCTTGGTAGTCATCAGATTCTTCAACTGTAAATCTTTTAACAATTTTAGGATGTCAAGGAAGATCTGGTCCGAGTGTTGGAATGACTCGAAACCCATGTCTAATTTCATAGCAGCAAGATCGCTTGCTGGAATCGCCATGATCACCTGCAATAAAGAAACAAAGAGATCAAGTGCAAGGGAACTGAAAGCGTGGGAAAGAGCTCAAATAAAACCTAGATATAAGGTTTTTTGGAATATGAACCGACAAACTCCGTCCTGCGAAAAAGAAAAATTCTTCGATCTGAGGTTGACAAATATTTTATTGACAAAAGAGTTCGTCGATCTCAGTCTGAAGAAGGGAAAACTTTTCGTCGTTCTCAGGTCGACAAAAATTTTCTGAAGTCAGATCGTCGATCTCCGGTCGATGAAAATAGCTTACACAGAGAGTTAGTCGATCTTAGGTTGACGAATTATCTCAAGAACATTTCTCAGTTCGTCGATCTCAGGTCGACGAACTGTGGCAAATTCTTCGACCACAGACAAAAAGTTAAATTAAAGCTTCTCCATTGATCATACCAAGATGATTTAGGAAGAACAGATGGTTTCTTTCATCCAAGGTTTTGGTGAAGATGTCTGCTCTTTGCAAATCAGTGTAGATATAGATAAGATAAATTTTCTTTTTGTCCACACACTCTCTAATTAAATGATGTCTTGTCTCTATATACTTAGTTTACTATGATGAACTGGATTCTGAGCAATAAAAATTGCACTAGTATTATCACAGAGTAAGGTTGAATTATTTAAGTTGTATCAATAATCTAGGAGTTGGTTTTTAATCCACAACATCTATGAACAGAAACTTCCAGCTGCTATGTACTCAACTTCTACTATTGATGTAGACACAGATGTTTGTTTTTTGCAAAACCAGGAGATAAGTCTAGCACTAAGGAACTGGCATGTTCCTGATGTGCTCTTCCTATCCACTCTACATCCAGCAAAGTCAGCATCTGAGTATCCAGTCCACTCAAATTCTGACTCAGTTGGATACCAGAGTCCTAGATTTCGGCAACCCTTTATATATCTTAAAATTCTTTTTAAGGAAAATAAGATGAGATTCTTTAGGGTTCACTTGGAACCTAGCACAAAGTCATGTAACAAACATTATGTCTGGCCTACTTGCTGTGAGATACAATAGGGACCCAACAAGGCCCTTATATAATTTCTGATCAACAGGCTTTCCATGTTCATCAGAGTCAACCACGACATTGGTAGCCATGGGTGTTTTCTTTGTTGAGGCATCTGACATCCCAAACCTTTTGATTAGCTCTTAAGCATACTTGGATTGGGATATGAAGATGCCATCAGGCAATTGCTTCACATGGAGGCCAAGGAAGTATGAAAGTTCACCCATACTACTCATCTCAAACATTGAATGCATAAGGTCAGAAAACCTTTTGCATAGTTTGGAATTAGTTGAGCCAAATATAATATCATATACATAAATTTGTACTAACAAGATTTTATCTTTATGATGCTTAATAAAAAGAGTCCTATCTACAATGCCTCTAGAAAGTTTATGCTCTAACAAGAAGCTAGCTAAGGTCTCATACCAAGCTCTTGGAGCTTGCTTTAAACCATAAAGAGCTTTATGCAACCTAAAAACATAAGAGAGATTATTTGGAGAGATAAAACCTGGTTGTTGCTTCACATATACTTCCTCTTTGAGTTCTCCATTCAGAAATGCACTTTTGACATCCATTTGATAGACTTTGAACTTTTTGAATGTAGCATATGCAAGGAAGATTCTTATAGCCTCAAGCCTTGCAATAGGGGAAAATGGCTGATCATAGTCAATGCCTTCGTCTTTCCTATAGCCTTGAGCTACTAGCCTTACCTTGTTCCTTATGATAATGCCCTGGGCATCAAGTTTATTTCTGAATACCCACTTAGTTCCAATGGTTGGGTAGTCTTTGGGTCTTGGAGCTAAGTCCCAAACTCTACATCTTTCAAATTGGTTGAGATCCTCTTGCATTTCCATAATCCAGAGTTGATCTTGATCTGCATCTTTTATAAATTGGGGCTCAATTTGAGATATGAAACAGGCCTGCATCAATTCTTGGTTGAGTTGATGTCTTGTTTGCACACCTACTGATATGTCTCTTATTACTTGAGATACAGGATGATCTCTGTTGGAACCCTTATTTGGATTTGTGCTAGGTTCACTCTTAGGATGTATTGACCCACATGTATAGCATGGGTCTTGGTCTAGTCTAAGTTAGGTCCTTTTAGGTTAGGTTTGTGCAGACCAGCATTGCAGTGGACTCAGACTTAGACTCAGAAAGTTTATGTGGATTTTCTATATCAGTTCGACTATAGTCGAACTCAGCTCGACGATCATCGATCTCCCATCGACAATCTCAGAGTCTTGTACTCTGAACTAAGCTCGACGATCTATAAGCTCAGGTCGACGATTTGGTTTTCTCTGCAGTAATCTCCGTTCTACGATAGCTATTCTCAGCTCAACGATCTCTGAACTTGGCTCTACGATTTTATGCTGCTTTCAGTTATGAGTTTTTCAGATAGGTCAGAAGTATTCATTTTTTGTTAATGATCAATTTTTTAAAGGCAAAAAATATTCTGATAATTAATGATGTTATTCCCAAGGCTGATAGCCGTATTTCTTGAAGCATTAATTATGGTATTCACGGAATATTTCTTTAGTATATTTTATGAAGGCAGATACAGAAGTGCATTTATATTGCCTGCGTTTCTAGCCGTTTGGGCTCCTAAAGTATTGCAGAATATTATGTACTCTCCAGGGAATTCAAATTCTTGCCATTTTTTATTCTGACTGAATTTATAATTCAGAATATAATAAGGATATACAAGAGAACAATCAGACAGACAGTCAAAGGATATATATATACAGAAACTTTTCTTCAGCAAGACTGATCATTATTATTACTCTTACTCTGAAGGATTGTTGTTCTGCTGTAATAAGGAATAAGGGGAACCTTTTCAAAAATCACTGAGTCTTCTTCATTCCTCAAGCTTCAAGGATTTAAAAAGAGCTCAAATCTTTTTCAGTCTTCAGATCTAAGAAAGCTCTACTAAAATTTTTGAAGACCTACACCCAAGGCCAAGTTTCCTCTTCCTGAATCAATTCTATATCTCAAGGGGAGCTTGGACATTCTCTTCAATCCACATAGTCTTCTCACTTGATTGTGAAAGAGAAGATTTCTTTGATTTTTTCCTTTTACCTCCATCTGTACAGGTTATCTCTCCCTTCAATAGTGAACTCTTGGTGATAGGGCACCTGAACAAAACCTATTAGATTTTTGGCTCCTGATCAAAAGCTCAAAGGGTCTCTAGATCTACCTGAAAGAGATCTTGTGGTGGCAGGGCACCTGAACAAAAACCTGTAGTTGATTCCTACCTGGGTGGTAGAAGAGTGGATGTATCCAGATTTGGGGAACCACTATAAAATTTCTTGTGTTTTCTGGATGCTTTGTGTTTTATTTTTGTGCTGAGCTGTTCTGTGATAGTTTATCTGTCTTTCCCTCTATTATATAAGTATCATTAATTTAATTCTGTAATAAAACTAAACAAATTTTTTATACTCTATTCACCCCCCCTCTAGAGTAAAGTCTATCTATCCCTCACTTTCAATTGGTATCAGAGGGAGGTTTTTAAGATTGTACAGGCTTACACCTGAACCTAAGATCTCTGATAGATATTCTTTTTTACTCTACTATTTTTCTATTATACCATGGCACCGTACAAGGATTTTGCAAGCACCAGACCTCCAGTTTGCAACTTGCAAAAGTTTGGAATCTAGAAGGCAAGAATCAGACTCTATATGAATTCTATTGATGAATATATTTATGCATCTATCTTAATAGGAGTACCTCCACCAGCTGCCCCACCAAGTACTTACATAGACATGACTGCAGTACCTCCTCCAGACTATAATGATGCATACAAGAAAGCAAAGATTACTGATGCAAAAGCCATGAACATACTGGCACAAACATTGTCTGATGACATATTTCAGAAGGAAGCTGAATGTGAATCAGCTAAGGCTATCTCGGATTCTTTAAACCAGATGGTTGTAGGATCAGCAGATGAAAGGAAGGACAAGAGAGCTCATCTCATCTCCCAGTATAAGAATTTTAAAAAGGAAGAAACTGAACAAGTTTCTGAGATGTACAATAGACTCAACATCATTGTTAATGAGCTGAAAATGCTTGACAAAGACATCTCAGTCACAAAATTAAATGACAAGATTCTCATGTGCTTTCCCATCTCATGGGACTCAAGAATCTGGCCTATCAGTGAGACCAAAAGCACTCATGAAATGACTACAGAATCAGTTCTATGAAAGCTGAAATCCTATGAACAGCTACTAAAGACAAGAGAAGCTGAATAGCAAAAGACTGCTACACAAACTAGGAAGGAGCAAAATATTGCTTTCAAAGCTTCAGAAGAATCAGAAACTTCTCCATCAAATGAAGAGTTGATGAGTCTCTTTGCAAAGAGATTCTTCAAGATGGGGAGAAAAGAATTCAGAAGGAAATCATCAAGAAGTGATGATAAACCAAGGTATGACAAGACACCTTATAAAGAGGTTATCTGTTTTGATTACAGGAAACCTGGACATATTCTTCCAGAGTGTCCAAAAAACAAGCATAAAGATAGGAGAAAGGAGAAAGACTCCAAGAAACACTCCAGCAAACCATCCTCTTACAAGCACAAGAAGAAGGAGAGAGGGTTTGTTGCAGAAACATGGAGTGACACTGAAGAATCATCTTCCTCCAGTTCTAGTGAAGATGAAGAAGAAGAAGCAAATGCCAAAGAAATTTGCTCTATGGCCATCAATGCTTCAGGACATGTTTCAGAAGAAGGAGAATCTGAAGAATGTTCAGATTATGATCAGGTATTGGAAGACTTTGATTTTACTTTTGAAGAATTTAAACATGATTTTAAATTTATGTGTAGTGATCTAATTAGATCTGAGAAGGAAATCAAACTTCTCTGAGATAAACAACTCAACTATGATAGCTTAGTATCAGAAAATCTCAAATTGAAAAATTAAATAGATATGTGTAATGAACAAATCAATTTTCAGAAAATTGAATTGAGTAAAGCAAAACACCTAGAGGAATCACTGAATGGTAGAAGTAAACAACTAGTAGAAATTACCAGTACACTTAATGCTAGACTTAATGGAAGTAAGTTAGGATTAGGTGCATCATCCAGTGAACCACCTATTATTCAGAAAACCATCTTTCACAACCTATAAAATTTATTTCAGATAAAGGAAAGAAAAATACAGAACAAATTAAAACAGTAAACAAAATGTTCAAACAAGTTGAGATAAATAAAGAAAAACAAAAAGCTAAGTCAGAACAAAAATCGTCGAACCAAGATCGACAATCTCAGCATTATTTGTCGAACGACAATCGACGATCTCAGAACCCAAAGATTGAGTTTAAACACTACAAATGGGGATCGACGATATCATTATGTATCGTTGAACAGAGATCGACGATCGTGGAACCAATATAATAGCCACTATTATTCTGAAAACCAAGATCGACGATATCAATGCTGGTCGTCGAACGCATATCGACGATCTCAACATAAATCGTCGAATCTAGAGTAATTTTATCAAAATTATAATTTCAACAGAAATTTCTATAAGAACTCTAACTCCAAACCTTTACATCCCTTAACTAACTGGATAATCCCACCTAGGAGATTTCATCCCTTAGGCTATAAAAGTCAACCTGAATACTCTTATATTTCAAGCTTTAAGTATGAAAAGAAGCCAGGACCCAAGGTTACTTAGGTCCAAAATATATGAGTTATTATTTTGCAGGTGAAGACATATCCTACCATACAAGATAAGTGGTATCTGGATAGTGGGTTCTCCAAGCACATGAAAGAAAATAAGGCAAATCTGAGTAACTTCAAGGTAAAGCTAGATCCAAAAGTTATATTTGGAGACACAAGCTTTGGTCAGACAGAAGGATATAGAGAATTTACACTTGGAGTTGTCATATTCAGGAAAGTGGAATATGTAAGTTGCTTGAAACATAACTTGATATCCATAGGTCAGCTATGTGATGCAGGTTATGAGGTATGTTTCACTGAATCAAAATGTAATATTTCTTTAAATAGCAATATTATGTTATCAGGTATTAGGTTAGGCAATATTTACTTAGTTGATTTTAATTCTGCCTGTTCAGAAATTTGCTTGTTCAACCAGGTTAACAATAATAATACCTTGTGGCATAATAGGCTAGGACATGTAAATCTTAGAAACATTGCTAGGTTATCTAGGGACAACCTTATTAGAGGATTTCCCTCTTGCCCCTACAAGAAGGAAAGCCTTTGTAAGGCTTGTCAAGAAGGCAAACAAACTAAAAATAGTTTTAAATCAGTTAATAAGAGTGATTCACCTAGGATTTTGTATCTGCTTCATTTGGACCTTTCGACCAATTGTTGTACAAAGCCTGGGAGGGAAGTTCTATACTTTAGTTGTTGTAGATGACTACTCTAGGTTCTCTTGGGTTTTCTTCTTGAGAAATAAGTCTGATAACTTCAAAGTTCTTACAGATTTTCTAAAATGCATAAAGATTGAGTAGTCTACTCCAGTTGCATTGATCAGAAGTGATCATGACACTGAGTTTGAATCTCTTCCTGTGCAAGAATTTTGTGAGAAGGAAGGTATCAGGCACTGATTCTCTGCTCCCAGAACTCCTCAACAAAATAGGGTAGTTGAAAGTAAAAAATAGAACATTCATTGAAACTGCAGGCACATTGTTTGTTGATGCTCACATGCCTCTATCCTATTGGGAAGAAGCTGTAAGCACAGCAAATTATGTCTTAAATAGAAGTTTTATACACAAACTTAAGGGCAAGACTCCCTATGAATTACTCAAAAGGAAGAAACCTAAAATGGATTACTTTAGAATTTTTTATTGTATCTGTTACATACATAATAATAACAAAAATTATCTTAGAAAGTTTGAAGCCAAAGCTACAATGGGGATCTTTCTAGGATATTCCCAAGTTAGCAAGGCATATAGGGTTTTCAATAAATCATCTCTGAAAATTGAAGAATCAATACATATTACATTTGATGAAGCTAATATGTTTTACAAGGAGAAGGAAGCTTCTACCAGTAATTATTTGCAGGTACCAAATCTATGTAAAAGTTGGATGATCTAAATCTCACTCAGAAGGTGATATCTCATCCATCTCCACAAATAGATTAAGACAGTGAAGAAGAATCTCTGGAAATTATTGAAGCTCCTCCAACAGCAAACTTAATTCCATAAGAGGAATTGGTTCATAATGCTGATGGCGTTGAACAAACTCCACCTCCTTACTATATTACACTTAGAGATCATCCCATATCTCAAGTGATAGGAGACATGTCAGTGGGTGTGCAGATAAGGAATCAACTTAACCAAGATGTGATGCATGCATGCTCCCTATCTCAAATAGAGCCCTCATCCATTAAAGATGTTGAGCAAGATCCTCACTGGATTATTGCAATGCAAGAGGAGCTCAATCAGTTTGAGAGATGCAAAGTTTGGAACTTGGTTCCTAGACCTAAAGGACATTTAGTTATTGGAACTAAATGGGTCTTCAGGAATAAATTGGATACTCAAGGAATAGTTATCAGGAACAAGCAAGACTAGCGGTACAAGGGTATGGGCAAGAAGAAGGTATTGATTATGATCAGACCTTTGCACCTGTTGTAAGGCTTGAAGCTATCAGAATTTTATTGGCTTATGTTGTTCATAAGAAATTTAAGGTATATCAAATGGATGTCAAAAGGGCTTTTCTCAATGGGGAACTCAAGGAAGAAGTATATGTGGAACAACCACCAGGTTTTATCTCTCAACCCATCCCTCTTATGTTTTCAAACTGCATAAGGCTCTCTATGGTCTAAAGCAAGCTCCAAGAGATTGGTATGAAACCCTAGCTAGCTTTCTTTTAGAACATAAATTTTATAGAGGCATTGTAGATAGGACTTTATTTATAAGACATCATCATGATAAGATTCTATTAGTTCAAGTATATGTTGATGATATTATATTTGGATCTACTGATTCTAAACTTTGCAAAAGGTTTTCTGACCTGATGCACTCCAAGTTTGAAATGAGTAGCATGTGTGAACTTTCTTACTTCCTTGGTCTTCAAGTGAAGCAAGCTCCTGATGGCATCTTCATATCTCAGTCCAAGTATGCCAAGGAATTAGTAAAAAAAGGTTTGGGATTGCTGATGCCTCAGCTATGAAGACACACATGGCTTCCAATGTAGTAATTGATTCTGATGAAAAGGGTAAACCTGTTCATCAGAAAAATTATATGGCCATTGTTGGGTCCCTATTATATCTTACTACAAGTAGACCTGATTTAATGTTTGCAACATGTCTTTGTTATGGATTTCAAGTCAACCCTAAAGAATCTTATTTAATTCTCCTCAAGTGAATTTTAAGATATTTAAAGGGTTGTCCTAATCTAGGACTTTGGTATCCTAGAGTCAGAATTTGAATTATCTGGATATTCTAATGCTGACTATGTTGGATGCAGAGTTGACAGAAAAAGCACTTCAGGAACTTGTCAGTTCGTGGGTGATAGGTTAGTATCCTAGTTTTGCAAGAAACAATCTTCTATGTCTACATCAACTGCAGAAGCTGAATATATAGCAGCTGGTAGTTGCTACTCACAGATCTTCTGGATTCAAAATCAGCTACTGGATTATGGTAACTCTCTCAAAAATACCACCATATTTTGTGACAGTACCAGGGCCATATCAATTGCACAAAATCCAGTCCTACATTCTAGGACCAAGCATATAGAAATAAGGCATCATTTTCTTAGAGATTGTGTAGACAAAAACAAGATTAATCTCAAGTTTATCCCAACTAATTTTCAAAGAGGAGATATTTTTACCAAGTCTTTTGATGAGCAAAAACATCTATTCCTTTTGAATCAGCTTGGAATGATAAATGGAATGGATTAAAATTGAATTTTGTCTTTGTAAAGATTTGATCAACGATCGTCGAATAGAGATCGATGATCTTCAAACTCATCTTGAGCTCAATCGTCGACCTGAGCTTGACGACAGCTCTGTGTGAAGACAAAAATCGTCAACCGGAGTTCGACGACTTTGCTTCAGTAAATTTATCGTCAACCTAAGCTCGACTATCAATTTACGCTACTGAAATTTGAGACCAATGATACTATTTATTTCCAAATTAATCATTGACCTAAGATCGACGTTTTTGATTTTGTCGTCGGACAGAGATCGTATTTTCATATTCCAAAAACCTATATGTAGGTTTCTCTTTGATCTCTATCTCGCGCTTTCATAATTTCCCTTTGCTCGTGATCTCTTCTCTCTTCAGTCCACAGGTTTTCCATGGAGATTTCTCCATCAGTTCTTTCAAAGATGAAGTTCGACACTGGCTTCGATGTCGACTTTGAATCATTCAGTCACTGTGATCCTATTTTTCAAGAAATGATACAATTATGTGATGATCAGGGCTTGAAGAAGTTTATGACTACAAGGATAAATTTATCTGTCATAGAAATCAAAGAATGGGTTTTCTCTTCTTCAACTAATGACAGTTCAATGATCGGATCCATCTCAGGACAGCAGGTGACTCTAAACCCTGCGATTCTTACTGAAATTTTTGAATTGAAAAATGGAACAGATGAGTTGGAACATGATAGCTCTGAGTATAACAGGATGTTATTAGAGATGGGTCATGCTAAGGGCATCCCATCTAAGCTTTTAAAGAAAAATTTATCTGTTGCTTTTAAGTTTCTTGCTGATTTAGTTGGCAAGGTGCTGCTGGGTAAGCATTCAGTGCATGACAATATAAACATGCAACAGTTTGCCATTATGTCTGCCTTAGTTAATAAAAAGTCCATAGACTGGGCTGGGTCATTCTTTGATTTAATTAAGAGAAAGAACAGTAAGAAGGAAGTCTGTCTAGGAAGGATTCTGGGAATCTTCCTTCAGAAGAAAGCTCCATAGCTGTTGGTTTCTTAAGCCATAGCCATCAATGCCAGTAAGAGGTTGGACTCCTCCTTGTTTGGGAAGTGGGAGAGGACAATTTGAAATCCTTCCAAGGTCGGAACTTCCTCAAACTTATCTGAGGACACAAGGGCAGTAATAGCCACTCCTCACCCTAATGAAGAAGTTCCTACTCCTCCTCCTCCTCCTCCAGCTTCCCCAGTCATCCCCAGAGTCTCTTCTATCCCTACTACTGTGATTCAAATCTCTACTTCATCCTCAGCTATCATCTCTTCTCCTACTCAGTCACCACTTCCCCTCCATCCTATTAAATCTCAAAACCTCCATACCATATCTTTTCTAAATTTTGACCTACTCTCACCACACTCATCCCCTTCCCATCAAAATGATTCACCCATCAACATTGAAGCCACTACACCAAATTCTCCACACAATTCCCCTCTAAATTCTCCCAGAAACTCACCTATTCAGGATGAAATCATGACTGATTTCACTCCTCCTCCCTCTATTCATTTTGTCTCAACTCAGACTCCAACTGAGTTTCTTCAAGTTGATCCCTCTTTTCTTTCTCATCTTCTAGAGCTCATCACTCCAACTCTCAAAACCTTAATAATAGAGGTTATTTCACCTCTTGCTCTCTCAATATCAACTCTATCGGCTTCCCTTGCTACTTTCACTGTCCCTTCTTCATCTAGGGGCCTGGTTCAAGTTCTCACTGAAACCAGGCAGGGGGAGATGTCCAATGAAGATGCAGCAGGTTCAACCTCAGCAGAACTTCAAGATCAGTCTCCTCCCGCAGTGCAGGAAGAAGAAGCTTTTCAGAAATTCTTTGCAGATATAGTTTCATACTCAGACTTGCTGACTTCAGATGAGGACACTGATGTGTCATTACCTATCATCTCTAGTGGTGATTGTTTCATCAATCCCACCATTGATCTTCAAATTCTTTTGCATTCTTTTTCTATGCTTAAAACAGTTCTGCCTTCAGTTGATTTGTATACTTCAAAGGCTATAGTCTGTTATACCAGACCAATGAGCCCCTCAGCTGTGGAACAGCTTTTGCAGATCAAATCAGTTCTAGTGTGTACAGAAATTCAGACAGTTACAATGTGTACAGATATGCCATCTCCTACGGTTGTTGAGCCTATGTCTGTTATAGAAGATAAGGATGAGCTAGATGCTCTCTTAATTATTGATGAACTGATTCATGTAGTGGCTGGCAGAAATTTGAGTTCAGACCTAGAGACAAGTTTAATAAACTTTTGTGAGCCAAGTGCTCCTATTGCTGAAATTTCCTCTATGGATATTGATCCAGTTCAAAGTCCAATTGGACCCTCCTATCCAATAGATGATAGTCCTCTACCCTCTCTAGATGATCTTATTGCACTTGATATCCAGGAAGAAGCCAAAGAGAAGGATGCTAAAAAGATTGCTTGCAAACAAATACAGGAAATAAATAAATTGTATGACAATCCTCCTGATTCATCTGATGATAATGAGGATGATGATTCAGAGGATTCTGATTCCAAGAAAAAGAAAATATCAAAGAAAAGAAATGTTGCTCTTAAGGTTGCACCCAAGCCAGGCAATACAAATGATACTCCTTATTACATTTTGAAAGGAATCACACCATATCCAGGCATGGAAAGCTGGATGTGGTTATCTAAAAATGAGCAGAAAGCTAGGAAGAAGAGCAGAAGATATTCACCTCCTCCTCAAAATTTCAGAAGAGGTCCCCCTCCTCCTCCTGCTGGTGCTTCTGGGGTTGCTCCTCAAGCTTTTGATGCATCTTCCAAGCCTTCCTCCTTCAATAAGACATATCAAAGGCAGGATAGATAATCCAGATCTCAGTCCAAAGGAAGCAGTCAACAACAAAGAAATCAGAGTTCTACAGAACAAGTCAAAGAAGTTATCTATCAGAAACCCTCATTCTCTCCTCCTCAACAACAGAAAGTTCTACCCAAAGTTCAAAAGACAGCCTCCTATCAGTCCAGAAGACATGATGAGTCTCGCAAGCCCAAGGGAAAGTATAGTGAGGCTGCTCCTCCAAGATCCCTCTTTTCTCAGAGTGATGATCAGCATATTACAACAAGCTTTCGTACTCAATCCACTCAGTTCAAAGCAGTTTAAGTATTGCCACCTCAAGATGATCAACCACCTATTGAACAGGAAGTTGATCCTAACTTTAGGATGGTCGGGCTTCAAGAATTGATTGGTCTTTCACAGATTAGAAAAGCTGTAGAAGAAGGAGAAGATCCATCTAGGTTTACTACAATGTCCTCCTATAGAGAAAAAGAGCTGGATAAACTCCAAGTTAGCAAGAAGGTTTTCAATCCAGCTGATTATATGGCATTGCATCCAGAAGCAATTGTGCCCAGGACAAGCACTCAAACATCTCTTGGTGGACAAGACCTGATGACTTCTAAGAAGGATGTACCAGATCCTACCAGAAAGATAATCTTCTTTAAACCCTCCTCTGGTCCTTCTGATAAATTGTAGTTTGTACTTTGTTATGTTTTATTGCTTAAACTGATTATGTACAATGCATTGCTATAACATATCTGCTGATGTTATTTCATCCCTACAGATATTTATGGTCTTTGTATTTCTATTGCTTTTCAGTTTTTTTTTAGTGACCTCACACAAATAGTGGGAGATTGTTGGAACCCTTGTTTTGGTTTGTACTAGGTTCACTCTTAGGATGTTTTGACCCCCATGTATAGCCAAGGTCTTGGTCTAGTCTAAGTTAGGTACTTTTAGGTTAGGTTTGTGCAGACCAGCATTGCAGTGGACTAAGACTTAGACTCAGAAAGTTTATGTGGATTTTCTATATCAGTTCGACTATAGTCGAACTCAGCTCGACGATCGTCAATCTCCCGTCGACGATCTCAGAGTCTTGTACTCTGAACTGAGCTTGATGATCTACGAGCTCAGGTCGACGATTTGGTTTTCTCAGCAGTAATCTCTGTTCTACGATAGTTGTTCTCAACTCGACGATCTCTGAACTGGGCTCTACGATTTTATGCTGCTTTCAGTTATGAGTTTTTCAGATCGGTCAGAAGTATTCATTTTGGTTAATGATCAATTTTTTAAAGGCAAATATATTTTGATAATTAATGATATTATTCCCAAGGCTGATAGCCATATTTCTTGAAATATTAAGTATGGTATTTATAAAATATTTCTTTAGCATATTTTATGAAGACAGATATGGAAGTGCATTTATGTTGCCAGCATTTCTAGCCATTTGAGCTCCTAAAGTATTGCAAAATATTATGCACTATCCAGGGAATTCAAATTCTTGCCGTTTTTTATTCTGACTGAATTTATAATTCAGAATATAATAAGGATTTATAAGAGAACAATCAGACAGACAGTCAAAGGATATATATATACAGAAACTTTTTTTCAGCAAGACTGATCATTATTATTACTCTTACCCTCAAGGATTGTTGCTCTGCTGTAATAAGGAAGAAGGAGAACCTTTTCAAAAATCTCTCTTGAGTCTTCTTCATTCCTCAGGCTTCAAGGATTTAAAAAGAGCTCAAATCTTTTCCAGTCTTCAGATCTAAGAAAGCTCTACTATAATTTTTGAAGACCTACACCCAGGGCCAAGTTTCCTCTTGCTGAATCAATTCTACATCTCAGAGGGAGCTTGGACATTCTCTTCAATCCACATAGTCTTCTCACTTGATTGAGAAAGAGAAGATTTCTTTTAATTTTTCCTTTTACCTCCATCTGTACAGGGTTATCTCTCCCTTCAAAAGTGAACTCTTGGTGATAGGGCACCTGAACAAAAACCTATTGGATTTTGGGCTCCTGATCAAAAGCTTAAAGGGTCTCTAGATCTACCTGAAAGAGATCTTGTGGTGGCAGGGAACCTGAACAAAAACCTGTAGTGGATTACTACCTGGGTGGTAGAAGAGTGGGTGTACCCAGATTTGGGGAACCACTATAAAATTTCTTGTGTCTTCTAGATGCTTTGTGTTTTCTTTTTGTGCTGAGTTGTGCTGTGATAGTTTATCTGTCTTTCTCTCTATTATATAAGTATCATTATTTTAATTCTGCAATAAAACTAAACAAACTTTTTATACTCTATTCCCCCCCCCCCCCCTCTAGAGTAAAGTCTATCTATCCCTTACTTTCAATCTCTAAGTATGACAAGATCAGTTGGTGGAGTTTGTTCAGCAACAGTCTGGGGAGTTAATTCCTCTTGTGGAATTATGTGGGTTGTTATTGGTTTATCAGCTGTTTCAGTGAAATCATCTTCGCTATCTTCAGAATTTTTTGGAGAAGTATAGGAATTAGCCTCATTTGTGAGGTTCATTTCTTTCAACTGCTCACACAAATATGGTACCTGCAAAGATTCACTGGTAGAAGAGTTCTTCTCCTTGTAAAACATGTTAGTCTCATCAAAGGAAATGTGTACAGACTCTTCTATTTTCATTATAGATTGATTATAAACCCTAAATTCCTTACTGACTTGGGAATATCCTAAAAAAATTCCCATTACAGCCTTGGCTTCAAACATTCTAATGTATTTCTTGTCATTATTATGAATATAACACATACAACCAAAAATCTTAAAGAAAACTACTTTAGGTTTCTTCCCTTTAAGTAATTCATAGGGAGTCTTGCCCTTAAGCTTATGTATCAAACTCCTGTTCAGGACATAGTTTGTTGTGCTTACAGCCTCTGCCCAAAAGGATAGTGGCAAGTAAGCATCTGCAAGCAATGTACCTACAGCTTCAATTTGTGTTCTGTTTTTCCTTTCAGCTACCCCATTTTGTTGAGGAGTTATAGGAGCAGAGAAATAATGTCTGATACCTTCCTCCTCACAAAATCTTTGCATCGGAAGAGAGTCAAATTCAGTACCATGATCACTTCTAATCAATTCAACTGGAGTAGAGTACTCAATCCTTATGCTCTTAAGAAAATCTGTAAGAACCTTGAAGTTATCTGACTTGTTCCTCAAGAAGAATACCCAAGTGAACCTTAAGAAGTCATCTACAATCACTAAGGTATAAGATTTCCCTCTTAGGATTTGTACATCAATGGGTCCAAAAAGATCCATGTGGGGCAAATACAAAATCCTAGGTGAATCACTTTTATTAATGGCTTTGAAACTATTTTTAGTTTGCTTGCCTAATTGATAAGCCCTGCAAATGCCTTCCTTCTTGTAGGGACCAGAAGGCAATCCTCTAACAAGGTTGTTTTAGATAACTTAGCAATTTTTTTCAGATTAATATGACCTAATCTTTTATGCCAAAGTTCATTATTATTATTAATTTGGTTGAACAGACATATTTCAGACTTAAAAGACTTAAAATTTACTATGTAAATATTTCCTACTCTAGATCCAGTTAAGACAATCTTGTTATCAACAGAAGAGATAATTCAAGAGAATTTATCAAAAGATACCTGAAACCCTTTATCACAGAGTTGACTAATGTAAATCAGGTTGTGCTTTATTCCACTTACATAAGCTACTTTCTTGAATGTGACCACTCCGATTTTTACATCTCTATAGCCTTTAGTCTGGCCACAGTTGGAGTCACCAAAAATAACTTTAGGACCTGAAAGTGAAGGGATAGATACTACTCTAGAGGGGGGTGAATAGAGTTATCAAATTTTGCACTAGACAAAAACTTAATAGTCTACCCAACTCCCTTGGAGTGAAATGCGGAATGAAAAGATTATAGATATAGAAATAACCCTAACGCCTAACACAAGTGTTGTGCACAAACTCAAGCTAACTATAAATACAGTTAAGGCTTGGAAAACCTAATCAGCAACTAGCAAACCTAGTTATATCTAATCACAGCCACAATGCAAGTAATTAAACAAGGCAATCCAGATGACACAAGGAATTTATAGTGGTTCCCCAAACAACTTGGGTATGTCCACTCTTCTACCAACAAGGTAGGAATCCACTACAGGTTTTTGATCAGGTGCCCTGCCACCAACAGGATCTGCTTCAGGTAGATCCAGAAACCCTTTAGACTTTTGATCAGGTGTCTAAAAACCGAACATAGGTTTTTGATCAGGTGCCCTGCCACCAAGGGATACTTTTGAAGGGAGTAATAACCCTGTACAGGAGGGGGAAAGAAGGTTAAGATGTCTTCTCTATTTTACAATAGATTAGAGAAGCACAAAGACTTGCACTGAGCTAGAAAGCTCAAGGAATCAAGGCTCCCCCTGGCTCAAAGAATGTCCAGGTGAAGTCTTGCTTCAGTGCAGAAACTCTTCAGTAAAAACTGAAGGAAAAACTACAAGAAGATATAAAATAATAAAATAGAAATCTTCTAGCAGCTATCTTCTTCTTCTTCTTCTTCAAAAGAACTCTGAGTTGGAACTTCCTGGAAGCAGGAGAACTCAGGTTGAAGAAGGGCAGAAGAGCTTAACACTTCTCAGTTGAATGAATATTGCTGAGAGCAGTTAAACTTGGTCTTGATGAAAGCTTGAATGCTTAAATGAATAACTGGTTAACTAGCTGAAATCCTTCTCCAAAGGATTCCTTTTATAATAGCAACAAGCAACGGCTCTTTTCAATTTGAACTGTTTGTCTTCTTCTGAAACTTGAAACCTGGGCTGCAAATATCACAAAGACAAACAAACTCTGCAGCAAACTATTCTATAAAAGGGATAAACCTTTTTCAAGGAAGCTGCAAGAAGCAATCTGATAATACAGGTACTAAATAAAATCACATCAGAGATAAACTCTTTATAGCAAAAGGAAGACTTTTCAGTCTAACGGAGGACTGACATCAGATAAAGTAAAATACAATGTCAGCTAATAAGACAGACAACTTTATCTGAAAAGATTTTACTCAGGCAGAAGGGATGGAGCAGATATTGCTTGGAAATATTATCATAAAACAACTGAAATAAAATGTCAGATAATGTATTAATTAATTAAATATAATAAATAAATACAAAATAAAAAGGCAGACAGAAAACGTCGAACGACTCTCGGAGATCGTCGATCGACGCACGGAGATCGTCGACCTATCGGGCAGATAGTCGAACGATCCAGATAGTCGAACTATCAAAGGAGATAGTCGAACCATCACAACAGATAGTCGATCTATCAGAAGATAGTCGAGCTATCAGATAGTCGACCTATCAACAGATAGTCGAACTATCAATGCAAAACCGATAGTCGACCTATCAACAGATAGTCGAACTATCAACGCAAAACAGATAGTCGAACTATCAACAGATAGTCGAACTACCCAGGGAAAACAGATAGTCGACCTATCAACAGATAGTCGAGCTATCAAACAATGCAGATAGTCGACCTATCAAACAGATAGTCGAGCTATCAGATAGTTGAACTATCCAAGCAGATAGTCGAACTATCAAACAAACAGATAGTCGAACTATCAACAGATAGTCGAACTATCTCAGCACACAGATAGTCAAACTATCAACCGATAGTCGAACTATCCTCGCAGACAGAACGTTGAGCAACTGATAGACGATCGTCGAACAGTTAGTCGACGATAGTCGAGCGGCGTTCGACTATAGTCGAACGAAAAACTACTTAACCAAATTCTTCATCTGGAAAAGCGGGGACTCTACAGCTAGACCACTAACCAATGACCATAGATATTTCTTGGGTCAAGGAACAAAAGGAGAAGACTAAACTCAAATCAAACTAGGATCAAGGGACAAAAGGACAAAAGGAGAAGACCACTAACCAATGATCAGTTGGCCTTTAGGTCTTGGAACCAAGGTCCAAACTTTACATCTCTCAAACTGATTGAGTTCCTCTTGCATAGCAATGATCTAGTGGGGATCTAGCTCTGCATCTTTAAAGGTGAGGGGCTCAACCTGTGAGAGGAAACAAGCGTGCATCACATCCTGTCTTAACTGATGTCTTGTTTGAACACCAGCTGATATGTCTCCAATCACTTGAGATGTGGGGTGATCTCTAAGTGTGACAATATCAGTAGGTGGGATGTGATCTTCAGCAACAGTTGGGATTAATTCCTCAGGAGGAATTTGATCTACTGTTGGTGGTACAATAACAGCTTCTGCAATGTCTTCATCACTGTCTGATTCAGTGATCTGAAGAGTTGATAGTTGAAGAATTTCTTGAGTAGCATCAGGTACCTGCAATGAACTAGAGGAAGGAGAATTTTCCTTCTCCTTGTAAAACATCTGAGACTCATCAAAAGATACATGCACAGATTCTTCAATTTTACAGGTTGATTTGTTATAAACCCTATAAGCTTTGCTTACTTGGGAATATCCAAGCATAATTCCCATTGAATCTTTTGCTTCAAACTTTCTAAGGTATTCTTTATTGTTATTATGAATATACACTACACAACCAAATACTCTAAAATAATTAATTTTAGGTTTCTTTCCTTTAAGCAACTCATAAGGAGTTTTACACTTAAGCTTGTGTATCAGACTTCTATTCAAGACATAATTGGCTGTACTAACAGCTTCTGCCCAATAGGAGAGAGGCATATTAGCATCTGCCAATAATGTACTAGCAGCTTCAATGAGTGTTCGATTTTTCCTTTCAACTACCCCATTTTGTTGGGGAGTTCTAGGAGCTGAGAAGCTATGTTTGATACCTTCTCTCTCACAGAATTCTTGCATGAGAAGAGAGTCAAACTCAGTACCATGATCACTTCTGATCAAGGCCACATGAGTAGAGTACTCAGTCTGCACACATAATAGAAAGTCTGTAAGGGCTTTGAAGTTATCAGCCTTAGTTCTCAAAAAGAAAACCCAACTGAACCTAGAGAAGTCATCTACAATTACTAAGGTGTAATACTTCCCTCCTAAAATCTGTACATTTATTGGGCCAAAAAGGTCCAGATGTAATAAATACAGGATTCTAGGAGAATCACTCTTATTTACTGATTTAAAAGAGTTTTTGGTTTGCTTGCCTAGCTGACAAGCCTTGCAAAGGCTCTCCTTCTTGTAGGGGCAAGAAGGTAAACCTCTAACAAGGTTGTGTTTAGATAACCTAGATATATTTTTAAGGTTAACATGACTAAGCCTCTTATGCCACAAAAAATTATTATTAATTGTTACTTCATTAAATAAATAGATTTCAGAATGAGTTGAATTGAAATCTACTAAATAAATATTACCTATTCTAATGCCTACTAAAACAACATTATTATTTAAAGTAATATTACAAGAAAAGTTAGAAAATGAAACCTGGTAGCCAGCATCACATAGTTGGCTGACTGAGATCAAATTGTGCTTCAGTCCAGTCACATATGCAACTCTCTTGAAAGTAACATCTCCAATTGTGATCCTGCCATAGCCTTCTGTCTGACCACAGCTTGAATCTCCAAAGATAACCTTTGGGCCGAGCTTAGCTTTGAATTTTGACAGATGATTTTTATTTCCTGTTATATGCTTGGAGCATCCACTATCCAAATACCACTTATTTTGAGTGATAGGATAGGCCTTCACCTGCAAGACATTTATTTAGACAGTGTGGACCCAGGTAACCTTGGGTCCCTTGTTTTTCACATAAGAAAAGCTAGAAATAAATGAAAATGCAGGCTGAGGGTGATAACCTAATGGGTGAGATCTCCTAGGTGGGATTCTCCATGCAGATGATGGGTCAACAAACCTAGGGTTTCTATTTTCATTTAGGTTTCTACGGGTTTGATGATGATTTTGAAAATCATATTGAAAATGTCGATCGACGTTCGACGATGGGCGCTCAGATCGTCGAGCTTCGTTCGACCATTGCGCTTCCGATCGTCGAGCAGCGTTCGACGCTCTTTGTATTTCTTTAAAAAATTTCTTCCTCTTTTCTCTCTTAGCTTTATTTAAAGTTTTATTAACTTGGTTTACTTGCTCAGTGTTCTTCATTCCACTAGCTGAAATGAAGTTCACTGTAGTTGAAAGATTATTTTTAAGAATAACTGGGGGTTCACTGGGAGAAGCTCCTAAGCCTAGTTTGTTATTGCCTGACCTAGTGTTAGTCATGCTGGTTATTTCTAATAACTTAAGGCTTCTACCATTTAGAGATTCTTCTAACCTCTTAGATTTAGCTAACTCAATTTTAAGAAACTTAATTTCTTCACTACAAGTAGTGAGATCTTCCTTTAACTTAATATTTTCTGTAGCAATTAATTTTGAGTCAGCTAACTTATTTCTAAGATCTTTAATCTCTTTTTCTGAACTAATTAAGTCTAAGCATAAGGATTTAAAATCTAATTTAAATTCTTCAGAAGTGAAGTCATAAGAAGATAGTACCTCATCTTCTGTTGGCATTTCTTCTTCTGAATCTGAACTCTCTGCAGCTGAGTGATTGCTGCAGGCATCTATTGCCATCAGGCAAACTTCCTTTGCCTTCTTCTCTTCATCATCCTCACTGGAGCTAGAGGAGGAAGATTCTTCATCAGAATCACTCCAGGTTTCAGCAATGAAACCTCTCTCCTTCTTCTTGTTCTTGTAGGAGGATGGCTTGGAGTGCTTCCTGTGCTGTTCCTTTTCTTTCCTCTTATCTTTGTTCTTCTCCTCTGGACAATCTGGTAAGATATGTCCAGGCCTCCTGCAACCATAGCAGATAATTTCTTTAGCAGGTGAACGGTCATACCTTGGTTTGTCTTCATAGCGTGAAGACTTCTTTCTGAATTCCTTTCTCCCCATCTTGAGAAACCTCTTGGCAAATAATGCCATTAGTTCCTCATTGGATTGGCTGCCTTCAGAAGCATCAGCAGCCTTAAGAGCTAGAGATTGCTCTTTTCTTGTTGGAGTAGGGGTCTTTGCTTCAGCTTCTGCTTCCCTTTTCTTCAGTACTTGCTCAAAAGACTTGAGCTTGCCGAGAAGGGATTCAGTTGAGATCTCTGTTGTACTTCTGGCTTCCTTGATGGGCCAGATCCTTAGATCCCATGTGCTAGGGAAGCACATAAGAATCTTATCATTGACCTCTGTCAATGATATGTCCTTATCAAGGGTCCTCAGCTCATTGATGATTGAGCTGAGCCTTGTATACATGGCTTCAACTGATTCAGCATCAGTTTTCTTGAAGTTTTCATATTGTGAGATAAGGTTGGACCTTCTGTCCTTCCTTTCATCAGCTGAACCAGCTACAATCTGGTTCAGTGTATCCCACATGGCTTTTGCTGAGGAGCAGTCAGCAACCTTCTAGAATACCTCATCAGACATTGTCTGAGCTAGAATGTCCATCGCCTTGGCATCTGCTATCTTTGCCTTCTTGTACTCATCATTGTAATCTGGAGGAGGCACTGCACTCATATCAGATGATGAGGCAGTAGCAGCAGCAGGTGCTCTTGGGGGTCCTGACAAAATAGAAGCAAAGATACTTTCATCAATAGAATTCATATATAATTTTATCCTTGCCTTCCAGATGCCAAACTTAGCTAAGTTACATGTTGGAGGTCGGGTGCTAGAATAATCCTTGGACTGGGCCATGATAGTGATAGTGAATATCTATAAACTTTGGTATCTATCATGATCTTGTGACTTAGGTGTTAGCCTATACAGTCAGTCAACCTCCCTCTGATACCAATTGAAAGTGAAGGGATAGATGCTACTCTAGAGGGGGGGTGAATAGAGTTATCAAATTTTGCACTAGACAAAAACTTAATAGTCTACCCAACTCCCTTGGAGTGAAATGCGGAATGAAAAGATTATAGATATAGAAATAACCCTAACGCCTAACACAAGTGTTGTGCACAAACTCAAGCTAACTGTAAATACAGTTAAGGCTTGGAAAACCTAATCAGCAACTAGCAAACCTAGTTATATCTAATCACAGCCACAATGCAAGTAATTAAACATGGCAATCCAGACGACACAAGGAATTTATAGTGGTTCCCCAAACAACTTGGGTACGTCCACTCTTCTACCAACAAGGTAAGAATCCACTACAGGTTTTTGATCAGGTGCCCTGCCACCAACAGGATCTGCTTCAGGTAGATCCAGAAACCCTTTAGACTTTTGATCAGGTGTCTAAAAACCGAACACAGGTTTTTGATCAGGTGCCCTGCCACCAAGGGATACTTTTGAAGGGAGTAATAACCCTGTACAGGAGGGGGAAAGAAGGTTAAGATGTCTTCTCTATTTTACAATAGATTAGAGAAGCACAAAGACTTGCACTGAGCTAGAAAGCTCAAGGAATCAAGGCTCCCCCTGGCTCAAAGAATGTCCAGGTGAAGTCTTGCTTTAGTGCAGAAACTCTTCAGTAAAAACTGAAGGAAAAACTACAAGAAGATATAAAATAATAAAATAGAAATCTTCTAGCAGCTATCTTCTTCTTCTTCTTCTTCAAAAGAACTCTGAGTTGGAACTTCCTGGAAGCAGGAGAACTCAGGTTGAAGAAGGGCAGAAGAGCTTAACACTTCTCAGTTGAATGAATATTGCTGAGAGCAGTTAAACTTGGTCTTGATGAAAGCTTGAATGCTTAAATGAATAACTGGTTAGCTAGCTGAAATCCTTCTCCAAAGGATTCCTTTTATAGCAGCAACAAGCAACGGCTCTTTTCAATTTGAACTGTTTGTCTTCTTCTGAAACTTGAAACCTGGGCTGCAAATATCACAAAGACAAACAAACTCTGCAGCAAACTATTCTATAAAAGGGATAAACCTTTTTCAAGGAAGCTGCAGGAAGCAATCTGATAATACAGGTACTAAATAAAATTACATCAGAGATAAACTCTTTATAGCAAAAGGAAGACTTTTCAATCTAACGGCTATAAAGGACTGACAGCAGATAAAGTAAAATACAATGTCAGCTAATAAGACAAACAACTTTATCTAAAAAGATTTTACTCAGGCAGAAGGGATGGAGCAGATATTGCCTGGAAATATTATCATAAAACAACTGAAATAAAATGCCAGATAATGTATTAATTAATTAAATATAATAAATAAATACAAAATAAAAAGGCAGACAGAAAACGTCGAACGACCCTCGGAGATCGTCGATCGACGCACGGAGATCGTCGACCTATCGGTCAGATAGTCGAACGATCCAGATAGTCGAACTATCAAAGGAGATAGTCGAACCATCACAACAGATAGTCGATCTATCAGAAGATAGTCGAGCTATCAGATAGTCGACCTATCAACAGATAGTCGAACTATCAACGCAAAACCGATAGTCGACCTATCAACAGATAGTCGAACTATCAACGCAAAACAGATAGTCGAACTATCAACAGATAGTCGAACTACCCAGGGAAAACAGATAGTCGACCTATCAACAGATAGTCGAGCTATCAAACAACGCAGATAGTCGACCTATCAAACAGATAGTCGAGCTATCAGATAGTTGAACTATCCAAGCAGATAGTCGAATTATCAAACAAACAGATAGTCGAACTATCAACAGATAGTCGAACTATCTCAGCACACAGATAGTCGAACTATCAACCGATAGTCGAACTATCCTCGCAGACAGAACGTCGAGCAACTGATAGACAATCGTCGAACAGTTAGTCGACGATAGTCGAGCGGGGTTCGACTATAGTCGAACGAAAAACTACTTAACCAAATTCTTCATCTGGAAAAGCGGGGACTCTACAGCTAGACCACTAACCAATGACCATAGATATTTCTTGGGTCAAGGGACAAAAGGAGAAGACTAAACTCAAATCAAACTAGGGTACCAACAGGACCTAGCTTGGACTTGTAGTTGGATAGATTATCCTTGCTGCCAGTCATATGTTTTGAAAAACCACTATCCAGATACCACTGTTCCTCTGTGGTAAGATAGTCTTTCACGTGCACAAAAATAGATTAGATATTCTTGACCCAGGTTACCTTGGGTCCTTGTTGATTTACATAACTAAAGCTAGTAATATATGAATATTCAGGTTGAATTTTGTAACCTAAAGGATTGTATTTTCTTGGTGGAATTATCCATTGGTTTAAAGGATTAATGTTCTGTCTAGGTTGATTAAAAATCTTGTTGGAATTATAATTTCTATTATTATAAACTGGGGTCGACGAATTCTGGTACGTTCGTCGATTTAAGGTCGACAAACGGGGATGAGTTCATCGAACTCCACTCAGAGAATGAAGGTATTCATTTTCTGGGCCCCAATTTCGTCGATCTCTAGTCGATGAACCATACTGATTTCGTCGATTGCAGTTCAGAGAATAGTTATAGTAGAAGTTTGCGTTCGGAGTTCGTCGACTTGAGCTCGACAAACTGGACACATTTCGTTGATATGAGTTCGATGAAATCTGCTTAACTTTGTTATGGTTAAGATTTTTCTTATTCTTTCTTCTTTTCTTATTATTTTGTTTTAATACTTTTTGTTTAACATGATTATCTTCTATTTTGTCTTTACACTTTTCAGAAACAAATTTTATGGGGGTGGATAAATGTTTTTATGAATAAGTGGGGGTTGGCTTGATGAAGTACCTAAGCCTAGCTTGCCATTAAGTCTGGTATTCACTGTGCTTGTGATTTTCATCAACTTGATGATTCTCCCATTCAGGGATTCTTAAAGTTGCCTAGCCTCAAATAATTCAGTCTTTAATTTAATGATTTGTTCATTAGCTAAGGTGATTTCATCCTTTAATTTGTTGTTTTCTGACAGCAAGTTTTCTTGTTCACTTATTTTCTCTCTAAGTTGTTTAATTACTTTTTCAGAGTTAATTAAATCAAGACATAAAGATTTAAATTAAATTTTGAATTCTTCTGAATCAAAATCAAAAGAAGATAATACATGATCCTCTTCAGATAAAGGTTCTTTAGTGTCTGATTGGTCAGCTTCAGAATGGGTTCTTGATGCATCAATAGCCATCAAGCATATTTCTTTGGCCTTTTCTTCCTCTTCATCTTCACTAGAGCTGGAAGATGAAGATTCTTCTTCAGTGTCACTCTAGGTTTCAACAATGAAACCTTTCTCCTTCCTTTTATGCTTACTAGAGGAGGGCTTGTTGTAATGTTGTTTCTTGGTTTCCTTTTCTCTTCTCTTATCTTTCTTTTGAGTCTCTAGATACTTTGAAATGAAGTGTCCAGGCTTCCTGCAGTTAAAAAAACTACTTCTTTAGTTGGTTTTTTGTCATACCTGGGTTTGTCATCTTGCCTTGATGACTTTCTTCTAAAGTCCCTCTTTCCCATTTTGTATAATCTCTTGGATAAGAGACTTAGGAATTCTTCATTGACAGTTGGGGCTTCTGAATCTTCAGTAGCTTTGAATGCTTTATTTTGCTCCTTTCTCCCAGATGAAGGAGTCTTCTATTCTGCAGCTTCTCTTGACTTAATCAGTTACTCATAAGATTTGAGCTTTCCCAATAGAGATTTAGTGGAAATCTCATTAAGGCTTCTGTCTTCCTTGATAGGCCAGATTCTAGAATCCCATGAGCTAGGGAAGCACATGAGGATTTTGTCATTCACTTCTGTAAGAGTGATGTCCTTGTCCAATGTCTTCAGCTCATTGATTATTGAGCTTAATCTGTTGTACATATCACCAACAGTCTCTGACTCATCCTTCTTGAAGTTATCATATTGAGAGTTAAGATTGGATCTCCTATCCTTTCTCTCATCAACAGAACCAGATACCATCTGGTTAAGAGAATCCCAAATAGCCTTGGCTGATGTGCATTCAGCCACCTTCTGGAAGATGTCATCAGATATAGTCTGAGCCAGAATGTTCATGGCCTTTGCATCAGCAATCTTGGCCTTCTTCTGAGCATCTATCCACTCAGGTGGTGGAACAGTATGTGTGCTTGATGTTGAGGTAGAGGCAGTCACTGGAGTAGGAGGTCCTGTCGAAATGGAATTAAAAATTTCCTTATAAATAGAGTTCATATAAAGTTTGATTCTTGCCTTCCAAATGGCAAACTTATTTAAGTTGCACACTGGAGGTCTGGTGTTTGCATAATCCTTATTCTGTGCCATGCTATAAGAAATAAGCTAGAGAAATTTAGATCTAAGAAGGATCTGTTTGCTCAAGTGTTAACTTATTCAAGAAAACAGCCCTCTCATACCAATTAAAAGGAGGGGTTAGATCCGACTTGCTCTAGAGAGGGGGGAGGGGACGAATAGAGTATTTAAAAATTCTTTGTAGTTTTTAGATTTTTATATCAGAGTGAAAATAAGTGATACCAAATATAATAATAGAAGGAAAAAACAAGCTAAGCTATTCTAAATATCATAGCCACAATAAGAACAAAAACAGAAAATGAGCAACCAGACAACACAAGAAGATTTTATATTGGTTCCCCTAAACTTAGGTACATCCACTCTTCTACCACCTAGCTAGGAATCCACTAGCAGGTTTTGATCAGGTGACTGCCACCACAATATCTATTTGTAGGGAGATATTGCAACCCTTTAGGCTTTTGATCAGGTGCCCAAAAACCAAACCAAGTCTTTTGATCAGGAGAATTGACAACCAAAAGCTAACTTTAGAAGGGAGTTAAAACCCTTTTACAATAGGTGAGAGGAGTTGATGGTGTATTCTCTTTCTCTAATCAACAGAGAAGACCAATGGATCTTTGATATTGACAAAGCTCCCCCTGAGATTTTGATGATTAAGGAAGACTGGAGCTTTGCTTCAGGGTATAGGTCTTCAGCCTTGTCTGAAAGCAGTCGTGGAACTTTTCTGACTGAATAGATCTTTGTTGTTGTGAATGTTCCTGGAAGTGAAGCTTGAAGAAGACTCTTTATTGTGATGATTATTCTTCTTCTGACCTCAGACTTGATAAGGGAAACATAGAGAATTTTCTGCACTGTGAGAGAGAGAGAGTTCTGAAAGATTTGTCTATCTCAGTGTTGTATATTTTTTTTTGTAAGTTATGGTGGTTCCTTTTGTGTATTGTCTAAAAGACAAAAATCTCTTTTTATATTCTCAGTCAATAATTTCTCCTATGAAATTTGAATTACTGCCTTAATTGCTGGCTGATCTGGAGAATACAAACGGATGGAATATATCATAAATGAGATTCCCTAACTATACCTTAATAAAATAAGCATGTAAATATCCTGATGAATATCATAATTAATGCTGCCAATAACGACTATATTCAGAGGAATATAAACATTAATTACTCAGGAATAATACTTCTATTAATATGGAAATAAAGGAACAGAAGGAAGAAAACTTCTCATTCTGGAGCTGGACAGATATCGTCGATAACTAAACAGAATTTGTCGACCTGAGATTCAAGATCGTCGACCTAAAAGTTCCAGTTCGTCAACCTGAGCTCTGCGAACTGCGTACTGAGAATGGCTTGCCAAAATGCACTTTGAGTTTGTCGAGCTGAGAACCTGTCTTAAGAAAACTGATCGTCGACCTGAGCTCGAATATCATCGAGCTCAGCTCTGAGAAATAACTCTGAGTTCGTCGATTTGAGATCGACGATCGTCGAGTTGAGTTCGAAGAACTTCGAACTAATCAAACTGTTCTCTTAAAACTTCTAAGTCTGAGTCTTCTAAGGTCCTCTGTTGGCTGGTCCAAGAAGGTTGAACTTAATGACTTAGTCTACACTCTAGGACTACTAGACTTAACCCTAGCTATATAAGGTGGGTCAGACTCAGCCTAAATTAGTGATCCTAGCCCAAATCCAACTAGGGATCCAATAGATTTTTCCTCTCCAGTGAACTTGGGATCTTATTCTTTGTCAGTATGTGCCATGAGCCTAAAGTAAGCTTCCTCTTCATCACTTGACTCAGATGAGTCAGTGTCGCTGAGGGTTTTGCCCTTCTTAGCTACAAGGCTTCTTTTTGTCTTCTTCTTAT
The DNA here is from genome assembly GCA_039513925.1 of Platanthera zijinensis. Lineage (NCBI taxonomy): Eukaryota > Viridiplantae > Streptophyta > Magnoliopsida > Asparagales > Orchidaceae > Platanthera > Platanthera zijinensis. Next base: position 177,456,946 of record CM077085.1, on the reverse strand, counting down.
GGTAAGAAGATTTCTTCTCCTCTCTTTGTCCACCCTCCTTCTTCTTATGGGGGCAATCAACAATTACATGACCTGGCTTATTACAACAGTAACAAATTATGTTAGTCGAAATATGTTTGTTCGGTTTAGACTTATACCTGTCGTGGCTACTTGAGCCCTTTTGCCATCGATCACCATCATGTCATGATCTTCTCTTTGAGGCATCCTTGCCTCTCCATTGCTTTTTCTTGTTCAAGAATTTCTTGAACTGTCTTGAGAGTAGCGAGAACTCTCCTTCAGATAGCTCTGAGCCTGAAGTACTTGGCTGAGATGATTCTTCTTCACTTTCTACTTGAGCAGGGGCAGGTGAAGCAGCTTTGCCCTTCCTTGAGCTATCTGCCTTTAGAGAGACAGACTTCTCCTTAGGAGAGAATCGACTCTTCTCTTCTTCAGCTTTTCTAGAGTTGATTTGAAGTTCATAGGACATTAGCTTTCCAAAGAGGTTCTGAGGATCAGTCTCAACCAACTTGCCAAATTCTTTAATGGCACAGACTTTGTTGTCCCATTCCTTGGTTTGGGACCTCAGAAACTTGTTGTTCATCTCTCAGTTTGTAAAGTCTCGGCCATATACTCTTAGGTCGTTTACTATCTTGATGAAGTTCTCAAAAGTGTCAGCAATGGTGTCCTTGGGTCCTTGCCAGAAGGCTTCATACTTCTGATTCAGAAGGGATCTTTTGTCATCCCTTACTTCTTCAGTACCTTCAATCAAGATGATCAGAGACTGCCACATCTCCTTAGCAGATTGGGAGTGAATCAAATTCTACAGCATTGAATCATCGACTGCACTTTCTATAATATTCTTGGCTTTTTTGTCTAAAAAGACACGTGCAATCTCATCTTTGTCGATATCCATCAGCTTTTTAGGAACTTGCTTTGTAGCATCTATAGTGGAGGCGGTCATGTGAACATAAGGACCTTCTTCAACAATCATGAAGATCCTTGGATTCACAGCTTCCATAAAGAATTTTATTCTTTCTTTCCACATTGCAAAATTATTCTTTGTGCGCAAAGAAAGCTTGGCGAAATCCATGGCTCTATCCATGCTTGAATAACACAAAGACAACTTAGGGCAGATCTGATCAACGTGTTAACCTTCTAATGATCAACCTCCCTCTGATACCAATTGAAAAAGGTCTAAGTTGTCTACCTAAATCACCTAGAGGGGGTGAATAGTTGAGTTGTGCTACTTTTTGCGGAATAAAAACTTTAGCAATCTAATGCACAAGAAATAAACAAGCATTCACAGAGGATACAAAGAATTATAGTGGTTCCCAAATCTTGGGTACGTCCACTTCCCACTCACTAATCTAGCAATACGCTAGACTCGGCTACTCCACTAATCTCGGAGCAAAACGATCCTACCACTCGGAACAACGTTCCTATTATCTCGATCCAAAAAGGGATATACACTCGGAAGATAAAAACTTCCTACAACTCGGAGAACAAATCTCCTACACTCGGAGAATAATCTCCTACAAGATTAAAAATAAATTGTAGAATACAAACAATAATCTTCTCAGATCTGAAAATCTCTCCCTAGGTCTTCTTCCTTGGGCTTTGCGGCTTTATCATAAATTGTAGAAGAAGAGGCTCGGCTATATTTGTTTTGAGAAACTTTTATTCACACGATCAAGGAGTAGATGGAGAAAGATGAAACTCTTGATCTGCAAATCTCTTCTCGATCGAAAGGAGCCTTGGCAATCTTGAAGACGTGCGGTGGCTTTTGTAGATTTGGAAATGTCGGCCGATCTAGAAAACTTAGAATAACACGCTTAGGGTTAGTCATAATGATAGGACCTTTTATAAGATCTCCCTAACAGTAATAATCATCATTAATGATGGCCATGTGGACCAGTCATATCACGGAATTCAAATAATTAGATCTGTTAGGGACTTAAAGAAATTTTCTGAAATATAGACAACATTACTCGAGTGAGAGATATACTACTCGAGTGAATTAACTTGCTCTCGAGTGAAAGATTCTGACTACTCGAGAAGAACTTATTCTGGAAATTCTGGAGTAAAGAAAGAAATCACTCGAGTGGATAAGAGATCACTCGAGTGCTAGATATACTTCTCGGGAGCTTGGACTTGGAGAAAATTCTAGATTAAAATGTCGATCATTCGAGTACGTCGAGTACTAAATGAACTACTCGAGTATAAGGATGTATCACTCGAGTGGTCTTAGAATTTTCTCGAGATCAATCTTCTGTCACTCGATTAAGCTATTCAACTACTCGAGTACTCAGCTAGACTACTCGAGTACTTTACTTAGAAACTTTTCTGAGACTAAAAACTGAACACTCGAGAATTAGATAAGGTCTACTCGAGTATTGGACTTGTCTACTCGAGAGCTAGATTAATGCTACTCGAGAACCACTTCCTATACTCGAATTTCAGACATGACCTACTCGAGAGCTTCTAATGTTTCTACTCGAGTACAATGAATCCACTCGAGTAAAACACTTAGAATATTTCTTAACTTTAGGAAACTTCTTTTCTTCATTCCAAACATCATTAAGTCTTCCTTCATAAGTCCAAGTGCATGAAAATCAAGTGTTTCTCAATAGAGAGGCTACACATGAGTCAACACCTTGGATCACACAATGAGGAATTATATTGTATGGTCCTGTGCTTGATGACCCACTCTAGACTGACATTGGTCTACACTTGGTAATAAGTCCTGCAAGCACATAACTAGAACAATAAATTAAATACAACCTAATTCATCTTAGTTCAAGGGTGACTTCATACAAATCTAGGTTATTGTTGATACAATACCCAATAATCTTCCCCTATTTGTAGAAGTCAGAACCCTCTACACTAAGGTGAATTATACCAAAATAAAAAGAACTAGATATATGAAATGTAAGCACAGAACAAAATGCATGAAATTTAGAAGTAGAAAGATAATCATCAAAACTATGAATTATATAACCAGAAATGTTTCAAGATTCCACTCTACATAGATTCAATCCTTAATCTCAAAACATATAACCATTCCTAGCTTTGATGTTGTTGTTATTGTTGATGCTGCCTATCTTGCTTTTCCTATTGTCTCCTTTGATAACTGAAGGGCTTTTGATATTACTTGGAAGGTCTTGGTTGTGCACTTGGATTATTCCTCCCATATTCTCTGTCATAGATCTTTCTCTTAGTCATAGACTTATCATATAATTCCCATTTAGTTGAGCTGTAATGAAGATTTCTGCTTTGATTATAATCCATAACAAGCTTCAATGTATCTATAATCAAGGATTTGGAAGTAGGACATAATATTTCAGCAAACTCTTGAGCTTTCCTCTTCTCTGCCTCTGGGTTAGGAAAAGATATGTTGGCAGAAGTTCCATCTCAATACTTCCTTCTTTTAGGAATCTGAATTTCTGGTAGGTCTTGAGGAATGTCAGATTCCCATTCCTGAGAGTAAGATTCTGTAGGTTGAGCTTCCCCTTGAGGCCTAGGAGAGAAGGTAGGCATCTGAGCAGGCTGGCCTTCATTAAGAGGATTCAGATGGCAAGGAATAATGTTTGGATCAGCTTGGAATTCAGGGAATATCTGATTATGCATCTATACAGTGGTATCATAAGTGTAAAATTTCATAGACTTAATCTGAGCTAGCGCATCTTTATTAATTTCAGTCATTTTCTCGGTCCAAAGGGTCTTGACATTAGTGTCATACTTTTCAACTTGTTCTTTTACTATTCCCTCCCCCTTTCTGATTTCTACACATAGCTTCTTTATAGTTTCATCTTTGAAGCTACCCACCTCTTCACAGGTCTTCATGAGGTGCTCTTGGGCCTTCTTTTCTAATTGAATTTTATTATTTGCTAGAGTAACTCCCTTGTCCATTACATGTCCAACACTTGTAATAGTGTGATCCAAAGCTTTTCCACCTATCTTTAAAAGATGCTTCAGCTGATCTGTATTATGTCGAATCTAAGCAAATCCTCGGCTCATTTCTTTTTCCAAATCAGAAACTTTATCCTGAATAGTCTTCAGAGAATCATCAAAATACTTCCTTTGTTCTAGCAACATCTGTTCAATCTTACCAAGAATATCAGATGTAATTGGTATAGCAGTAGCAGGAGGAGTAACAAAAGATGGAGGAGGAGGGGCAATCCAGGGAAGAATTTCTTCAACTATCACAGAGCTCTGAGCTCTTGAAGTATGAATCAGTACATCTCCTTCCTCACTAGTGAAGGTGGGAAGAGAGAAATCTAATCTCCTCAGGGGTGCTTCAACTGATTCTAGTGACTGTTCATTCTCATTTGATAGCAGAATTGTCTCTTGTTCTTTCTCTGTAGTGGGGGAGTGATCAAAAGGTGACTTTGGAGATGGTTCAGGATATGGTTCCTTTGATGGCTCTTCAACATTCTCTTTATGGAGGGGAGGTAGAGGCTCATCTGAGCTAAGTTCTTCAATCACTTTGCTTATATCATCGGTGGTGGAGAGGATGGTTCCTTGCACCTGGGAATCTGAGAGAATGTCCTCTGGAGTGGATGGAGGGATAGAAGAATCTAGAGGTGGAGAAGATATTCTGACTTGCTGATTGGAAGGAGCAGGAGGAGAGGGCACCCAAACTTGTTGCATAGAGGAGGCAGGCTCCCTCTCAGCCACTACACCAAATGTGCCAACAACATGATTGAGAGAGGGAGATGGGGTCCTTTCCTCTGCAGCAGGGTGCTCATGTGCTTTAGCTGCCTGGGTTGGGTTTTGTAATTTTAACTCCCATCTCTGAATGGAGGAAATAGAAACTTTCTTCATATGGTGGATGGTAGTGCCTTTGGAGAAATCAAATACCTTAGGATTAATCTCATGCAACATTAAAGAAATAATCCTTACATAGGTTGGAGCCTTAATGCTCTCCCTTATCTTGTTTAGAATGTGCATACCAAACTGAAATCTTTTCCTGCAGATGATGGCTTTCATGATGTCAAAAAGGTCATTTGTTATGAAACTGATAGAGCTAGTCCTACACAAAAGTATTTTTCCAATTATATCTACTAGCAACTTGCTCTCTGGGTTAAGGTCCGGCCTTCTGATGGATGTAACTTCAGTTGAAATACCACAGAAATTATAGGTTCTGTCATTATCTTCATTAGTTATTTCATCTTCTTCATCCACAACATGCATCTTAAGAAGTTTTGAACAGAGGTTTTAGTAAGTTTAATCTTGATGCTCTTGACCTTGGTCTTCAACACTTTTCCATTCCCCTTGACTTTGATGTTCTTGAAAAATTATTCAACTTCTAGAAAAAGTATCTTGCACGGCTGTTGAAGGACGAATGTCAAACCTGTTGTGTCGAGAAGAATCAACAAGTTCCTGAAATCATCTGAAATCTCTGCGATGCCGGCAATAACCAACTCACTGCCAACTCCTATCTTCGACGGCGGCGCCATGTCCTTCAATGAACTGCGGGTGATTGATTGGAAGACGACGGCGACAGCGGCGTGCTCTATGAGAATGGCGGAAGGCGAAGAGTCTTTCGAGAGATAGCTGATTTGAATTCGAGTAGATTCTTGAAATTCTATATTTTCTATTTATATAACCCTAGTAATGATGATCAGGAGTCTAATAAAGCTTAAACATACCTTAGATAGCGGCGAATAGGACTCGGGTTGCGTATATGAAAATTTGAAAGAATTCCAGAAATTGTCGAGTCATTTCTCGAGTGGAACTTTAGTACTCGAGTGATGGAATAACAGTACTCGAGTAGCGGTATGACAATACTTGAGTGGTACAATCTACTTCTCGAGAAGAAGTTTAGTACTCGAGTGATAGCACTCGAGTAACTTACTTAGTTCTCGAGAATTCAGAGAAGTACTCGAGTACTCATATTCGAGTTCTCGAGTAGTCATTCCTTCTCTCGAGAATTGAAGTCCACTTAGAGAAATTTTAACCTTTTTTACTTGTCCTTGAATTCTGAGCTGTGAAATGAGTCCACCTTGTCTATTCCTCTTTGTTGAGCATACACAATTGAGTTTTGAAGAAACTGAACTTGGTCTCGTCCAACGGCTTCGTGAAAATGTCTGCAATTTGCCAATCTGTTGGAACATACTGTAGATCTATGTCCCCATGCTCCACATGCTCCCGGATTAAATGGTATCTCAGCTCTATGCGCTTTGTCTGGCTGTGAGAGACTGGGTTGTTGGCTATTACTATTGCACTAGAGGAGTCGCAAAACAATGGGATGTCTTTGACTTTCATATATAGTCTTCTAGCTGGTTCTTTAGCCAAAGCAATTGTGCACAATAACTGCCAGCAGAAATGTATTCTTACTCGGCCGTTGAGATTGCCACACAATTTTGCTTTTTGCTACTCCAGGAAATGAGTCTTCTTCCTAGGAATTGGCAAGTCCCGAAAGTGCTCTTCCTGTCATCTTTGCTACCTACAAAATATGCATCTGAAAAACCAATTAGTTAGTTATCATTACTTCTTGGGTACCATAAGCCAAGATTCGGTGTACCTTTAACGTATCTCAAAATCCGCTTTGCAACAGCATAGTAAGATTCCTTACAGTTCACTTAGAATCTAGCATAGACACATGTATAGAACATTATGTCTAGTCTACTGGCAGTAAGGTAGAGCAAGGATCCAATTATACTTCTGTACTTGGTTTCATCAAAAGGTTTCCGTTTCTCATTCTTGTCCAGAGACACAGCTGAGCCCATTGGAGTCCTTATAGAGGTTGCATTCTCTATTCCAAATTTCTTAATCAACTCCTTTGTGAACTTAGTCTGGGAGATGAAAATTCCATCTTCAGATTGTTTCACCTGAAGTCCTAAGAAATACTTCAGCTCACCCATACTGCTCATTTCAATCTTCCCTTTCATAAGTTTAGAAAACTTCTTACAGAGGTTGTCGTCTGTAGTGCCAAAAATAATGTCGTCGACATAGATTTGCACTAGCAAAATCTTGCCTTTTATTTCCCTAAGAAATAATATCTTATCTATTTTTCCCCTTGTGAACTTGTTCTCAAGAAGAAAGCTAGACAGCGTCTCATACCAAGCTCGAGGAGCTTGTTTCAAACCATATAAAGCTTTAGATAAAAGATAAACATAATTAGGAAAGTTAGAATCAACGAAACCTAGAGGTTGTTCCGCATACACTTCTTCCTTTATGTCACCATTATGGAAGGCGGACTTCACATCCATAAGATAAATGGTGAAGCCCTTAAGTGCAGCATATGCTAGGAACAACCTGATTACCTCCATCCATGCCACTGGAGCATATGTCTGGTTGAAGTCAATTCCTTCTTCTTATCGATAGCCTTTGGCGATGAGTCTGGCCTTGTTCTTTATAATTGTTCCATTCTCGTCCATCTTATTCCTGTAGACCCACTTGGTTCCGATGACGTTCATACCTTTGGATCTTAGAACAAGTTTTCAGACTTGACAGCACTTGAACTGATTCAACTCTTCTTCTATGGCCATAATCCATGATGCGTCCGAGTTTGCTTCCTTAAACTTCATTGGTTCAACCTGTGAAAGAAAACTCAAATACAAATTCTCATTAGTAGTACCTCTACGAGTTCTGACACTATCCCAGGGATCTCCGATGATTTGATCAATTGGGTGATCCTTCAGATGTCTGAGCTCTAGGTTCCTTGCATCTGGAGCTTCTTCAACCACAGGAGTGACTTCATTAACTTGAATGATTCCTTCATCTTGATCATCAACCTCTCCAATAGGGGTTGGAGTGGTGATCTTGATGAACATTTCACCTTTTTCTTCAGTTGCCTCATCAAAGTTTAGTTCTTTCAGCTTTGAACCTATATCTTCAATGAACACACTAGAAGAGTTGCTTTGCAGCAAGCTCGTCTCATCAAATACAACATGTATAGATTCTTCAATCACAAGGGTTTTCTTATTAAATACCCTATATGTCTTACTATGGCTACTATATCCTACGAAAATACCTTCAAAACTCTTTTCACTAAATTCAGTAGTATGATGCGTACCATTGTTAAGAACGAAGCATTTACAATCAAAGATTCTAAAATATGAGACAGTCGGCTATCTGCCCTTTAGAAGTTCATAAGGCATCTTATTGTGGTTCTTGTTTATGAGTGCTCGATTTTGCATGTGGCATGCAGTGTTAACAATTTCAGGCCAGAAGTACTCTGGTAGTGAGGCATCACTCAACATAGTCCTGCAGGCCCCTATGAGCATTCTATTCCTTCTCTCAGCTACTCCATTTTGTTGTGGAGTACGGGGAGAGGAAAACTCATGAAAGATACCTAGGCTTTCATAAAATTCTGTCATGGCCCCAGACATGAATTCAGTTCCATTATCACTTCTGATTTTGACTACGGAATAGTTGTATTCATTCTGGATCTGCCTAACAAAATTTTTAAAGACATCGAAGGTATCTGACTTTTGTTTCAGAAAGAACACCCACGCAAAGCGCGAGTAATAATCGACAATAACCAACGTATAATCCTTATCTCCTAAACTTCTAACTTGTAGTGGACCGAACAAGTCCATATGAAGTAGGTGTAAACACCTATTAGAGTCTTTGCCTATGATGATTTTAAAAGTAGCCCTTGTTTGCTTGCCTTTCACACATGCATGACAAGGTCTATCCTTAGCGCACTTAACATTCGGGGCATCACGTACTAAATTCAGAGAAAATAATTTATTAATAGTTTTAAAATTAATATGTGCTAATCTCTTGTGTCATTGTTCACCAAGAGATGCAATATCTATTGCCAAAAGACACACTAGTGTAGAAGAGTCTATACAAATAAAATTTAAACAAAATATATTCCTACTACGAGTGCCTGATAAAATTGTTTCTAAATTGTCAACAGACTTTAGCAAACACTTACCAGCATGAAAATCAACTATGTATCTTGTATTGCATAGTTGGCTTATGCTTATGAGATTGTGTTCCAATCCTTCAACATAAGCCAAATCCGAAAAGGATACACTACCGTTAGTAATCATACCATAGCCTTTCGTAATTCCTCGGTCAGAACCTCCAAAGATGACCTTTGGTCCGTTCACGACTGGTGAGTAATTCTGAATAAGGATTCAAGTCCCGGTCATATGCCGAGAGCATCTGCTATCCAAATACCAACTGGGATTTCTGGTGGCCTTTGGACATACCTGCAATCACAAGTAAGTTTGCCTTAGGAACCCAAACTTGCTTGGGTCCTTGGTCTCTAGTTAGCTTACTCCCCCTACATGTATCAACAATGTGAGCAGTCTTTCTTACATGGTTAATCTGAAGGGTAACATAGTTTCTGGGATTAAACCAGCAATCGATGGCAAAGTGACCAATTCTGCCACAGCACCAACAGTTAAACCTGTTGTATCTTTGCCTAACTCCCTCCTGCTTGACTTTTTTGGGAGTCTGGTCTAGGAGGGGCATCAATCTTAGAGGTAGAACCTTCATGGTGAAGACAATCACATGGCTTCTTCTCCTTCATAGGCTTTTCAACAATAGGCTTTACTTTTGGAGCCTTCTTGATGTTATGACCATGATCAAAAGGGTCATAGCTCTGAAGAGTGATCTCTTCATAAGGTGCCTTAATGACACTTTCACCAAAGTTTCAAGGCGAGTCCATCCTTGATACCTCGACTTGGGCTCTACATAAGTAGGCATAGTGAAGTGACCGTAAGAGGAGTCAAGATCAAACTTATTAGTAGGAAAAAAACCTTCTTAAATGTAGTCTGATCTTGTGGAGCTTTCCCCTTTGCCTTGGCCAAAGCCTTCTTGGCCGCCTTATTCTTTCGGTGAGCCTTATTTCTCCTAGAGGATTTACTAGGAGCCTCAACATGGCCTAAGCCAGCACCCTTAGTCTGAGCAGAGAACTCAGCAACAAGAGGAAGAACTATCTTGGGCTTAGAGAAACCTTCAACAAGTTTCTTTTCGGCTTCAAGTTGCTCTTCCAATCTCTTGATGGTTTCTTCTTTCAGATCGAGGTGCTTGAGAGACTTATTGTATTCATCAACTGCAGTATCTAAGTCTTCTCTGAGTGAGTCCATCTTAACGACTTCCTCTCTCAGAGAGCTCTCTACTGCCTATAGAGACTTAATCTCTTTAGCCTGAGTTTTTATGACCTTTCGACATTTGTCGTAGGCCATGATCAACTCTTTATACTGGGCCATGATTCAGACTCATCGTCAGAAGAGCTGGCCTCATGATCATGATCAGAGACATCAGATTCAGAGAAGTGTATGAGATTTTACCTCCCCAGTGAATTGGCTCTCTTCTTCTTCGTCAGTATGTACCATGAGCCCAAAGTAGGCTTCCTCTTCATCACTTGACTCAGATGAGTCAGTGTCACTGAGGTTTTTGCCCTTTTGGCTGCAAGGATTATTTTTGTCTTCTTCTTATAGTAAGAAGATTTCTTCTCCTCTCTTTGGCCTCCCTCCTTCTTCTTTTGGGCGAAATCAACAATTACATGACCTGGCTTATTACAACAGTAACAAACTATGTCAGTAGAAATTTGTTTGTTCGATTTAGACTTATACCTGTCATGGCTACTTGAGCCCTTCTGTCGTTGATCACCATCATGTCGTGATCTTCTGTATGAGGCAAACTTGCCTCTCCATTGCTTTTTCTTGTTCAAGAATTTCTTGAACTGACTTGAGAGCAGCGAGAACTCTCCTTCAGATAGCTCTGAGCCTAAAGTACTTGGCTCAGATGATTCTTCTTCACTTTCTACTTGAGCAGGGGTAGGTGAAGCAGCTTTGCCCTTCCTTGAGTTGTCTGCCTTCAGAGCGACAGACTTCTCCTTGGGAGAGAATCGACTCTTCTCTTCTTCAGCTTTTCTAGAGTTGATTTGAAGTTCATAGGACATCTGCTTTCCAAAGAGGTTCTGAGGATCAGTCTCAGCCAACTTGCCAAATTCTCTAATGGCACAGACTTTGTTGTCCCATTCCTTTTTTAGGGACCTCGGAAACTTATCGTTCAGCTCTCCATTTGTGAATACTCGTCCATATACTCTTAGGTCGTTTACTATCTTGAAGAAGTTCTCAAAAGTGTCAACAATGGTGTTCTTGGGTCCTTGCCGGAAGGCTTCATACTTCTGATTCAGAAGGGATCTTCTGTCATCCCTTACTTTTTCAGTACCTTCCATCAAGATGATCATAGACTTCCACATCTCCGTAGTAGAATTGCAGTGAATCAAATTCTGCAGTATTGAATCATCGACTGCACATGCTACAATATTCTTTGCTTTCTTGTCTAAAGTGACAAGTGCAATCTCATCTTTGTCGAGATGCATCAGCTCCTTAGCAACTTGCTTTGTAGCATCTATAGTGGAGGCGGTCATGGTAACATAAGGACCTTCTTCAAAAATCATGAAGATCCATGGATCCACAACTTCCATAAAGAATTTTATTCTTTCTTTCCACATTACAAAATTATTCTTTGTGCACAAAGAAAGCTTGGTAAAATCCTTGTCTCTATCCATGCTTGAATAACTCAAAGACAACTTGGGGCAGATTTGATCAATGTGTTAACCTTCTAATGATCAACCTCCCTCTGATTCCATTTGAAAAACGTCTAAGTTGTCTACCTAAATCACCTAGAGGGGGGTGAATAGGTGAGTTGTGCTACTTTTTGTGAAATAAAAACTTTAGCGATCTAATGCACAAGAAATAAACAAGCATTCACAGAGGACACCAAGAATTTTAGTGGTTCCCCAATCTTGGGTAAGTCCACTTCCCACTCATCGATCTAGCAATACGCTAGACTCGGCTACTCCAATAATCTCGGGTCAAAATGATCCTACCACTTGGAACAATGTTCCTACAATCTCGATCCAAAAAGGGATCTATACTCGGAAGATAAAAACTTCCTACAAATCGGAGAACATATCTCCTACACTCGGAGAATAATCTCCTACAAGGTTCAAAAGAAATTACATAATACAAATAATTAATCTTCTCAGATCTGAAAATCTCTCCGTAAGTCTTCTTCCTTGGGCTTTACAGCTTTATCAGAAATTGTAGATGAAGACGCTCGGCTAGATTTGTTCTGAGAAACTTTGACTCACACGATCAAGGAGTAGATGGAGAAAGATGAACCTCTTGATCTGCAAATCTCTTCTGGATTGAAAGGAGCCTTGGTGATCTTGAAGACGTGTGGCAGCTTCTGTTGATTAGGAAATGTCGGGCGATCCAGAAAACTTAGAATAATACGCTTAGGGATTGTCATAATGACTGGACCTTTTATAAGATCTCACTAACGGTAATAATCGTCATTAATGATGGCCACGTGGACCAGTCATATCACGGAATTCAAAAAATTAGATCTATCAGGGACTTAAAGAAATTTTCTGAAATAGAGACAGCATTACTCGAGTGAGAGATATACTATTCGAGTGAATTAACTGGCTCTCGAGTGAAATATTCTGACTACTCGAGAAGAACTTATTCTGGAAATTCTGGAGTAAAGAAAGAAACCACTCGAGTGGATAAGAGATCACTCGAGTGCTAGATATACTTCTCAAGAGGTAGACTTAAACTTCTCGAGAGCTTGGACCTAGAGAAAATTCTGGATAAAAATGTCGATCACTCGAGTACTAAATGAACTACTCGATTATAAGGATGTGTCACTCGAGTGGTCTTAGAATTTTCTCGAGATCTATCTTCTGTCACTCGAATTAAGCTATTCAATTACTCGAGTACTTTACTTAGAAACTTTTCTGAGACTAAAAACTATACACTCGAGAATTATATAAGGTCTACTCGAGTACTGGACTTGGCTACTTGAGAGCTAGATTATGGCTACTCGAAAACCACTTCCTATACTCGAATTTAAGACATGACCTACTCGAGAGCTTCTAAAGTTTCTACTTGAGTACAATGAATCCACTCGAGTAAAACACTTTAAATATTTCTCAGCTTTATGAAACTTCTGTTCTTCATTCCAAACAGCATCAAGTCTTCCTTCATAAGTCCAAGTGCTTGAAAATGTAGTATATCCCAATAGAGAGGCTACACATGAGTCAACACCATGGATCACACAATGAGGAATTACATTATATGGTCCTATGTATGATGACCCACTGTAGACTAACATTGTTCTACACTTGGCAATAAGTCTTTCATGCACATAACTAGAACAGGAAATTAAATACAACCAAATTCATCTTTGTTTAAGGGTGACTTCATATAAATCTAGGTTATTGTGGATACAATACCCAAAAGGATGCTTGAGTAGAGTGTTGTGTTGATACTCTTACTTCTAGTCTGGACTCCTTGGCTTGCCTTACCAATGATCTGGTGTGTTGGATGATTCCTTAAATGCCTAATAGCTGGAGGAAATCTGGCATCAGCCTACTGTACTTCATTCCATTCAGCTAGCTGTTCTTCATTACCTTCAGCTGGCTGTTCTTCAACCACTTCAAATGTGCCTTGCCCTTTCGTTAGATTGACCAGTTCTTTAGCCTGAACTTGGACTGTTGGAGCATTTTCCTTGATGGTGAGCTTGTCCATCACCTTCTCTATGCCTGCAGACTTAGAAGAAGAGTTAGGCAGCTCACTGATAATCATGTTTGATTCATCGAAGACAACATGAACTGACTCTTCTACAACTTGAATTGTCAAGTTGTAGATCCTATATGCCCTAATGTGGTTGTTGTACCCAACAAAGATCCCTTCATGAGACTTAGCAGCAAACTTAGTAACATAGCACTTTCCATTGTTCAGTACATAGAACTTGCTACCAAAGATCCTGAAATAGGATAAGTTTGGTTTTCTGCCTTTCAAGATCTCATAGAAGACTTATTGTGGCTTTTGGTGATAGAAGCTCTGTTAAGTACATGACAAGCAGTGTTTACTGCCTCAGCCTAGAAGTATTCTGGGAGAATTGTGTCATTTAGTAAGGTCCTTCCAGCTTCTATGATAGTCCTATTTTTCCTCTCAGCTATCCCATTTTGCTGGAGTGTTCTAGGAGAGGAGAATTCTTGGAGAATCCCGTGTTCTTCACAGAAACTTATCATGTTTGTAGACTAAAATTCAGTCCCATGGTCACTTCTAATTTTGATCATAGTACTGTCTAGTTCATTCTGTATCTGCTTGACAAAAGTCATGAAGACTTCAAAGGTTTCATCCTTTCTCTTAAGAAATAACACCCAAGCAATCTTAGAGTAGTCATCAACCACCACAAGGGTGCATACTTTCCAAACAAGATTATGAATCTGCATAGGAACAAACAAGTCCATATACAGGAGGTACAAGCACCTCACTGAGTCTTTGGTCCCAATGCTCTTGAAAGAGGTATTTGTCTGTTTGCCCTTTTGGCATGTAGAGCAGATACCCTCCTTAGTGAATTTCAACTTTGGACCATTTCTAAATAGTTCTCCACTAAAGAGCTTCCCAATGTTCTTGTAGTTCAAATGAGCTAATCTCTTGTGTCATTATACATAATATGAGATTTTCTCATTAGCCACTAGGAATATAGGAGAGTCCTTATCTATGCATAAGAAATTTAAGCAGTAAACATTTCCTCTCCTAGTGTCTGTCAAGATGACCCCTTGGTCACTTGACTCCTAGTTTGTCACTCATCCTTGAGGAATGAAATGGCATAGCCAAGTTCACATAGTCGGCTTATGCTTATGATCGAGTTTGTGTTGCAAACCTTTCACATAAGCTACCTGTGTGATAGTGACTATACCATTTGTTATCTTACCATACCCTTTAGTCACTCCTTTAACTTACCCAACAAATATGACTTTGGGTCCATTCTTTACTGGAGAGTAATCCTTCAACAAGCTCCTTGCTGCAGTCATGTGCCTGTAACATCCAATGTCCAAGTACCATATAGGGGTATGGCCACTTGGACTAACCTGCAAGACATAAACCAGTTAACCTTAGGACCCCAATTCTTATTGGATCCTAGGTGCATGTTAGTCTGATAATAACCATGTCTACCTATAGCTCTTCTGACAGGAAAGCTCTCTTGCTCTTGGCACACTTGTGTTGTGCCAGCAATCAATAGCATAGTGTCCCACCTTGCCACAACACCAGCACTCATAGATATTGTACCTTCTTTTCTGAGAAGGCTTGCTGGCAGTGTTGACAACAGTTCTTGGTCCAAAAGGTGAAGCAACAGTCATTTTCTCATATTTCCTAGCCATAGTCTTACCTGAGGTGGGTCTGGCAGTAGATGTACTTGGAGTATCTTGAACCCTACCAGCAGTAGTATTATTTTCAGAATACATACTCCTGATGGCTTCATATATCCTCAAGTCTGGCCTACTGACAGACTTGTCTTTGGTCTGAGAGTGGGTAGGGACATTCTAAGAAATGGTTGTTGCCTTGCTCCTGAGTGTTGGGGCTGGTGTACCAAACACAAATGGTCCATGATGGGCCATTTGAATCTCCTCATGGGTTGCCTTGAAGGCACTTGCATCCTTGTTGTATCTAGCACCATAGTATAGAGCATCTTTGCTCACACTAGTGGATCTACCATTCATCCCGTGTCCAAAGATACTTTCTTGGTCATACCTATTTGAAGTTAGCTGCACTCTCTTAAATGGAATAGGAGTCTTAGAGGCCAATGGTTGTGCTAGAGCTTTGCCCTTTACTTTAGGATTGGCAACTCTTGTAGATCCCTTGAATCTCAACCCCTTCTTACCCTTCTTGGAAGTAAAAGTGTCTATCAAGGGAAGCACTAAATTTGGCTTTGAATATCTAGCCAATATCCTCTTCTCTCTCTCCAATAGCACTTCCAGGTACCTTATTCTATTTTCCTGATACTCTATGGTGCTTAACTGGAAGAAGGAAATTATTTCCAGCTCACTAATTTCCTTCATTTTCTGATCAAGCAGTGAAGCTGAATCAGCATGCTTGGAAGCAGTAAGCTGAATGGAATAAATCTCCTTAGTCTGCTTCTTAGCAAGAAACTTGCTTTTCTTGAAGGCATTCAGCAAGAAACCATACTTATCAATCATAAAATTGACATCTTCCTCAGATTCAGAATCTCCTTCATCTCTTGATGAATGAGCTTCAAAATCTGCGCTGGTCTCATAGCCTGACTCAGAAGAAGACTTGGACAGAGATTGTACCTTATGTTAACCCGGCTGTTCCTGTTGGGATTCTTAATCAGTCATATCCATCAGTCCATAGAAATAGCTATCTTCTTCCTCTTCTTCATCCACCTTTGAATCACTATCTGATTGTAACAGAGGGGCCCTGATTTCTATCCTGACAGCAGGATAGTCTTCATCTTTTGAAACAGCAGCTAGGCCAAAGTAAGCTTTCTCTTCTTCCTCTTCTTCTGATTCTGATCAGGAAGAGTCGAACCAGCTCTTATTTTTCTTATCAATGAAGGATTTCTCCTTCTTGCCCTTGTGTTGTAGATGTTGCTTCTTCTCTCCATCCTCTCTTCTCTTTACTGGGCAGTCGGTTACAACATGCCCTGGCTTGCTGCAGTAATAACAGATAACATTAGTGGAAATCTGTTTACTAGGTTTAGAAACATACATATCCTCCTTGGAGGATTTCTTCCTATGGTGAGAAGAGGAGGAGGGCCTGCTCTTCCAATGCTTCTTCTTCATGAACTTCTTGAATTTTCTGGAGAAGACGGCAAAGTACTTATCAGACATTTGGCAGTCTGATGTGCTTGACACTGAGTCATCTAGTTCTGACTCAGCATCCCTCCTTGGTAGAGAAGGAGTCTTCCTTCTTCTCCTCCTTGAGGCTTCAGCTTTGAAGGCCACAGACTTTTCTTTGGCCTGAGACATGTTGTTTTTCTCCTCCTCCTTCCTGGAAACCAGCTGCATTTCATAGGACAGCAGCCTCCCAAATAGTATTACTGGTGGAGTAGCAGCAAGATTTTCCACCTCTTTTTTGGCACAGATCTTAGTATCCCAATCTCTAGTTAGAGACCTGAGAAACTTTTCATTCAACTCATAAGTGCTGAAAACTCTGCCATATGTCCTCAACTTATTGACTATTCTGAAAAATCTCTCATAACAATCAGTTATGATGTCAGTCTTGCTTTGCCTGAAAGCTTCATACTCCTGGTTGAGCATGGATTTGCTGTCATCTCTGACTTCCTCTATGCACTCCATGTAGACAACTAGTTTGTCCCATATTTCCTTTGTAGTTATACAGTTGATTAGATTCTGAAGGGCTTCATCAAGAGCACTAACAATGATATTCTGAGCTCTTTGTCCATGGTGGCAAGGATGTCTTCATCCTTTGTCATCTCAGCCGAGGTCTTGGGTGTTTGGACATTTGCATCCAGAACAGACACTTTCATAGGGATGAAAGGTCCCTCCTTGATATTGATAAAAATCCTAGGGTCAGTTGCTTCCATGAACAGCCTAATCCTCTCCTTCCAGATGTCAAACCCTTCCTTCCTACAGATTGGAAGCTTCATGGCACCCAGCTCCTTATAGTTCACTCCGGAACCCATATGGACAATCGTTTTGCTGACCTTGGAGATCTAATCAGACTGTTGAGTCCATTTTGAGTAACCTCTCTCTGATACCACTTGAAAGACTTTGTTTTCAAGGTCAGCTAACACTTAGCGGGGGGTGACTAGGTTTCAGGTCTCTTTTGAAAGTATCTAGACCTATTCCTAATTTTATTGTGCTTAGGGATTAGTTAGTTTAGCTTTCAAAAACATCAACCAGAAGACATAGTAATTTTATAGTGGTTCGTAAGTTTATGGGTACGTCCACTGTCCCTCTCCGCCTTTCTAACAGTGTGTTAGACAAGGCTCTTCCCCCCCCCCAACTCGGCTCCTTTAGAGCTTACAACTCGATATCGCAGGATCACTCAGTCTCCTCCAAGACCTGCTGCTTAGGCACAAGGACCTACAACTCAGTGATTAAATAACCACCTACCTAAGGCTCAATAGCCCTACAACTCAGGCTGGGAGGACAGCCCTACACTCAGATACAAAATGGATCCTACTTTCAGCCTATATAACTCAGGCTTACAACTCAGATTCTACTCAGAATCCTACACTCAGATCCAAGACTGGATCCTACAGAAAATAGAAATGGTGTTAATCATTTAGACACAGGAGGATTTTCTCTATGACTCTCTTCTTGGGCTAAGCAGATTTTAGCCATGTCTTCTTCACAACAACAAGTTGAAAAGATATCTTCAGAAGAATCGCGGCTTGTTGTGGAAGTAACTTGTAGAAAAATCTGCCTCTTTTATTTTAGGAATCAATCCTGACCTTGCTGTGGAAAATGAAAATTGCAGCAGCTACCTCTTTTTCTTCCAGGTTGACTAAACTGAACAAGACCTTCAGGCTTGGCAGCAATGACAAAGAAGAAGACGACATTCACCACAATGTGAAATCAGAAAACCCTAATCGCTTCCTTCGACACAGTCAATCTTTCCCTTTTATTGATCATCGATCAACGACTCTTTGTGTTGTGGGCCCCACCTTAATTGTAGATTTACCACCTTCCATTTGCAGAATACGACAATAGCTGGCCGTCGGTGCCATTAAAGACATACTACATCTTTCCCGCAATGAATTTGAACTGCAATGACTTTGTTGACTTTTGCTGACTATGCTGACGTCAGCCATCTGTGGACTAAACCAAAATCAAGCAACTTTAGTATAGGCATTGAGTGAGTAAGCTACACTCAATGCCAAAACACTTAAACAGATTTTTTTTCCATTAGGCATTGAGTGAGCAACCATCACTCAATGCCAAAATACTTAGAAAAGTTTCTCTGCCATTAGGCGTTGAGTGAGTAACTTTCACTCAACGCCAAAACACTTAGAAACGTTTATGTCTCTAGGCATTGAGTGATTTAGCTTCACTCAACATCATACTGCTTAACTGAAGTTCATTCACTTGGCATTAAGTGAGTAGGCTACACTCAACCCCATAACACTTATAATCTATTTTAGTCACTTGGTGTTGAGTGAGTAAGCTTCACTCAACGCATTTGAACTTAGCTAAATTTCTGTGAAATCACAGTCTCTAACTGACTAAGGTTCAGTCAACGCTTTTTATCACATGGCGTTGAGTGAGTAAGCTTCACTCAACGCATGTGGACTTAGTAAAATATCAACATAGATTTTCTATGGCATTGACTGTCTGAGCAATACTCAATGATTATGGAGTATGGTGTTTAGTGAGTAGACTTCACTCAACGCATGTAGACTTAGCCACTTCTTGCTATTTCTTTTTTTTAGGCTTTGAGTATCTTAGCATGTCTCACAACTTTTTGTTGTATGGCGTTGAGTGAGTAGACTTCACTCAACGCCTGTGGACATAGCCACATTTTCAGCTTGCCAATTATTATGCTGACTATACTCAACGTTTTTAATTACCTGGTGTTGAATGAATAGACTCCACTCAACGCTTGTGGACTTGGTAGTATTTTCCTATCCAGCTTTCTTTCTTAAGGCAGATGGGGTTGAGTGAGCTTGCTCCACTCAATGCTTATGGACTTAGTGTAATTTCTGCCTGACCACCAGCTTGGTTTTTGTCCACCTGTATAATTATTGTAATAAGCACTGACTTGCATGTATAAACTCAAACACACATCAAATATAACTAGTGCGTGTAATTGACTTGTTTTACTTCTTACAAATCTGGGACATTTGAATCAATGGACCCAACACCAATTATGGTTATTGTTCACCGTCTTGTGCACCTTGACATGGGTGCTGGAGAAATAGGCGGTGTCATCCTTGTTCGTCTGGAAGGAGAACAGCTTGCGGAAGACTACAAGGTTGAACTCGATACGTTCCTCCCGTAGGTAGCAAGAGAACCTGACCACAACAGCCACCGATTTGGGAGTATCTGGCCTGGTACAACCCCAAAACACTTCAGTACCAGCCTAACCTCTGCCCATAGGGGCAGCCGGAGGCCCGCATAAAAATGGACAATGGGGATAGTGAGCTCACCGATGGAAAGATCATTGATCTTCTCTTCCTCTCCAGGCCGCCTTGCCTCAAAGCTGGGCAGGACGAAGTCGCCGACCCTTTGACGAATTCGGCTTCGGTGGTGGTGGCACAGAAGGAGTGTTTGGAGAAGGTCCAGGCACACTTGCTTCGCCCCTCAACATCTCCACCACTGTCGTCCATCTCGCAGACAGACAACTAAGCAGGATGTTGGAGTTCTTGCAAATAGGGGGCGGATAGGGAGTCATGGGAAGGGGAGAATGAACGGAAGGTCTTAAATATGGTAGGTAGTAAGAAGTGATGGGGCCTATTTATAGGAAAGGAATGGGCGGGAAAACGTACCATCGGCGGGAAATGTGTGGATAGCAAAAATATGCCATGACGCTTTCAAATCCAAGCCCATCACTAGTTCCCTCCAGGTCGCCACAACCCTACTAAAGTTACACGGTAGCGAGCCACATTGACTCGCGTCTGCTTGAGTGGCGGGAAAGCCGCGCTGATTCGAGTCCCCGAAGAGGCGGGCGAGTAATGCTTGCTCGTATCCGGCAGAGGGGCCAGCAAGGGCACCTCGTCCGCATTCTCCTAGAGAAAGCTAAGCAGTGACAAGCTATGAAAATAATATACAACAAACATAAGACCGTAAACGGGCAAGAAGTCACAAATATTTACAAATAAGAAAGAGTTCGATGTTCCCGAGAAAAGATGAATCAAGTTCATATCCCTATCACGCGGGCTGATCCAAGATATTGGTGTGAACCGTGCCTGCCAGCCGATAGCGAGGAAGGGGCTGGTAGATCAGTATTGAGTCCACTTCCACCTGCCCTGCCCTTGTGCCCTGGAATGGGGTGGCACGCTAGGATAAAAGTACTCGCGAACCGCCAATAGTTCCCGCTGAGCCAGGTCGGCCTACTCCATGGTGTGTCTGAGTCATTCCTCTGCTCGCATAATTTGCACCCCTGGAGAAGTCTTCCCATCGCCGTCAGCTGGGCGCCTCATCCCCTCCAGTACCACGAACCGCTCGTCCGCCTCGGCCTTATCCTCATCCACCCTATCGCAAACCTCCTGTATAATCATGGATTACATCTGGAATAACTGTGTCACCCACCTCTTCATATCCTATGCATCCTGCGGGTCGCCCAGGTATTCTGAGATGTGGTCCGCAGAAGGGGAGGTAAGTATCCCCCGCTAATGTCGACATCGGAGGAGGAGATCGCATTGAAGCCTACAAAAGAAGGAAAGATCAGAAAAAGCAAGCGGTCACAAGCAAGCAAGTGTACAAACTCACCGGGGACCGTCACATCCCCCGCACTGGTATGCAAGCGGGAGGAACCTTGTTGGCCCTGGAAGAGCTCGCCTTCGAGATCCGCAAAAGATTTTCCCAGACCAGGGCAGGTTGACAATGGAGGAATCGCGGGAGGGGCAAGCCCCAGGGTCAAAGGGCTGGAGACCCGCTCAATTTTTTGTGGAGAGGAATGCCCCAGTTCTATTCTACCATCTCCATCATCGCAGGGTGCCTCCTGCGGAAATAGAAATTAGAAGCGGAGTGAAAAATTAGGCAAGAGGCTCGCATACCTTATGGGCGGCCTCGGCACTAATCGCCGAACTGGACGTAGGGGTACCATTTTGGGGAGACCTCCTAATCATCTTCGCCTTCTTTGGCCTAAAGACGGGACCAGGTGATCCACGCGCCAGCCAAGGAGCAGCATCAAGAACCTACTCCCGCGTCCCCTCCCTTAAGGCCACTAGGCGCGCTCGTATCTCTTCTGACATGGGCATCACTCAACTATAGTTTGCAAGAAAGGTAAAGGAAAGAAGATGGGATTTTTCCCATAGGCTCTGTGGTATATTTATAACATATTGGTGGCACCCACCAAAAGATTCCCTCTAGCTCAGCAATCACTCACTGAACACGTGGGGTTGGATGATTCTTTCTGAGCTTTGCCAAGCTCAAAAAGATCGGGGATTCTGTACAACCTAGTGTTCGTCGATTGGGACCACCTGGCAGGCGAGTGAGCTAGGGTAGCCGGCCCACACCCTCCAGGAAAGCAAGCGAGCTAGGGTAGCCGGCCCGCACCCACCAGGCAAGCGAGCGAGCTAGGGCAGCCGACCCGCACCCGCCAGGTAGACGGGAGAACCAGGACCACGTGCGCTCTTCTGCCTGGAAGGGCGGGCAAGTCGTGCGAGCCAACTCGCGCTCACCTAATGATAATGATGAGTCGCATTCGCCAGCCCGCATCCGCCCAGGCTAGTGGTGAGTTGGTCCCGATTTCCCCTAAGAGTGGGGTGTATATATCACGTGGTTAAACTTATTAGGTCTGTATATAATCGTTTAGAATAGCGGAGTTACGTTGTTGGCAAACCACTTTTGGCTGCATATAGCCATTTCAAATAGCGTAGGTGCACTGTTGGTAGACCAACTTCAGAAAACTATAAATAGACCCAAGGGGGTACCTTAGAAGGCATGCTTACTTGTGCCCTAGTCTTCTTGCACTTTCTTAGATATCCTTAGCTCAACACTTGGATAAGGAGGGGAAGTGCTCTAAGATCTTTCTGGTGTGTGGTGGGACCTCCGTGCTAGAGCCTTGGGTCTGTTCCTTATGTTAAGTCTTTGGTCTATTAGCTTGTGAGAGATAAGTAAGTATGCGATCACTCCTTCCCCAAAGGTCGAACTCCACGGAGACCAATTTTTCAGATTCAACATCACTAGAGCTCTATTGTTTTGTGGACTACCCAGAGGCATAAAAGTAGTTAAGAGAAAAGGGATGAATGAGGAAGGAAAGCTACTTTCTGACATCATTGGTAAAGTTCTGCTCTACAATACCGGTTCTCATGACTACCTCTCATCAAAGATGTTCAAGATTTTAGTGGTGATCATCTGTAGAAAGAGAATGGATTGGGGTGCACTGATGTTGACTAAGATCAAAGACTGTCTCCAAACTCCCAATTTTGACGGTTACTCAGCTTATATCTGAACTAGATGGATGTGGACAAATTTGATATGTCCAAGGGAGTACATATCCATGACTTGAAGAAAATCAATTCATCAATCTTCATGAAGTGGGATAGGAGGATCCTGAGGCTAGGGGAGCCAGAGATTTGCCTGTGGAGGAGGAAGAACATGCTCCTGAGGATAGGATTCCTTCTCCACCTCCTAGTGAGATTTCTGATAGTTTGAGTGCAAGAATTTAGGGGGAGTCTGGAGATACACAAGTGGCAGTTGAAAACGTGTCCTTGAGTGTTCCTTCTGAGATAGTTTCAGGCCATGTTGTTGTTACTGAGTTAGTGCTTGTTCAGGCCGAGGTTGAGCCTGCTGCTGATGATGATGTTCCAGCTCCTTCTTAGCATGATATTGATGAGGACATGGATGCTGTTGTTAAGGATGATTTAGATGTTGCTGATTATGAGATACGTACTGATGAGGTAATGGTAGCTGCTGATAATGCTAATGAGGTCTCTGAGCAAGATTATGCAAAGCACATGATTGTCCCTCTCCTAGAGATAGTTCATGCTACAGTGTCTCAGGGGGAGGCAACCCTCTCTTTGTATCTGTTGCTACTCAGGTTAACAGGTTTATCTGTAACCTAGAGAAAAGTGTTGTCAGGGCATCCAGTATTCCTCCAGCTGTTCCAGAGGAAGTAGTTGATATTTCTGACGAGAACGGAGATGTAGAGTAGCATACTCATGTCCTATCTCCTAAAGATCCTAGATTGATTTCTAAAGCTTGTTTATCTTCGATAGATGAGTCCTCCAGTGATTCAGAGATCCGTCAAGATCTGCCCTCTCTTCCCAGTATTCCTACTCCAGATGTTCCCAATTCTTATGCTGATAGTTTTATTCTGAAGACCATAGAAGCCATGTTGGCTAAGCAGCAGGCACAGTTTGAATCTTCTATAAATAAAGTTTTGAAGAAAGTCCAAGAAATAAAAAATTTTGAACAATGGCCTTGCAGCTGTCAATGTGCGTTTCGACAAATTAGATGAAAGGTTGGACTCTTGGTTTGTGCAGGGTCACGAAGCTCTAATTAATAACATGGTCGGGCACAAAAGTACTGTGGAAGTTCTTCAGAATGTTAATAAGAAGGTCGTAACCATGACTGATGCTCACAATCGATCAATGGATCATTTTGACAAGACAATGGAAGCTTATGCCAATGTTGTAGCTGAGTCAGAAAGGGGAGGATGCCCTTAAAGCTAAGGTGGATATTGTTGAGGCTGACATGCTTGTAAACTTCAAACAAGTCAATGACTACAGTTATGAAAACTTTGTTTGGCTATATGGTTAGATGTTTGGAAGGCCAGGTCAGGATAATACAAGCTTTGCAGTACCTGTTGTGCCTACTCGAAGAAATGTTGAAGCTCATCCAGCTGAGGATTACTCTCAATACTAGACAGACACACATGATTTCTCTCAGAATAGGTATGATTCTTGTAACACCATAAGTTTCTGTAATTAGTAAATGAGGGTACCGTGCGGCGGTAGGACAATACCGCGCCGTAGTAGAACCAGACATCGAGAGCGTTGAGTGAGGAAAGGTGACTCAATTCCTTGTCTACCGCGCAGCAGTAGGTTATTAGCACGCGGAGTTAGCCATTTATTTGGTCGAGTTCTCGGAAGCTATCGCCCTATGGTAGAGTTACCGCAGGCGGTAACATGGTAATTTATTTGTCAAAGCTCTCTAGTTTCGATCGCTCGGCGATAGTAACTACCGCACGGCAGTAGCTGAATCAGTCGTGTCATAACTATCGCTAGCTACTGCAATGCATTAGCATCCTAACGCCCGGCGATAGCGAAGCTGTAATGGCATGGTCATGTGTCGGCCTGTGGTTGGATGGACTAGGTGGTGGCACATGAATCGAGGTGTTGATTGATGATATCGCGCGGTGGTAGCTAGTTACCACGCAGCGATAGCTCTGTTTATAGTGTTGGTTCGGCCGTTTCACTTCATTTTTCTTTGGAGTTGAGAACTTGGCCAGATCTTTTGGAGGAGGAGCAACAACACCGGAAAGGAGATCTCGTCGTCATGTGGGATTCGGGGCTCGGATTTGCAAGGCGAGTTCGGATCTACAGAGGCAAAGTCGGAGCGATCGATTCTAACCGTCTAGATTTTCTCCTATGGCGCCAAAATGGATTCCTAGGATAACGATCCTCTTCCTTGGACATGTAAAGTCCTATGTTTTTGCGTTTGAGGGTAGACACTCCACGAGAATGTGGGAAGTGTTCTCCTGACAGGTATTTCCATGTATCCCCATTGGTATTCCATTTAGATCTGGAATCGAAGTACGGAATAGACATGCTGTGTGAAGCCCATCCGTACAGGTTGGTCTGGATTGGTGATGTTGTATGTTTTGTATGCCGGAGAAGACTCCGTGGTAATCACGTAGATTTTAGAGTCACGGGGAGTGCTGATGGATGCAGTGAGAGTACTCGAGGCAGTATCTAGGAAAAACGCCCGAATAAGGGGAAGAAACTACAGTCTGTCCCCAACCGCAAGGCGGTAGTGCTACCGCCGGTGGTAGCTCCCTGTGTGCAATGTATTGTAAAGAAGCCTGTCTCGTGGAGAACTGAGGGATATTGTTGTGATACCTATCTTGTGGAGACCTGGGGGCTGTATGTTGGAGCGTGAGCTTAGTCTGCTCAGCTTTAGTGGCCATGTGTGCCAGCCTTGGGCATAACCTGGTTATGCATGTTGTGAATGGGCAAGGGAAGGCTGACCTGCGTCGTGGCTTGCGAGCCTGACGATTTTAGCAACGGACTGTGGCTAACCTGTACCCACTCTATAGCGTTCGACTTGGAGTGAGTCAGTGGTACGTATCTAGTTGGGAGTGCCTTGACTTTGTCGTAGCATAGAGAGAGAGAGAGACTTTGGCTTCGACCCTGGAAAGTCTTTAAATGCTCAAAGGTGTCATCATATGAATGGTGGTGGGGCCTGAAATCTCGGTACACCGTTAATATGCCTTGTATGCACGGGGAGTGTGGCCGGTAGTGCCCATGTCTGTGGCGAGTGATGCTTGGTTTGCACATTCTTGATGCCATTTTGTTATGAATACTAATGTATGCAGGGAAGGAGAACTGCCACCCCGAGCAAGTGGTGGGGTCGTTATATTTTGGTCAGCTTATACTGACCATTGATGTTATTTGACACATTTACGGTGGATTGTTGCATGCAGGTGCAGCCGAGCCAAGCGGAAATAGCGGGCGGTAGCTCAGGATAGCTAAGACGACCCTTGAAGTCCAAAATCTAATAGCCCGTTTACTTTATAGTTCATGTGTGGCCAGCCTGCATGTCGATGTTTGGAAAACATTAAACATTTGATGTGAACCTTGTAAGGCATAAGGCCAAGACCTTATTTGTGCATTTATTTTACATTCCTAGTTGTGGTAGTGGATATTCATGTTGTTGTTGGGTTCTATTTATAACCTTTAAATTACTTCTGCTAGAATGCACTCTATATTAGGATACGTAATGTTATATTATGGTCTATCTGTGGTATATGGCGTCAGGCCTCTACCAAACCTTATGTTATATGCTATGTGACGGATGGGGGTGTTACACTATTGTTGTTGTTGTTGTATTTTCAGATGTTCAAGTAATTGAAGATATCCCTCCTCCTGTATACAAAAGAAGAGGATATGGTGAAGGCACATCTGCTATCAGGTCAGAGCCATTCAGAGAAGAGTTTGTTATAGATATGCCAAATAGAGAGATGGCTGAGGTATGGAGTTCGATTTCAAGAGGAATTATTTTAGACTCCTTCACCCTCGTCGATATTGGAGGAGAAAATAGATGGAGCCACTATGATAGAGATGAGTGACACAAGTATGAGTTGGTATGTGCAAAGAGAAGGATTCACTTCAGGAACCACAAGCATGATGATCCAGCTGCACCTCCATCCCCTCCAAGATACTATCCAAAGCCCAAGGCATATTTTGCTAGACAACGTCAAAAGAGCCAGGGCAAGCAGGGCTGATTGTTTTATTTGTTTTGGTTGTGGTTGCCCCCAAGCAATGAACTTTTTTTGATATATATATATATATATATAATTTAAATGTTTTGACTGAAATGTGCACTGTGTTTGATTTTCTTTAATTCTTATATCATTTACATTTTATGCTTTATTATTATTGTTTGTAAGAAATGGACAAAGAGCTAAATAAACCGCAAACTTTATTTCTTCAAAAAGATAATTATTACATAGGTAAGCCCCCTTTTTTATAGAAATGGGGAGGTGAGAGAGAGAATACAATACATGATATGGGACTAAAATTAAGTCGAACGGCATGTGCGGTTTTACATATACAAACCGCACACTACACTAAATACATTTATACATCTGGAGGCCATTAGAGAAGACCACAATAATCTATGGAAGACCGCCAGACTAGCCGCCAGACCACACTTATAGGTTGCCATCAAACTGAAGCTGCTACATGCTACCTATTCGCAGTTGCGGCTATCCATCAGACACTGCTGCGACTTCACCATACCGCTGTGACTTATATTTATGCCACTGCTACGACCTCCTGCCAGTCCGCTGTGGCTTACAATCGAGGAACTATTGCGTCCTCAAACCAACCCGCTAGAGAACAACCTCAATAGCCCGCTGTGCCAAACCGCCAAAAGGTCGACTGGACAAGCCGCGAAGGCTAGTTCGGCTAACCGCCCGAACTGAGTTCCAACACTCATCCTCAAGCTGGAGCATATATGTAAACCATGCCTCGCTTGCTATAAACATCTGTGGCCGAAATTGGTTTTGTGAAAAAGACTGCTAGTTCTTCATCAAAAGTAACGAAGGCAGTACATATCTGATTCTTCAACACCTCTTCCCTAATTAAATGACAATCCACCTCAATGTGCTTAGTCCTCTCATGAAAGACAGGATTCTTTGATATACAAATAGCAACTTTGTTATCATAGAACATAGGAAGAGGATGATCATAGACTTCTCCCAAGTCAAGAATAAGCGCCCCTAACCATTTCAACTCACAGGTAGTTGAGGTCATGCTCCTATATTCAGCTTCAGCACTAGACCTTGAAACCACTGCCTGCTTCTTGCTCTTCTAGATAACAAGATTTCCTCCTACAAAAGTGCAAAACCCCGATGTAGACTTTCTATCTTCCTTATTATCATCATAGCTGGCATCAAAGTATGCTTCAATCCTCAGATTACCATTATTCTGAAACAATAAGCCCTTCCTGGAGAACCTTTCACATATTCAAGAATTTCCATAGCAGACTGAAGATGACAATCTCTAGGACTCTGCATAAACTGACTGACCTTCCCAACTGCATAATAGATATTTGGTTTAGTAACAGTCAAATATATGAGTTTGCCTACAAGATGTTTGTATAATTTGAAATCTAGAAGAAGAGAGAATCTTCAGTCCATCCCTTACCATCTCCAACGCCATCGGGCAACGAGCAAGTTTCGTGCCAAGAAGACCGTTTCTTTTAAGAGATCTAGCGCATACTTTCGATGTGAAAGGACCACTGAGTTCCTTTTCCGTGAAATATCAATTCCCACAAAGTATTTCGGAGTTCTCATATCCTTAGTAACAAAATGTTATCGAAGATGTCATTTGGATAGATCAACACCTTCTTTATCATCACCAGTCAGAAGAATGTCATCAACATAGACAGCAAGAACCACAAGGCCTTTACTAGTCTTACGAATGGATAGAGAATGATCAGCAGAGCTTCGATTGAACCCAATAAGAGAAACAATTCCACTAAACTTATCAAACCAAGCTCGTGGACTCAGTTTTCCATAAATTGCCTTCCGCTGCACACACCTGAGACTCCCCTGAGCAACATACCCAGGAGGTTGCTCCATGTAAACTACCTCTTGCAAATTCCCATATAGGAAAGAATTCTTCACATCTAATTGAGACATCTCCCAGCCACGATTAACAGCTACAGAGATGAGAAACACGCATAGTGCTGATGCGAGCAACCAGAGAAAAGGTATCAAAGAAGTCCACCCCATATGTCTGAATAAATATTTTTGCAACAATCTGTGCCTTATAGCGAACAATCGATCCATCAGGAAGATATTTCACCACAAAGACCCACCGACAACCAACCACGTCAATGCCTAAAGGCGGGGGTACAAGAATCCAAGTCCCACTTTCAGTTAATGTGTTCATTTCTTCATCCATAGCATCTTTCCACTTAAGATTAGCAAGGGCCTCCTAATAAGTAGCTGGGATGACAGTGGAAGAGATATCAAGAGCAAAACGCTTGCCATTCAGTGAAAGCTAGGCATAGGTGACAACAACATCAATAGGATGCATAGTACATTGTCGAACGCCTTTCCACATGGCAATAGGACGATCAAGGTCACTGTCGACCAGAGGAGGCAATGCACTATCAGAAGAAACAGAAGGCCCTGGAACAGGTACAGAAGGCTCCAAAGAACACATTAGAGTCCAGAGAAAGAGATGGGGCAATAGGAGTAGATGAGGAAACAACTGGCTCTGGCAGAGGTACTGAGATAATAGGCCAAGAAGAAGAAGCATCAGAGGGTAAGAGAGTGGCATTATGAGAGAAATACAGAGTATCTTCAAACAAGGTAACATCTGTTAAAACATACTATCTACGCAGAAGTGGATCAATACACCAATACCCCTTTTGAGTAGGACAATAGCCAAGGAATATGCATTTAACTGAACGGGGAGAAAGTTTGCCACGTCCAGGAGATGGGACGTGGACAAATGTAATACATCCAAAAGTTTTAAGTGGCAAAGAAATGGTTTGCCTCAGGATATAAAATAGAAAATGAGTCTTTTCGAAGAAGCATAGTAGGGAATACGGTTAATAAGATAGAAAGAGAGAAGAATCGCATGACCCCAATAAGACCTAGGGACATTCATTTGTAAGGAAATACTGCGAGCAATATCCAGAAGAAGACGATTCTTGCGTTCAACAACGCCGTTCTATTGAGATGTATATGGACAACTTATTTGATGAACCAAACCCTTGCTCGCACAGAAATAAGAGAATTGACGACTTATATACTCCTCGGCAATTTATCAGTATGATTAACCTGAATGGGCACACAAAACTGTGTGAGATCTCATTATAAAATGTTGTGAACACAGAGAACAGCTCAGAACGATCCTTCAAGAGATACATCCAAGTGCACCTGGAGAAATCACCAATAAATGTAACAAAGTATAAGCTTCCTCTACCAATAGTGGCAATAGGAGAAGGACCCCAGATATATCAGAGTAAACTAGTTTAAAAGGATGCGAAGAACACGTCTCGTTCGAGCCGGAAAAGGGAAGCGATGATGTTTGCCCAACTCACAGGCCTAACAATTCAAAGGAAATCCTATGAAGGAAGTTCTAGAAAAAGTTGATGAAGATGCGAGAAGGAGGATGACGAAGACGACGATGCCATTGTTGAAGTGGCGAAGAAGTAGAAAAAGCAACGTCTTGATAAAGAATGTAGAGACCACCACTTGCAGTTCCAGTAGCAATCAAAGTTTTGGAGATAGAATCAGAAAAAAATAAGTTGTGTCAGTAAAAGTATCTGTGCAATTCATTTGAGTGAAGAGAGCATGAACAGAGAGCAAATTGCACGGGAAAGTGGGGACATAGAGAGTATCTTTGAGCACTAAAGAAGAGGAGAGATGAACAGTCCCACTACCATGAACAGGAGCAGTAGTCCCATCTGCAATAACAACAGGAGATAACCTGTGTTGGGAATTCAAAGAGGAGAACAAATGAGAATTGTCGTTCATGTGACAAGTGGCACTAGAGTCAATAAGCCACTTGTCAGAGGAGGCCACAAGAGCATGAGTTGTAGAGGAGATAAGAGAAATGATAATGTTTAGTTGTCTACATAAATCACCTAGAGGGGGCGAATAGATGAGTTCTGCGTCTCTTTGCAAAATAAAAATTGTACAAAAGATGCATATAAAATAAACAAGAAAACCACAGATGACACAAAAAATTATAATGGTTCCCAAACCTTGGGTAAGTCCACTCTTCACCTCACCGATCTAGCAACACGCTAGACTCGACTACGTCACTATTATCTCGGATTGGAAAACAATCCTACAACTCGAAACAATGTTCCTACAACTTGGAGTAAAACCACTCCTACAACAACTCGGATTACAACTCCTACAAAACTCGGAGAATAACTCCTACAATCTCGGAGAATATATCCTACAAGAATAAAATGAATTTACAATAGAAAATACATAAACTTTCTTCATAGATCTGGCTAAATCTCGGCTTCTTCCTTCTTGAGAAATCATGAAGCTCTGTCAGAAAAGTCGAGGAAGAATTCAGAGATTACTTGGATCTGAGAACGTAGAATCACCACGATCAAGGAGAAGATTTGCAGAAGAAGAAAAGCTTGATCGAATGAATCCTTCTTTTCTGAATCTTTGAGATCGAGAAGTTCGGTGATGAAGAACAAGGCTAGTCAGCGGTGTTTCCCGATTTGGAAGTAGAAAAATGATACAGAAATCTGTAATAATCTTCTTTGGGTTTGTTGATTCTGACAAGACCTTTTATAGGCTTAACCTAACGGTCTGATTTCATTAATTTCCATCCACGTGGACCAATCAAGAATTAATTACATTTGAAATCGAATCCATCTAGCACTTAGCGAAATTTCAGAATTCTGAACTCCATTTCTCGAGAGAGATATGTATTACTCGAGAAGAGGTGTTTGTTTCTCGAGAAGAGATTTCTGTTTCTCGAGAAGAATTACTTAAGGAAAGTGGAGAACAAAAAATTCTGGCTTCTCGAGAAACAAAAGACTTTTCTCGAGAAATAAATTCTGTTACTCGAGAACACGAAGACAACTCGAGAAGAATGTTTCTGTCTCCCGAGAAAGAACATCTGGTTCTCGAGAACTACTATGGGCTTTTCGAGAACTAGCTTTGGCCTTCTCGAGAACTATCTTAGGCCTTCTCGAGAAATAACTTTGGCATTCTCAATAAAAGGACTTAGAAAAATTCTGACCTAAGCTCTGAGATAACTCGAGAAAGAAACAAGTTTTACTCGAGTACTGCATAACTTTCTCGAGAACTATACTAAGCCTTCTTGAGAACAACTTCTGCTACTCAAAAACCTGGCTGAGCTAACTCGAGACATGACTTCAATATTACTCGAGTAAAAATAAGTCTTTCTCGAGAAAAACACTTAGAAAAAGTTTTTCATCTGAAAAAAATTCAAGCGGACTTCAGAAATTTACCTCATGAAGTGAAGGGTCCCAAGAGAGGTTACATATGAACATGTGGGCCGGTCCACAGGACCCAGAGTAATTATATTAACTCCATGCACAATGGGACCCGGCCATACATCAGTCCAAAATTGGCACTATAAACTCTCTAAGTTCAA